>ML677382.1:9057645-9148031 GCA_007922305.1 Dermatemys mawii
GGGCGCTGCGCCTGAGACCCGGCCCCGGGAGCTGGGCGCTGCACGGCAGCTGAAACCCAGCCCCGAGAGCTGTGGCGGGGACCGGCCCCAGGCGTCACATGGAGGCTGAGACCCGCCCCTGGGAGCTGGGCGCTGAGCCAGGCCGTGCCTGAGATCCAGCCCCAGGAGTCGCGCTGGGGGTTGAGACCCGGCCCCGGGAGCTGGGCGCTGCGCCGGGAGTTGAGACCCGGCCCGGGAGCTGGACGCCTGGGGCTCAGACCGGCCCCACGAGGGCAGTTCGGGGACAATGAGGGCTCAGTCAGGGGACATGGGTTAGGGAAGCTTACATGGGGGTGGTCCTTGGAGGCAGAGGTCCCAGGAGGGAGCAGTCAGGGGACAAGGAGGGGGGTTTCTGAGGGGATCAGTTAGGGGCTGGAAATGGGAGGGAGTAGATGGGGGAGGGGCTAGGGTGGGGCTTCCCCCATGGGGTATGTGCACAAAATTTTTTTTCGCCTAGGGGTGCACGATCAAAAAAGTTTGGAGACCCCGATCTAAAGCAGGGGTGAGCAAGCTATGGCCCTGGGGCTGCATCTGGCCAGCAAGACATTTTAAGCTGACCCACGAGCTCCCGCTGGGGAGCAGACTCAGCCCTGCTCTGGCAGGGGCGCTGGGTTGGGGGCTGCACCACACAGCTCCCGGAAGCCGCAGCATGGCCCCAATCCGGCTCCTACGTATTCCAATGGCCACCTCTGGCACTCCAATGGGAGCTGCAGGGGCGGTGCCTGCGGATGGGGCAGCGTGCAGCCTCGCCTGGCTGCATCTCTGCGTAGGAGCTGCAGAAGGGACATGCCACTGCATCTAGGAGCCACTTGAGGTCAGCGCCGCTTGGAGCCTGCACCCCTGAGCCTCCCCCCATGCCCCAACTGCTGCCCCAGCCGCGATCCCTTCTCGCTCTCCAAACCCCTCAGTCCCAGCTCAGAGCACCTGCCTACACCTCAAACTCCTCATCCCCAGTCTCACCCCATGGCCCGTACCCCCAACCAAAGCCCTCACCACCTCCCGCACCCAACCCCAATTTTGTGACTATTCATGGCCCGCCATACAATTTCTATTCCCTGACGTGGCCCTCGGGCCAAAAAGTTTGCCCACCCCTGATCTAAAGTATCCCCGGCTCCTTTTCTTTTAAACTGGGAAGGTTCCAAAATGGTCACGTCGGAGAAGACTACGTTAGAAAACATTTTTAAATGAGTAATGTCAACCCAATGTGGAAACCAGTGTGTCATCCTTTGTCTGGCACCACGGAATCACCCTATGCACAACACAGCTGCCCAGTAAAGCTACAGAACACTAGACCCAGCCCCAGAAACTCCAAAATGATCCTTTCTGTGCTAGCCAGTCACTGGCACACATGATCTCTGGCTTAGGTTTAAATGGATTAGAGCTGGCCTGATATTCACTGCATTGCCAGCCAGGTGCTCGGTGCACTGCTGCGCTTGTTCACAGGGCACATATAACCCCGGCATTACATCATCTCAGGGTTAAACAATTAGGGCACTGAGGTTTTTCTGGGAGGCGAAGCAGGGAGGGACACTGGGACAGGAGAGCTACTTTACAAGCCTAGGAAAGTTTCTTTAGAGTCCACAGGGAGCTGTAAAAAATGGGATTAAAAATATTACATGTCACTGCTGCCACTGCTCTTTGAAGTGAGGCAGGATATTTATGTGGAGGGCAAAGGAGAGCTGGTGTTAAATGCTCCTGGGTCACGCGATGGGGAAAAGTCCGTCACCGTGGTGCATCCCCAGCTCAGAATTGCCAGGCTGGCCGGGTGTGCCTGTGTGCCACACAGGAGCTTAACAGAGGTTGGGAGGGAAGGGAACTAACTAGGGTATTAAATAGCCCCTCCCGCTCCACCCAAAAGAGGTTCTGAAGTGGCAGCAAATATGCTGGGTGTTCTGCATTGCTCTGCAGGTCCCAGCACGACATGCGGATAGCACAAGGGCTACACAGAGAACATACGAAGGGGTCATTCAGCCATGCTGCTGCGGGGGACACAAGCTGTTCCCCACTGCAGGGCTGCCGCACAGCTCCGCTCTGCTGGGGCTTTGGCTGGGGGATGGCAGCACTCAAATCACTGTCGGGACCCCCACCAGTGGAGGCTGCCTGGGGAACCGTGCTGAAATCAGTGCATTTTGCAGCAGTGCTGGCCCTGGCCTCCTCGCTAGCTAACGCCTCCCACTTTTGGGGCTGCATCGGATGAGCCGCAGATCCTCAATTGCCTCTGCGGTCCTGTCTCGTCCAGGTGGCCTGGTTTCCGCCAGCAGGCTCAAAGGGTGGCTGAGCCCTGAAGCTGTGGGAAGGGCTGGAAGCTGCCAAACTCAAAACCTAACAAAACAAGCCAACTGTGCTGCTTTTCTCTCGGCCAGTAGATGCCAGATATGGGAGCAATGCGGCCTTACTTCCTCCGGAGAAGTCAGATCTTCTAAGTCTTCCAGCATTCTTTCTACGAACTCTTCAGTCAACAGGATCTGCAAAGGGGAGACACTAGTTTACTCTTTTACACACCAAGCTCTATATAATTGCCAAGCAACAGACTCCTTTCTTCTGCACAGAGGGGAGACTGTACATACTTTTCTTTGGTGACACAAAGGTTTGAGGCCTCTAGCTCCTGGCTTTAGCTGCCGCCCAACCCCAACCACTGCAAAAAAATGCTAAGATTACAAGGCAATCTTTTGCTCCCATCAATTATCTTCCTACGTCTAAAATTAGAGGCTCAGCTTCAGAGCGGAAGGGGAGAGGGAGGCAGGGGAGGGCAAAAAGGGGTCAAGAGAACAATTGCAAAGGAAGGCAGTGGGAAACAGACACTTTCATCTGGCACATTGAAGTTAAGTCTCTAGTATAATTGGGCTACAGCTGGTGCAGGGAGATGCGGGGCGGGGGACAGCCTGGAACCTGCACAGAGGCAGCATTTTGGGCATCTCAAGGACTCTGATCTGGAGATCTGGCTTGTTAAAAGGTGTATCATTTAGAAAAACCACAGATCCCTCAAGGGAGGCATTCAGAGAGCCAGGAGTGGGAGGTTCTGGGAAAGGCAGCATGGCTCTCAGACTCGGCTCTGAAAACCAGTCCCGGGTCCTTTTCAAATGTGCAACTCCCCCAGCTCCTGGTCAGAATAGCCCTTCTTCCCCGTCTTGCTAGTCGGTGTGTGAGAGTTTCAGGGTGGGGCATAAGGGAGAAGGCTCAGGCTTTCTCCAGGATAGGACTAGCAAACGTGAAGTTCCTTAGACAATAACTTCTCACTACACCCCCCCAGGCGGGTACAAGTCAACATAGCTCCAGCGAAGTCAGATATGCTCATTGACATCAGCTGGTCCTGAGTATTAAGTGCAGAACCAAATCCTCTCTCACTCTTCTCTTAAAAAGAACCATGCCATAGCAGACGGTGCCCGCACACACAGCTTCTCTTCGGCCTGGTTTTCAGAGGGCCAGAGAGAAACGCAAGCCCTGATGAGGAAGGGGAGCATGCTGGAGACAAACAGGGGAAGCAGTCAAGGACAAGGAAATCACCCCCAGGCATGGGTCCGGTGAGGGGCGGTGGGCGGGGTGTTTCAGGGTGTGGGTAGACAGCAGGCTATTCACTTGGCAAATTGCAGCTCACAGCTCTGTTCTTGCTCTGCTTCTCCTTGTGTTCCTTTTTCCTCCCTTCATTCCACCCTGTCTCCAGCACCTCTCCATCCTATAGTGACTGGCATTCCCGCTCCTCTGCTCTGCCTACATTGCATTCTGCCCGCCTCTCTGCTCACTCATTCCTCATCCTCTCCAAATCCAGGCATGGGTCCCCCACTTCCTCCCCTCTGGCCCCTCAGCTCTACATTCCCTCTCGGACAGCTCAGGCAACTCCCCCCAGCTCCCAATGCTGAAAGGGAGCTAGACCAACCCCCAGTCCCACCCCTTTTCTGCTCCCCTCCAGCTCCAAACTGGAGCTCATCGGAGTGCTGCTTGTTGACAGTCTCCCTTGCAGCATGGATCTCGCGGGGGGGGAGGGGGGAGGAGTACAGAACAGCACTGATGCTGCAGATTCCCTTGTAAGCTCTGATCTATATACAAGGAACCCACAGCCCCCAATCTGAGAACCCCTGAATCAGCTAGTGGGACAGAAAAGGCACTGGCCACTCAAGCTCCTATCATACCTGGCAGTGGCACTGGACAAAAAGGAAGACCCTGTCTCTGCCCCAAAGCTCTTTTAGTCTAACTTCGAGCTTAGATTCAGAACCCAGTTTGTGGTGCGGCACGGAGCCACTCCTGAGGCCCAGTGGAAACTGTGGCAGTGGAGTCAGCCTGTAGGTGTCAGTGGCATCACATTGCAGACCCACACGGTCCATGAGGCTTTTCGGCTACAATCAGATGATTCCGTGTTTATCATTGTGTATGTTGGGCTTTACACTGTCATCTCTTTGGCTGGCACACTACATCCAAACATCTATGAGCACTACAGCTGGGCAAGTTCTTTGGCGGAGATGGTAGCCCTGGTCCATGTTGAACTGGAAATACTGGTTTGTCAATGAAAGGTCTGAAGCACCTAAAGGGTTGCTTACTCAGAAATACAACCAAAGCCATCCATGCTCAGAAACAGAACAGTCACCTGCATGGCTAACTCAGAAGATGGTGCCACTGGCAACGGTTGTCTAGAGAGGGCTCTGGGACTCTGTATGTAGCAGGTCAGCTTCTGTTGAGGTGTAGCCTGGCAGTAAGTGGCAGGGCAGTGGGTGGAGAGTGGAGAACAGAGGATATGGCAGACATAACAAGCTACACAGCATCAAATAAGAGGAAAGAATCAGCACCCAAAGCAATCAGATGAGTGGACAAGGAGGAAATACATATTCAGCAGTGACACAGATGAGCAAAAATGAGCCAAAGAAAGGGGGAGGGCTTAAAGGACAGTGGGGATGGCAAGAACGATAAAAAATCAGACACGGCAATAGGAATAAAATCCATGGTTAATAGGGAAGGAGCCCAAGGGACATATGTAGTGTCAGAGAGAGAGAGGAAGGAGAAATACATGCACAAATGACCCAATGTCATTACAGGCTAGAGAAGAACAAGGCAGCGAGTGAAAAATGGAATGGGGGTGAGCAGGGAAGGCTGTGTACAGAATAAAGGGCAGAAGGCGCAGCCCCTAGGGTAAACCACCATGGTTTGGATCCTGGAACAAACATATGTGGAGTATCTAGACTAGCATTTACAATTGTGTTTGTTAACTTCAGTTAGGCAGCAAACAACTAAATCCAGTTGAAGCAAGAGCACAGAGCCTCTTAGCCAGCACAATTTTGGTCCTGGGTGAACAGGGACTCCTCTTCTCTGAAAGAAGCTTTGGAAACCCGGAGCAGCCAAATCTATAGTGTGCTCTTGTGTCTCAGGAATGCCTGTAAGCCAGTTTTTAAAAAATGGTTTGCTAAACCAGGCAGCTGGGGAAAATCTTCACCATCCTAGTCTCTGGAAGGTGTTGGGGATAGGTACCCATTACCGTAGCATTTGGAAACGTCTAATTGCTGAAAAGATTTAGAGGCTAAACACACAGCTACACAGGACACACGCTGAAACCAGGTTCCTCCCGGTAGAACCAGTGCAACCGAAATGTAATAAAGGCATCAAAGCAGGAATGCACAGACCGCGTGGATCCTATCCTTTTGATCAGCAAGTAGATCTTCATATAGAAGAGAGCTCCTTTTATTCTGATACTTACAAAGAGCCTGAAAATAAATTAAAATCAATACCAACTGCCCTCTCACACACAATACTTCCTAGATTTTTGGTCCTTTTGGCATGTCCGCGCCTGCAGAGTACACCACCACATCAGCGCGCACACACCCACACCGGGCATGGTATTAAAGGTGACATTCCAGCAAATAAACAGGACAGATCGTCGTAGCTCTAGGCATCTAATTTAATTTCCTTTGGGATGTAAACCTTAGAAGCTCACACTGAACAAACAGGCCCTGTTCTTTGTGTAGTTCAGACCTGAATCCAGAGTCTTCCTTTGAGGACGTTAGCAGATCTTATCAACAGGATACTGCAAGGAGATCATAAATGATGGTGCAGCTTATTCACTCTCCGAAGAATAACACAGACTCTCTGTTGTGATGCAGCTATGGGAAAGTCTGTGCAACCTGGAGGCCAAATTAAATGGTTTTCTGCATATTCAAAGCCGGATGTGCCTCTCCCCAGAGCAGACCTTTCCTATGGTGAAATCTTTCGGCCATGACTGGGGAAGAAAACAAGCCCTGGGGTACCTGTTAGGGTTCCCTCTGATGTCAGAGAAGCCCCATAGATTTGTAACATAGTATTTTCATAGTTCAGCAACTGCGTGCAAACATTCCATCCTACGTATCTGCTGCAACCAGTTTCACACACTGGAGTGTAGTTCTGCCTTTGCAATGGCTATTTGCAATATTCACAAGCAACAGCTAGAGTCAAGCTGGGGTTTCCAAAACATTTCCTTCAACACCACGCAACCATGGACACGCCATGAGCTTTCTGGGTCAGATTCTGAGTTCCCGCCCATAACTTGCAGCTATGAGGATCAGGCTCCATTTTATACATGTGCTGTGGCTCTGCAAATCCCTTGCTACATTGTTACACATATTGCTCTCAAAAACATAGCAGAAAGTCTATAACGTTACCACTAAACTAGAGGTGTCAAAAGTGTGACGGAAGGTCCAAAGTTTGGCAACCCCTTCTGAAATGTGTGTGCACCCAGCCATGTTAAAAATGCTATATTACGTAATGATTAAAATCACTCTGGTTATGTAATACACTAGCTGTGTGTGCAATGTCTCCCTCTAGAGGTTAGCTTCAGCAAGGATAACAGTCTGCTACTTACTAAACTAATGGAATTACTCCCATTGCTCAGGTGGGAGGGGGTTTGTACTTTTTATACTGAATGTCCAAAGTTTGATCTCCATTGATGACACAGGCACCTACACTGTTAGCATGATTTCTGGTATTTAACCAGCGATGGTACGCATGAACTGTATATGGTGTGTGTTACTTAGTGCTAAATATCAAGATTCAGTCTATTAGCTATATCTGTCAAGCTCTAGCTCAAAAGTGCGCAAACTACAGCCTGTGGGCCACACCCTGCCCATGGGACCATCATGTCCAGCCCCTGAGCTCACAGCCAGGGAGGCTAGCCCCTGATCCCTCCCCCAGAGCATCAGCTTGCCATGCAGGCAGCGTTCTGGGTGGCAGGGCTGCGTGCTTCTGCAGGGCACCACGTCTGGCTCCAGCCAGGTGGCCGATAGACATGGGAGTTGGATAAGGGGCAGGGAGTCCCAGAGAGCAGTCAGGGGACAGCGAGCTGGGGGCGGTTGGATGGGGAGGAAGTTGGGGGGGGCGGTCAGGGAAGAGGAGAGTTGGATAAGCGTGGGAGTCCAGGGTGGCCTGTCAGGGGGTGGGTGTGTAGAGAGGGGTCAGGGCATTCAGGGGACAGGGAGCAGAGGGGTTGGATAGGGGGTGGTGTCCAGGGGGACTGGTAGTCAGGGGATAAGGAGCAGAGAGGGGGGTTGGGGATTCTGAGGGGGGCAGTCAGGGGACAGGAAGTGGGAGGGGGGCGGAAACCAGGCTGTTTGGGGAGGCACAGCCTTCCCTACCTGGCCCTCCATACAGTTTCGCAACCCTGATGTGGCCCTGGGGCCAAAAAGTTTGCCCACCCCTGCACTAGAACAACCTACATACTACAATGACTGGTACTCAAAAAACACACAAGACTAATCTAAGGTTATGATTTTAAATCTACAGGTGCAACTGTATGACTAACGAACCCTCTCTCACTTCTGGCATTCAAATCTATTACAACGGCTTGAAATTCTTACCTTGAAACAGGCTGGCTCTGACCCCAGGCTACAACAGTACATTTCACACAGCTGTTTATAGTCTGACACAGTTGGTAAATCTCAGATCAGGAAAGAGGCCCCCAAGTTCAGCTGGCAAGCAGACCACAGCCCCTTTCATCTTCAGAATGCCTGGCTTGTAAAATGTTGTAATACATCCCAAAGTAAGTTATATAACAAGCCCCTAAGAATCCTCCATCCATAAAGCTGCTGTTTCTCACCTGGATGAGCCAGCAGATCCAAAGTTTGTGGCTTACTTCCCTTCATCAACAACATGGCTAATTTCCTGCAACTCTTGGTAATGGACAGCACTGAAAGGGTGCCTGCTGAATTCCTGCCATTAATGCTGCACAGCAGAAGGAATTCCTTTAATTCAAAATACAACTAATCAAACTCCTGGTAAGGAGTGCTCTGTGCCATGCGCAGACCCCCCCCCGCTCTCTCATCTACCCTCCCCCTTTCATTGTGCGGTCTCTCATTCAGACTGCAAGCAGTTCAGGACAGAAGCCGTGTTTCCTTATTTTCTGTCATGTGACAGCACTAAATGAAAAAGGGCATGAGTTTTAAACAGCCACCCTGCGGTAGGATTTCATGATAGTTTTCACCACAGCGTCACACATATAAGTACTGTGAACAAACAAGATATTTCTCTGGGGAGGTGGAATCCCATTGCTATACTCCCAGGAAACAAATGGACCTTCCCTGTAAAGGAAAAGATAATTACATATGCGCCAGGCACCATATTGCTGCATTCAGGGATCTTACAATTCTGCTGGAAGTAGTACATGAGACTTCTAAATGCTATCTATCAGGACGGTCTCTATGGGCACTAAGGAGCCACCAGGACTCCCCAACTCTGTTTAAAACTCCCTCTGGACTTGCCCCGGGGAAGGAAACTCTTTGGAGCCGGTAGACATTGTTCTATCCATCTTCTGGATAGGATCACTGCTGTGTGACTAGGTACAGCTTGGCTCAGCAGTGACAAGGATCTGAAGGGAGACAGGATAACAGTCCATGCATTTTAAGGGGGCAAGTGTTAAGGATGGAGAGGACTTCTCTAGGGTGCTACCAGCAGCTGGGTGAAAGCTAGGGAGTGTAGAGCTGAAATGAATAGATAATTTAGACTAATTTGCAGGAAAAGCTTCCTGACAGTAAGATGCATTAGGCTGAGGAGTAGTCAGTTTCTCTAGGAAGTGGTAGAAGCATTTGAGTCATCCAAAATGAGACTGGATGAAGCACTAGAAAATGTACCGCAGGAACAACCCTCCATTGGCCTCTGGGGGAGGATCTAGATGACCTAATAGGCTGTCCCATCTTTAATATATGATCTTAATAAGGTCTCATTAAACAATGGGAGGTGATAATACAATGTGCTTCATGGTTTGCTTGTACAATTTTATCACTTCTATAGTATTAGTGCGATGGATGCTCTAGACACAGTACTGCACACGTTGTATTACAGATACAGCTGGCAGTCGTGCCTAGTGTTAAGGTTTTCTAATACTTATAAAGGCCCTGTTTTCACCTGTTTATGACTTTGCCACTCAAACCACTCAGACTGAAATTTCCCATACCAGTATCTGTGCCTCACAGAAAGGTTCTAGCAAGAATGGTGCAGTCATTTCAGAGAACAAAGTAGGAAAAATACTTTTTGACAATCTTAAAAATTCTTACCCTCTTTATGTTGAGAAGCCCTATTGACTCCAAGCTTTGGAGGAAGGACTAGAAATTTAGCAGGAGGTCCCATTGGGGTCAAGAGTGTGCTTTGCTGACCTCGTGAATATCTACCCAAATTTGGTGGAGTTATAAACCTTGGAAAATTGCCACTTGTAGGTTTCAAAGAAGTGTATTAGATGCTGGTAACAAAATTCTGTGAAGATTCCATCTTCATTTTGCATGCTCCAGCTCACAGAGCATGCTTCAGCCCAAGGATACAGAGGCTGAGCAGTACTTTTCTTGCAATTATACCTCCCTGCTACGGGGGCCACTGTGGCACCACGGTTGCCCACACAGTATTAATTCGGACCTCTTTTGTGTACACATTATGGTACAGTCTTCAATTACAGTGGAACCTCAGAGTTATGAACTCACCGGTCAACCATAAACTTCATTTGGAACCAGAAGTATGCAATCAGGCATTTTTCTTCTGCACAGTGAAGTTTCAAAGCTGTATTAAATCAATGCTCAGTTGTAAACTTTTAAAAGAAAGCATCACCATAGTTTTGGTGTGTTGCCTGGCCCTTTATTTTTTACTGCACACCATATAAATCCTGCACTGATTCTCTCTCTCTTATATATGCAGCTAGCCCCTAGCATCAAAGTACTGGAGCACCTCACCATCTGATGTATTTATCCTGTGAAGTAGGGCAGTATTGTTATTCCCCCTTTTACAGATGGGAAACTGAAGCACACTGGTACTAAAGCCAAAACTGTCAGAAATGTCCACTAATTTTGGGCGCCCAACTTGAGACTCTCTTAGGACCCAACTTTCCAAAGAACTTAGCACTATATAGCACTATATATATTCAGAGCACAGCTTCCATGGACCTCAGGTGCAGGTTGGGATGCTGAGTGCTTTTGCAAATCAGATCCCAACATGAACTAGAAAATGAGTAACATACAGTGACCACATGTGAAGGTTTTAGTTTAAGTGACTCGCCCAGCACCACACAGGAAGTCTTTGGCAGAGGCAGGGATAGAATCCAATTCTCCAGGTGGTCAACTGCCTTCACCGTGAGACCATCCTCTCTCTCCACCTACAATCCCCTGCTTCATTCACTGCACCCCTTCCAGTGTGGTTAAACAAATGCTGCACAGGCCCTACAGAAAACAGCTGCACTCACTACACAGCTCTACCTCATTCTTAGAGCCTGGTCCACACAGTGCAGTGAGCAAGATGGGGTCCAGTGGAGAAAACCTGATCACGCAATTAGAGATTGTATCACAGTGCACATGCTTAAGGGAGCCAAATAAAGGTTGTACAAGCAGTCTTACTTCAGGCATTTCCTAACTTTGCTGTGCTTGACTGTGCAACCTAATGGACATTTTTACCATAATGTTTTACCATAGATGGGCTTGTATGTTTAACAGGTACTGTAGCAAATGCTGATGGATAACATTTACATTCTGCATGATCAAAGTCTCCCACCTCTGCGTCCTAGAACAGTGACCGCCCAGGGCAGCAGGAGCAGAAATCATCTGTCTGGAGAGAGTAAGTGCTCTGAGTAAGCAAGATAGGGGTCAGGAGGACTGGTCCTTGTGCTGGGCAGGTAGGGAGTGACACATTAAAGCTGAAATGTTTTGCATAAGCAAGTCCTGACTCCCAGCGTTTGAGAGCTAAGGATGATAATTCCCAACGGCTGATGCACGCATGTTGATGAGCTTTGATTCAAGTTACCCTAGGATAACATTAATATGTATTAAAGGTTCGGGCAAACTTTATTGGGACAGATTAATTTCAACAGCCAATCTAAACACACACAATATAAGGGGGGCGGGGAAGAGCATGTCACTCTCACTCACCTTGAGCAGGTTTAAAGATAGACAAGTGAGATTTCCAACGAGTGGTTCAGCACATCCAGACAATTTGTCCCAAGAACCTTTAATACATATTAACAACGTCCCATATTAACTGTGTTGCAGCTGTTGGGAATTACCAGCCTTAACTCTCTCACCCTGGGGGTCAGGATGGACACCTCTTCCTCGTTTTTTCTCTGCTCTCCTGGAACATTTACACTCCCCAGAAGGGAAAGAGAGATTTTGCTCAGCAGTATGATCAGGCTGTTGATGCTGTGGCCTTGGGACAGCCAGTGTTCTGGGGAAAGGGGAAGGACCGAAAGGCCTTGTGGAAGTCTTTGGTCCTGTGCAATGTTCGAGACTGGCACAGTAGCTAACCCACAGCCGAAATCTATAGAGTTAACAAGCAGGACTTCAGGAATATGTCTGTACCCTTATGAATCAAAGTCGTTTTTGTATTCAATAATAGAAGAGTGGAAAAAGCCAAGAAACAAGCCAGCCTGACATGATAGACTTTTACTAGAATTTAGCTTTTATAAATAATTAAAAAGTTACTTGCAGGAAAAATATGCCAAGTATTTGGGAGAGGTTCCACTCTGAGAACTCCGGGAGAATTAAATCAGCTAATCATCCCCAGAGCGTGGACAGCAGCAGGGCAAGCTTCCCCATGTACTCCTCCACAAATATGCCTTAAACCTGAGCTGGACGGACTACTTATAGGAATGGGGTGTTCGGTCTCCATGGTCTACAGTCAGTCCTTGAGCCATGTGCTGAGACTGCCAAAAATGATACCAAGTAGTGCCAGCTGTGGTGGTGTTTTGGTGGTATGAACACCGTTCTATTAGGAATGGCACTGGGACTGGACCTACCAAACTCAAGCCATGTAAGTAAAACAGCCAGCAGATGCTAGTGACTTTCAGTCTGCTATGCAGGTAGGTACACCAGAGCCGAAAGTCCACACAGCACGCTCCTTTGCCAATCCCACCTTTCACACCTGGAGCCAGAGCACTCCACTCTGGTCCATATCTGTAAACAACGGATGTTGTGTTTAGTCTGCAGATTTGGGTTTTCACTGCAGCAAGAGAAGCTAGCGACTGCACAGACTCATAACCAGGGCTTATCAGACCCTCATAAAAATGGTCCCTTTCCCAAGGTATGGAAAAAAGTCTACATCGGGAGAGGCTTGCTGCTTTCCTTCCTCTACCCAGCACCCCTGGTTTATACTCCTTCACAACAAGCCATCACGCCACAGTAACCTGCTTTCAGCCATGGACTGACTCCCTCTGGAGCCCATCAATGCCTTTGCGTGGCTGAGGTTTTGGCAGAGTGATGAGAGGATTCCTCTTCCAGGCTTTACTTGGATGGCACCATTGCTCTCAGGCTCTGCTACTCCAAAAGCTAAGAGGAGAAACCACACCTGGGAATTGCTACTATGTCTCTTGTGTACCACAACTTCTCTTGCCCTTAGGCTGAAGACAATGGACTCGTCTTTAGGACCTTGCATCTTCATTCCCAACCCCTCAGCTGCTGCTCATTCATAAAGTGATCCCTCCTTCGTTACATTAAGTCAAGAGTCTCAGGCACCCCACCAGCTCTACACAACATTGGCGTACCTGCCAGCGTTCCTTGCTGGGCCCTGCCTATCTGCAGTCGGATCTCCTTACTTCCGCTGACACTAATCTAAGGGACAGGGCAGTGGCCAGCAGCAAGGGGAGCAGGTTCCAGCAGAAGCAAAGACCAAAGAAGTTCCCACCTTGCTTTCCGCACTGGGGAACTTGCTCCTGCAAGGAGCCCCACCGTATCTCCCAGCAACCAGAAACCTTCCTTCCTTCCTTCCCAGCAACCCAATGTGACCCCAGTAAATCTTCAGGTCCCAGTAACAGACGTTTGGGAATTCACTCATTCCATAGGGTTAATATTAGTTATATGCCTGAATGATGGCATAAATATTGCCGTTCTCCACCCTTTAGAGGCCACCTGGCAGCTCTACACATTAATACACTTCATGATGTGGTGTAAACTCAAACAAATCCTGTTATGTTTGGAGTTAACACAGTCACAAGACATTGTGTGTTATGTGTTGGTGAGCACAAGCAGTGAACAGTGAATGACCCACCCCTTAAACCGGCCATTCCCTGTTAATCATTGTAAGAGTGCTGCACGACCCAATCAGCGCTTTTAGGAGTTACAGATTTGCATGTATGATTTCCTGCATATTTTTGTAATACTTTGAATATTAGCCATATTTGTGATACTGGAACAGTAGGATCCTAAATAGTGTTCAAACAGAAGTGCACCTTGGAGGGACAGTGTACAATAAACAGAGAGAGACAGGGGTGTACCATGCGTCTAATTCTTTAGAAATGGAGCTTTCCTCCGAAAACTATTTTATTTTTGGTTGGCCATAAACATGACAAGGAAATGGCTATGACATTCCACCACTGGTGGTCTGAAGCTAACCAGGGTTACCCTTGTTAATATGTGGATGGGGAAACTCCAAAGGAAATGCAAGGTGCTGGTGCAGGAAGTTGTGTGGTGATTTGAGGTGGTGAGGGTGTTATAGGATGATGTGCAGCAGTAGTGCCCTATTTTGGGGACAATGTAGGACAGGGTTCCTGGCACTTCTGAGCATTAAAGAGCCCTTAACTTTTCCCAATGATTAAGCAGTTAACCCTGATGGCCCTGGCTAACTACTAAGTTTAGGTAACTCCATTCTGCCTCCCTGTATTCCCCTATTATGTTTTTCCCCTAAGTTATTTGCACTATAGTGGCAGGAGAAAGGAACCGAAATACGCAGAATCTGTAAAGTGATCTGGAGCTCAGAGATGAAAATTGCTTTATTCATTTAAGGTATTAGAAATTGCCAACCAAGATTTTATATTTCAGATTCCATTCATCTAACTAGGAATAGTTCTACATTTGTAATCATTTCTGGAGCTACTGAGAGTACCATACAATAATCAGGTGTTTATCGTCAGAGAAGCTGCAGTAGGATATGTAGCTTTGTTGTAAGATTTGTAGGCCAGAGAAACCTGTACACAAGGATTGTTTTTTGAAGGAACTGAAAAGGAAGGAGGTAAAAGAGGAAGAAGAAGAAAAAAGAAGAGGCTCTTACTTGTAACCAAGGCCCATGTGCTGCATAAGGATGCTCCTCTGTAGCAAAGGCTCCTTCTACTCCTGTCGATACAAATGTGATTGCTGTATCCCCTGTAATACTTTTATATGTAAAGTGCCGTCCATGTAACAGCCTGCCCCTGGAGAACAGAATATACATATATAAACGAAGAGGTCATAAGCAGGTCAGTACAGACCCGCCACAAGATACACACTGGAGCATCTGTGATCACGTTTAGGAATACATCAAACCCCAGTAACTACAAATTCTCAGTGAATGTATGAATGACTTTCAAAGCTTTGTCCCTTAAGTGTGGGTCACAAGTCTCTTCTGGAACTCTGGAAGTGCACACATACTCTCACATGCTCAATCTCAAGGCTCCACTTCCGCATTACACTGCTTCCAGACTGAATGGAACTTCATTAGCATCTCATTTGCACTAGTCCCCGGTCACTGCCACTGATGCATAAGGCACAGTCCTCCCAACTCTATCAGCTCAGAGAACATCAGCAGGACTAACTCCAGAATTCACATCTCTTCTGTGGTGCCGTAAAGCAATCCCACTAGGATCATGAGCTGGCCCTAACTTCTACAGGTTAATAGCTCATGTTATATATTAATCCATTACCTTCTAACTTATCAAATTTAGTCTGTGCCAGTGGACTCGTGTTAAATAAAACGTTTAGGAGAAGAGATGCATGTTTGTTCATCTATAATAAATACTTCATTATGACTGTGCTTTCCGTGTGGGAATCTCAAGTCACAAAGGCATTGAAGTTCACAGTCTTAGTGAGATGTTAACATGTTATCCCATTTTACAGCTAGAGCTAATTAAGGCACAGAGCAGTTAAGTGACTTCTCATATGACCTGGTGTAAACAACTAGGGATGGAATCCAGATCCTGTTCCCAGCCGTGTCCATCAGCCACACCTCTATCTTTCCTGGACATCCAGGAAAAATAATCTGAATTAACTAAAGGTGTGAATTTGAAGTGGATTACTTAAATAGTATTAAATCCTTGGGTGGATTCTATTAGAACTGAAGTGGCCTTAATTCTGAATGAGGGTGTTCACACGAGCGCTTAATGCGGTTTAACTAATCCTCTTCAAATTCACACTTTTTGTCATTTGGATTAACCTTTCTGGATGTACCCATGTAGACAAGCCTTTGATTTATGATGTTGCACAATTCAAAACATAAATATCTAGTGATATCAGCCTGACCAGTACATTGGAGAGAAAAAAGTTTAGAGGCAAGTTACTGCATCCTTTATTGCATTTTTAATTTTAAAGTAGTAAACAAAAAATATTATTGTTAATTCAGTAAGAATTAGAGGTCTTCAGTTTACTCTAAAACTCAAAGACCAGAACTCTCTTAGAATTTCTGTCAAAAGCATTTAAACAAAACAAAAAAATAAATCACTAGCAGAATTTTCCTGAGATTTAGACAGATCACTAACTGGTTAAAGCTCTAATCCCCTCCTTAAGTGTAACTTCTTAAGATAAAACCTTTACAGTATATGTGCAGTGAAACATGTGCACTTAGGAGTACAAGTGACAGAATTTACATATATAAAACTGTGTGCATAACTGATGGCAAATGTTTACATAGAACTGCTCAAGTTAATGTCTTAAGGGATTTCTGTGACAGGACCATAGGAGCCATCCCTTAGTTAGATAAGACACTTAGCAGCATTAGTCTAACCAAAAACACACTGCTGTTTCAACCCCCAACATAAAACATGGGAAACAAAAAGAGTAAGAAAATTTTTTGGCATGATGAACTTGTGTGCACAGTAGAAAGACAAGGTGGATGAAGTAATATCTTTCACCGGAACAACTTCTGTTGGTGAAAGAGACCAGCTTTTGAGTTACACAGAGCTCTTCCTCAGGTCTTTGGACAGTGTCATCTGTTTCAAATGTTTCTGGCAAAGTGTCTCAGCTCTGGTCTTTTTAAATCTACATAAGATCATCTGTATGAAGAAACAAGGCCATAAGGCAGAATTGCAGCCATTAAAGCAGAGCTCAGAAAGAAACCAGCTCCTCTCACCTTAGACAAAGTGGAATCAGTGCTCCAGACTCCTGGTTGAATTTCAGGTGCACGCTCTCAAGCTGTCTTGTGCGGATTAGCTCATGAGGAATGATAGTTGCTGAGCTCTCACTCTCTAAACTATCCTTACGGCTTCTAAGAGAAAAAACAGAGTGTATCTATTTAGAACCAGAGACCCATATTCCAACTATTGTCAGCCTTGTGAAAAGACAGCAGAAAAATTCAATGATTATTTAGAGCAGTTACATGAAATTTGTCCAAGGGAAGGACAGAGCAGCTTGCCAGAAGGACATAGCTAATTTGCAAGCCCCTCAATGTCTCTATTTTACAAGTGTGGCCCACAGACTACAGATCCTAGCATACAATGCTTCATCTTGATCCACTGACCTTAAAAGTCCTGGAAATAAAGTTTAATAAAGAACAGGAGTAAAATTATACTGTGACACCAGAAGCACAACAAAATGTTCTGTAAGGTACAATGTTGCATGGGCAGAGGCAAGGCCTGTGGGACCTAGTAGGTCACTCCACACCCTATTTCTAGTACTCTTTAAGAAATGGGGCTGTCCGGAAAGCTCTGTGCTGTCCTGACTCACTCCTGTAGAAGCTTAGTGTTGGATACCTATAGTAAAGAGACAATCTGAATCAACCCAACCCTTTTCCTTCATCAGACCAACCAAAGGCTTTAGATGTTGCATAACCAGTTCTTAAACACTCTAACTTCTGCTAGCATTAAGTACAATATTCAAAGTACAAAAGCCACATACAATTCACAGAATATTTGTAGACCGTTTTCCCTTTGAAGTAGAGCTGCTTTAAAACAATGCAATCTTTATACTATATTTTACAAGGGCAGTACATTACACACAGTAATGTTGTTTAACTTAGAGGTTAGATTCTGCAATTACAAACTTCACAAGACAGAATCTTCAATATAATCAAGTAGATATCTCAAAATACCAGATCATAAACTAAAACACTTTGTATGTTCAAAGAGGAGCATTATAATTCCTTGTGTGTTTGTAGAGAACACAGGAAAAATGGGGCCTGACCTAACGATCTTACATGCAATAAGAAAACCCCTCCCTCCCAAAACACATCAAACAAAAAGCATTGATTGAGCAGAAGGACTGGGATGAAGGACAGGAAGGGGTGGAGACAGTGAAGAGGCCAACTGGCTGGAAAGGGACACAGAGTGCCATTAACCTACATGATCTCAGAAGACACAGGGTTTACATTTCTCTTCTCTGTCAATCCTGGTTTAATAGCGGCAACGCATTGCTAAGACTCATCTCCACTACAGAATCATTGTATTTGGTTAGGGAAAGGAGAGGAAGGAAACTGGCTGACAACACTCCAAGCACTTGTCCCCTGACAGTTAAAACATGCTTCCAGTTCTATCCCGCAGGGCAGACCAAACAAACAATGTTGCCATGTCACAGCGCAGTTCAGGAACATAATTCAAATATGGCTTGAGCCTTTCTGCAAGATGGAGCCATGTCTCAGATGCAAAAAGTGAGAATTATGATGCAACAGCTTGTCCACCAGTGATGTTGATTTGCGGTCTGTCTTCACTGTAGAGTTAACTAGTGTTCTCACGCCCCTCACCATCCACACCAACAACACTCTCACACGAGTTTGATGATACTTTAAACCTGGGCTAGCTGGCTCTTCTAGGGCTGCAGGCTAAAACCTAAGTGAGGCTTTCACGAGGGCTGGTAACCTACCTGCAACTCTGCAGTGAGGAAAACAGGCTAGACGACTTGATTGCTGACAGTCTTCCAATGAATTTCCAAAATTCCAACCCGCCCACTGTCCTCTTGTGCCCGTAGTCTCCCAGTTTATTGGGAAAGAAGCAGAGCTGCACAAAAGACCATGGTATGTCACACACATGGGTGAGTGCAGCACCGGTGAGGACATCGTTAAGTGGGCTTTACAGTGTGACCACTCCTCTCCGGGCCAGGCTAACCCAGGGGCTGATCACCTGAATGCCAGTCAGCAGATTAACTGTGCAGTGAAGACACATCCCTTTGTAGGGCTTGTCTTCACTAGAGCCGGGAGACATCGATCTTATGGCGATCGATTTATCGCGTCTCGTCAAGACACGATAAATCGATCGCCAGCGGTGCCCCCATCGACTCTGTAACTCCAGCTCACCAAAAGGCGCAAGCTGGAGTCAACGGGGGAGCGCGCCGCTGTCTGCCGCCGCCGTGAGGACAGTAGGTAAGTCGGCTGTAGATATGCTGATTTCAGCTACGTTATTAATGTAGCCGAAATTGTGTATCTACAGTCGATCCCCCGTGCTAGTGAAGACCAGCCCATAGTCTAGCTGACATCTAAACTGGTTCAGCAAACACATTTTACAGCTCCATGTAGGTGGGGCCTTAAAACAGTGGAATGGGCCAGACACTGAAGAAAACATTTTACAGCTTGATTACCCACGAAGTACATGGTTGATTAATGATCAATTGACCTTAATCTAAGGTTTACCTGAACTTCCTTATCAGATCTTATATACACATTACACTGTGGGAAAGTTCAGCTTTGTCTACATTGCCAATTGAACGACAAAACTTCTGTCATTCACAGGTGCTTAAAAAGTCCCTCCCCTCCCCACCCCCCAAAAAAAAGTTTAGCAGAGGCAAGTGGCAGTGTAAATGGCTTGTTATGGGCAGGAGCACTCTCCTGTCCACAACGCAAACGCTGCTCTTTGTACAGAGGGGGTCGAAGCATTTTGTGCACAAAAGTGCTAACAAACAGCATTTATGCTGCTTGACTTCGAGCAACACGGCTGTGTAGTGTAGATGGGCAAACTACGGCCCATGGGCCAGTCTGCCTGGCCCTTGAGCTCCTGGATGGGGAGGATAGCCCCCGGCCCCTCCCCTGCTGTCCCCTCCTCCCCCGCAGTTATGCCGCCAGGCAGGCAGAGTGGCTTGGGCCCGCCCACCTCCCAGGCTTTCTAGTAAGCCAGTCCTGCCACTCTGAGTGGCATGGTAAGGGGGCAGAGAGTGGGGCTGCCGGATAAGGGGCAGAGGGTTCTAGTGGGCAGTCAGGGGACAGGCAGCAATTGGATGGGACAGAGTGGTGGTAAGGAGACAGGGAGCAGGTGGCAGTTCGATAAGCATGGGAGTGCCATGGGGCAGTCAGGGGAAGGGGAATGGCTGGTTTGATAGGTATGGGAGTCCCAGGGGGCCTGTTGGGGGGGGGGGGAAGAGCGTGGATAGGGGGCGGGGAAGTCCGGGGGCAGGGAGCAGGGGGTTGGATAGGAGGTCCCCAGAGGGGGCGGTCAGGGGACCTCCTATCCAGGTGACTAGGGGATGAGATCCAAGGGGAGCAAGTAGGGGTGGGGGCAGGGCCTGCTCCAGGCACCAGCATAGAAAGCAGGTGCCTGGAGCGATATTCTGTAAGGGGTGGCATTCCGGCCAATCTTAGGGCACCACGCTCCTTTCCTCCCCTCCCACCTCCAGCGGCACTCCTCTGGCCGCCCCTTTTTGTTTTTCGCTTGGGGCAGCAAAAACGTTAGAGCCGGCCCTGAGTGGGGGGCAGGCTGTTTGGGGAGGCACAGCCTTCCCTACCCGGCCTTCCATACAGTTTCACAACCCCGGTGTGGCCCTCGGGCCAAAATGTTTGTGCACCCCAATCTAGAGTTTCCAATTATTCAGTATCAAGCCCCGCAACAGGATGTCGGTCACCAGAAACATGCGAGATTTTAGACCTTAAGTTTATCAACTCATACAAGCGATTACAGAATTTGTGCACATATTGGCATCTCCAGAGTTATTCAGCAATTTTGTTAGTGAAGATGAGAGACTGGGTATTGGCCTGTTTCTACCCAGACTGGTTAATGCTTTGAGTGGCTTCTGTCAGGGAATTTAAGTTTAGAATGGGTAAGCATTTGCACAATAGAATTCCATCAAGTTTGCCACAAACGTAAAGTGTGCAAGGTCTCTGGGGCCGGGTTTTTTGGTTTTTTGTAAATCACTAGTTTGTACAATGCCTAGCACAATGGGGCTCTGATTCCTGATTAGGCCCCCCCAGGCACCAATATAATAATGACAAAACAGTGAAAGCAAGGGCTGAGCTTTGTAGATTGTATTAAAAACTCTTGGTTTTAAATGGCGAATGCTGCTTGTGCATTATGTGCTCACAAGACAACACTGACTAATGTATAACTTAGCTGCATTTCAAACAGGTTTTTTCAGACCCTAAATAATTAAGACTTTACATTAATCAGTAACCAGCCATTCTATTAAAAAGGTGAATGTGTAAAGCAATATGGCAGTTCACATTTAAGTAACATCAAATAATTAGCAATCCTTTCAGCTAAAGCCTTTCCAACATAGTTACAACCGCTGTGTTTGTTGTTTCTTTGAAATGTGGGTTGTTCCTCTGATTGTGGTCTGGGGTGGGACTGGTTTATGTTAAAAACAGTAAAGCTGGGGTAGCTAAATCGAGGTTTAGGCCCTATCTACCCTGGCCTAAACATGGGTCGTTCTAGACATGTGTCCACACGTGATGTAGTTAATACAAGTCAATAGCCATGTGGCCGACATCACTCTATTCCTACGATCTGGTTGTAACATACCTTTTGTTGTATAGACGTAAATCTGCAACTATGAACGTGTAGCAGAACCGGCCTATCCCCCTCCTGGCACAATAAGGCACTCCGTGTGCATTTCCCTGCCACGTGGCTGCTGCTGTTTCTCTGTGCACACATCGGCAGGGCACATGCTCCTCTGCTGAGCTAATGGGGACAGTTGTCCAGATTTTCCCAAAACGCACCGATACGAACACGGGTAGGCAGCACGATGGGTGCAGACACTGTGTGGGCTGGGTGAAAAGACAGCTATACTGAGGACACCACACCCACTGTTGTAGCTGGGGCAGATGAAAGTCACAGCCTGTTCACAACACACTGGACCTCTATACCGGGAAGTCCATATGTAGAACTTCCAGTGTAGACCTACCCACAGTTATCTCAGTGTAAAAACCTCGCGGCTGCACAAGTAGTTTTTACCTTGATGTAGCTAGTAGAGAAAAAAAACTACGCAGGTCTCATCTCTGCTTGGATTTTACCCTGACATAGCTAACTCAAGATACAGAAACAACAACAAAATGCCTCACCTTTTTTGCAGTGAAAAACAAAGCCTTGGATTTCTTTTTAAATTGTGGCTCAGTTTTCTCATCTGTGAAATGCAGAGAGTCTTCCCTCGATTGCAATAATTAACTGAGTGGTGTTTGTAAAGTGCTTTGAGATGCTCAGATGGAAGGCGCTACAAAAAGGCCAAGAATTAGATCTGACTTTCAGATTATCGAATGTGCACTGGACAAAAAACTCTGCAAGAGACATTAACATTCTTTCAGCAGGAATAGAAATCTTTGTTCTGGCCCATGGAAAGGGTGATGG
This sequence comes from Dermatemys mawii, assembly GCA_007922305.1. Lineage (NCBI taxonomy): Eukaryota > Metazoa > Chordata > Testudines > Dermatemydidae > Dermatemys > Dermatemys mawii. Next base: position 9,079,595 of record ML677382.1, read on the forward strand.
TCCTGACGACGGGTTGATGAAATTGCTGGGGTGTTATTAATACAAAGCTCATAGTGTCACTTTCCCTGCTGTGCACAGCTTGTGGTTTCAAATTTTAAAGGAGAGTTTAGAAACATTTTGGTTTCTAGCACCAATATCTCCAATTTTATGATTGTTGTTTACCCATAACCTTTCACTTCCCCACCCCGTCACCAAATCAATCAGGATCAAAGGCTGGTGTAATTTTTAGCGGTATGACTTAGAGCAAGCTAACTGCTCCATACATTGTTGCAAACTTTGTCTATTCCAGATTTAATACTTCATCCAACCCACATAAATAATTCTCGTTCCTCGGTGTCCAGAAAAAACAAGTCGGCAAAAGCCAGGCTGCAGTGTTTGGAAAGGCAGTACATTTCAATGTAAGCAGTATACCGGAAATGCCCCAGTTTGAGGACTGCACATCTAGCATTTTATGAAACTGGAGGGGAGTTGGAGGAGATTAAAGCACATTTCCAAGTGATTGAAGACTTGTGGGAGGTGTAAGTGTGGGCAGTTGTCAGATTAATTCTTTAGATGATTAAATTCCTTTTGTTTCTTTAAAGCTGTTTGTAGCTGGGTTTGAGGTCTCCTTGTTCTGGGTGAGTGTATTACAGCAGTTACCAAGGTGACTTTAGCTGACTTTTAACTATTCCTTCCCCCTCTCGCCCCAGCTTCAGTTTCTACCAACAGCTCGAATCTGTTTTTTTTCTTTTTAAATCTTGTGAATGAAGATTAACAGCAACAGTTAGCAAAAGCCATAACAGATTTCTAAAGCTGGGCTTCTGTAGCACGGGTGGCCAAACAGGATGGCAGTCTCCTCCCACCTCAAGCAGGGAGAAGAGGCCTGGGGGAGACTACAGGTTCCAGCATGTGATGCTCCATCTTGATCTGGTTGGCCATGTGCTGGGACCTGTAGTTGCCCCAGGCCTTCAGTCCACGTTAAAAGGTGAGGGTGACTGCAACCTGCTTCAATTTATGTCAATTAGCAGCCACCCTTCAGGCTCCCAGAAAATTGCCAGTAGAATCATTGGTTGCACAAGTTTGGATGTCCCTTCTTTGTGAAGCAAGTCATGTTTATAGCACTCTCTTCTCAAGCCGTCCCAATAGCTATTTTATGGGTTTGGTTGGGGTAAAGGGACTTTCTTTGTGGAACTGCAATACCTAGTGGATAGGGTGCTGACCTGGGACTCAGGATTCATTTGTGGCTCTGATACTGACCTACGCTATGATCTTGGGCATGTCCCCTCAGCTCTGGGCTTCCAGTGGCCCTCCAACCCTTTGTATGTCTTGTCTATTTAGATGAAGCTCTTCAGGGCAGGGAATGCCTTAGTACGGCTTTGCACAGTTCCTAGCATAATGTCCCTGAGGGCATCAACTGAATGCAGTACAAGCAGCAACAAGCCACCCCCAACTCCATTTTGAAAGTTGTATGATAACACTGTTAACACACTGAGGGTTACTGATTCTCCCTGTAGCTAAAACTGGACTGGAGTCAGGAGATCTGAGCTGCATTCTTGGCTCTGCCATTGACTCCCTGAGGAGATCCTAAGAAAATCACACAACTTCTTCATGCCTCAGTTTCCCCATCTGTAAAACTGAGACAATGCTTCCTACACAGGGATGTCATAAGGATTAACCCCTTAATGATTGTCAAACACTTTTTGATTCTCAGGTTGATCTAGCTCTAGAAGAACAAGCTATTATATCGCTGACAGCAATATAGTACAACAGGCGGTGCATTTCCAGGTGTTCGCCACACTCTGTTGCTGACTAGTCACTCAATCTTCGAGCCTATGCCTGGTGATACCCCTGAAATGTGTTAACACCCCAAAACGCACCTGCTTCTGGTCTGCGCTGCATTCGTTACTCAGGCAAGACTCCCACTGAAATTGATGGGAGTTGGCTTAAGTAAGAGTAGTAGATTGAGAAAATAAGCTGTGTGACCATGGAGGATTTCAATGTGAGTGACACGCTAGAGGACTCTCCCTGGCAGTACTAAAACATCCTTGGAGTGCCTAAATAACAGAGATGACAATTTCCTAACTCAAAAGCAGCATTCCAGCCAACATGGGGGAATCCTGTAATAGATCACCTCTTGATAGCCAAAGAGGAACTGATCACAGCACTAAAACATTAATGGTAGCCTAGGTAAAAGTGATTATGACTTGATCACATTTATAATGTGCAAACAGAACAGAGTCCAGATCAGTAATATAAATAAATATACACACACACACACTTAGTGCTGTAAAAATTCCACAAAACTGAAAACAATCAGCTGGAGGGACAATTTAATCAGAAAAATGCAAATGGTAATTGGAACTTGTTTAAGAACATTTTACTAGAAGCCCCAAAAGCCTCAATCAAGGGAAAAGGTCATACTGGTTAAGACAAAGTGCAGGTTACTTGCTGTAACTGGAGATTTTTCTAGCTGTTTGGTCCCTATCTGTATTCCACACCTGGTATGCATGCATGCTGGGTGCCCACGTCCAGAAATTCTTCAAAGCAGTGTCCGTGGACCCATACATACTCATTAGCTCCCCTCGTGCTCCCAACTGAGGCTAGAAGAGGCAGTGTGGGTCAACACCTCTCCAGTTCCTTCGATCTTCAGATCCTGTTGGATTTGCGGTGTATAGGGGATGGAGGGCAGGTAGTGGAATACAGAGAGGGATAACACATCTCAAAGAACCTCCAGTTACAGGAAGGAACCTTCACTTTTTCGAGTGCTGGGTCCTAGGTGTGTGTCACACATGGGCGATTGGACTGGCAAGCAGTGTTCAGAGTGGAAGAGGGTGTGAGGAAGATGGCAGTAATAGATGCTTGCAATATTGCCATTCCTACCACTGCATCCACAGCCAATACATGAACTAGAGCAGGGGTGAGGAAACTACAGCCCGCAGGCCCCTCGTGCCTGGCCCCTGAGCTCCCAACTGGAGAGGCTCCCTGCAGTCCCTCCCCTGCTGTCCCCCTTCCCCCACAGCCTCATCATGCCACGCGGGCAGCACTCTGGCCCATCGCTCCTGCTGGTGGCTCTGGCGGTGCTGCGTGCTCCATGCTCCCACGGGCCGCGCGGAGCCAGACACACTGTGCGGTGTGGTAAGGGAGCCGGGGGGTTGGATAAGGGGCAAGGGGGTCCAGGGGGTGGTCAGCAGGGACAGGGAGCAGTTGGATGGGGCAGAGGTTTTGGGGAAAAGTCAGGGGACAAGGAACGGGAGGTGTTATATTGGGCATAGGAGTCCAGGGGGCCTCTCAGGGAGTGGCGTGGGGGTGGATAGGAGTTGCGGCAGTCTGGGGCCAGGGAGGACAGGTAGGGAGTGGGGTCCTGGGGGTGATTAGGGGTGGGGTCCTAGGGGGTGATTAGGAGAGGGGTGTGTGTGTCTGGAGGGGGCTGTCAAGGGACAAGGAGCAGGGAGGGTTGGAGGGATTGGGAGTTCTGAGGTAGGAAGGCAGGGGACAGGAAGTGGGTGGGGGTCAGATAGGGGGCAGGGCCAAGCTCTTTTAGGGAGCTATATCTTTCCCTACCCAGCCCTCCATACAATTTTGGAAGCCTGATGTGGCCCTCCGGTCAAAGTTTGCCCACCCCTGAACTAGAGTGTAGTGTATTGTAAACATGTGGACAGAACTCCAAGTTACCATCCTGAAAATGTCGTGTGGTGAGATGTCAGATAGGAATACCATGGGGGCAACTTGCACTCATGTAGAGTAAGCTATGATACCTGCAGGGGGAGGGATTCTTGCTATTTTGTAGCTCTCTAAGGTGCAGCCCGAAACCCAATTAGAAATCCTCTGGGAGGATATGGCTTGCCCACCTGACCTTTTTGCTATTGCAGTACAAAGTTCCAGATTTCCTAATGAGATTGGTTCTTTGCAGGTAGAGTGCCAGTGTGCCGGACGTTAAGAGAGTGAAGCCTCATCTTTGGAGGAAGTATTGGGTTTCAGAAAAAACACACCACATGTAAGTATAATTTAGTTGATGTGGAACTCAAACCATGCTGGGGAGAAATCGGGGGTGTAAAAGAAGAGAAAACTCTCTCTTTGTGGAACACTGTAGACAGTGGGTCTGCCCTGAGGGCTCCCTGACCCTCCTAGATGAAGTGATGGCCACTGAGAATGCAATCTTTACAGACAGGTGGGGGCCTATGGCACATGTCACCATATGTTCGAAAGGTGGACCTATGAGTGTTGACAGAACAAGGGTAAGGACTCATTGAAGCACACGGATACAAACTGGGGAGAAGGTCCCGACCAAGCCTTTCATACACCGTACTGTAGTCAGGTGGATAAAAATGGAATGTCCTTCAATTGGAGGAAGGAAGGCATTAATCCCTGCTCGGTGTACCCATAGCAAACTAAGAGCATGACCTGAAGCCTTCAGGGACAGGAGATAGTCTAGGACAACTGGAATGCCCTCAGAATCTGGAGAATGTTGGAGGAGTCGTGCCCAGGCCAAAAAGCATCTCGATATGGCGGGGTAGCATATGTGAGTCGAATCTTTTATAATTTGGTTATGGTTTCCTGAATGGGGACAGAACATGAGTGTTCCAGTTCTGATGCCCATCCAAACACCAGGCCCTGAGGCGGACTGAGCTCAGACTGGGATGTTTGATTTTACCCCTGTCTTGGGGTAGGAGATCCAAAAGTGGACAGATCGTGATTGGTAGGTGGGCACATCTTAGTCATTCTGTGAACCAGATCTGTCTGGGCCAGTAGAATGTGAGGATACCTATCCCTCTCTCTCTCTCTCTCTCTCAGACACAGCTTGTTAATTCACTTTAACTCCTGAGAATGACAATTTAATGATGAGTAAGTGAATATACAAACAGTTTTTCCAAAGTCAAAAGATACAGGAACAGAGTACTCTTCCTGCTGCAGTGAGTACTGCTGCTCTAATTCTTCATGCTATTTAAGATCTCTGGCTGAAGAGAGCTAAACCCAATACTAAGGAGTAGTATGGTCAGTCAATATTGTATTTTGCCAAAGTAATTCAGTGTCAGTAACAGGAGACCCCACGCAGTTGCTTAAACCTTTGTTGGGAAGTGGGTCAGATCACAGGGGAATTGGGTGAAAGGTATCGGAGCACTAGCACAGTGAATTGTAGCCATTAGTCATTTTGACCTTAGCTTGTACACTTCACTAGCAGTAGATGTATATTCTATCCCTTAGTTGATGACTTGAACCATTTTATTGATATAGTGTTTACAAATATCACTGCCCTCTACGATGGGATGTTCACCCCACACTTGCCATGAAGGGATTAATATAGGCAAGAGAGGCCAATTATCTGTAGGCTGCACCTAGAGGGGAGCTAGGATGCAAGGAGGCTTAATTGAGACTGAAGCTCACCTGGGCAGAAACAGGGGGGACTTCTTTCAAGCCAGGGAACTGGCAACAGAGAGGGTTGCAGTGAGAAGCCCTGCAGACACACTCCCTGATATACAGGGGGAAGAACAGGAAGCAGCCAGGGGAAGGAGCAGACCTGAACTGCTGGTTCAAAGGTCCCTGGACTGTAACCTGGAGTAGAGGGAGGCCTGTGGGAGTGGCACAGTCAGCTCAAGGAACAGGGAGACTGCCTGAGACTGTGTGGAGTGGGACTCTGGTGAGACCCCAGAAGAGAAGATGATTGTGGCTTAGGAAAGGAGTGAGAGAAGGCCTGCAGAACAAGTGATTGAGGCAAGGGGCTGAGGGACCACTAGACAGGGCCTGGACAGTGGCAAACTAATTCCCCAGATGAGCCACGAGAAGGTGCTGCTAAGCAGTGAGTAGCTGACCCTGTTACACCCTCACAGAGAGAGTGTGATCTAGAGGATTCAGGAAGGGAGCTAAGAATTAACTCCTAGGTTCCAATTCTGGCTCTGCTTAGAGCAGAGGGTGGAGGTGGATGGCTTGGGTGGTCCTTGCAACTCTTGTCTCATTTATGGGTCTGGCCCTGCAGCTGCTGCGGTATGAACCGCTTACAAGTCAGGTCTGGGACATAGCGACCCAGGGTTTTCAGGGTGGTGCAGGAGTCCTTGAAGCCATGCAACTTGCTATCTGTCTGCTCTGCAAATAGGGCCCCGCCACTGAAGGGCAGGACCTGCAATGACTGCTGGGCCTTGGTAGACAACCTAGAGAGGAGCAGCCCAGAGACTCGCTGCATGGAGATAGTGGAAGCCATGGTGCAGGCAGCCGCATCGGACACCACCTGGAGGGCTGCCCTGGCCACCGTTGTGCCCTCATCGATGATCGCTTGGTACACCTTCTTGGAAGCCTTGGGGAGCGAACCTTTGAACTTGGCCAAGGCTTGCCACATATTCAAGTCAGCTTGGCCAAGGAGGGCTTGGTGGTTGGCTACTCTCAGCTGAAGGCTGAATCACAAATAAACTTTACGTACAAGAAGATCCAGCTTCCACGAGTCATTATTTTTGGGGATGACCCCAGGTTGTCCCCAACTCTCCTTGTGGTTAACTACCTCGACCACAAGGGAATTGGGGGATGGGTGGGAGTTTCGGTACTCTTGCCCTTTGATTGGCATGAAAGTACACCGCATCCTTGCTATAACCCATGCCACTACAGCATGGATGTGCATATAGTGCGGTCATGGCCATGGATCCCAAATTTAATTACTTTAATTGGGATCCATGGTAACGTAGTCCTCTTCCAATTCCTCTGCCTGAAGCCCCAGGTTAGAAGCAACCCTCTTAAAAAGTGCCTGGTGCACCTTGACATCATCCTGAGAAACTGACTGAGGGGGCCCCGTGATAGTCTCATCTGGCGATGACAAGGACGATGCCAGTGCCACGGGAACCTCAACGTCCATTGGTGGTCCAGCAGCTTGCCCCCCTGGTCCTCCTGGACCTGCGGGGTCTTACCACCGAAGCCTGGAGCACTGAAAGGGGATGGGATACCAAGGTTGCTGGCCTCTCCGAGGCGCCAGACACCAATAGGCAGCCTGGGAAGGTTGGGTGAACCCCCAGAGGTTTCACGGGTACCAAGGCACCAGCCACTGTGCTTGGGGTCATGGGATAGGTTTTGGTGTCGATAACAGACAGCACTGCCAGTATCAGGGCTCGTCCTGTAGTCAGGGAACCTTGCTCTGAGCTGGAGCTACCAGTGGAGCAGTCAGTACCGGGGACCAGGATTGGGCTAGGCCGAGGCTTTTGTCTGACCAGTGCTGGTTGCTGTAACCCGAAGCCGACTTGTCCGAGCGAGACTGTCTTGGTTGGGCTCTTGGGGACAGATGGCGTTTGGTGGATCTGCATCTGATACCCGGCGAGCCACGCCTCATGCTACTTGACCGGTACTGGGACGTCGAATGGGACAAGGAGCTACTATGAACTGGTTGTAGGGTAATCTCCTTCTTGTCCTGGGTAGGGCCTTTTCCTTCTTGGAGATGGGCGATAACTGCCTGGCGATCGGCAGCCTCTGATGTCCAGTCGGTCCCGGGATTGGTACCGGGCCTTTGGAGATGGTCCCAGAGTTCTTGCTGGGTGGCGTGTGCCTCAGAGGGTCTGCACTATTCCACCAGTGAGATACGCCTCAAGTCCCTCAAGCGGTGCCCCCAGTGCAGGGACCAAAGAGGGCTCCTCTGGGCCTGCCTCTCCTGCCCTGAGGCAGGATGGCTTTTGGCAGGCGAACACTGGTGGGATGGCCCTCTCGATGGGGAACAGTGGCACTGAGGCAGGGACACACATATAGGTCCCAACGCAGATTTTGCTCAAGAGTGAGGTACCGCTGGGGCCGGTGTGGGCACCAGGAGGGTCAAGATCTCCTGAGTCACTTGAAGGACTTCGGGCGTCGACAGCACCTTATGCTGGCCTGGGTCCACACCGCTATCTGGAGTCGCAGGCAAAGCATGGGATGGGCTGTATTGCTCGACCTGAGGTGGGGCCTGAGATCCCAATGGGGGCATTGAGACACCCAGCACGGGTTATGGCTCGCTCCCAGCCCTCTCCTTTCCCTTACAGGAGGTCGTAGATCTTCCCTTCACAGTCTTTTTCAGCTTCTTCACCAGAGTGGTGGGGGACGACCGGTGCTGGCTTGTGGTGCTCGGTGCAGAGCCGGCGCGCTGCTCAGTGCAGAGTTGGACTGCTGCTCCGGTGCTGGAGTGAGTGCCAATTCCATCAGGAATGCTTTTAGAGGGATATCGCGCTCCTCTTCGTCCTAGGTTCGAAGGACTTGTAGATCTGGCACTTGTCACTCATGTGCCCTTCGCCTAAGCACCTTACACACCTGGTATGTGGATCATTGATGGGCATAGGCCATTTGCAGCAATCGCAGGGCTCAAAGCCTGAGGCATGCCCCTTCCCCCAGCTGAGACCAGTTTGGGACTAATGAAGAGTTGAGAACTACTATGAAGGGTAACTAAGCACTACTAACTGTATACAACTATATTACAGGTTTTCAAAGTTCACATGACATACCCTAAGTGACCTGCCCAAGGTCACACAGGAAGTCTGCAGAGAACTATGCACTCTGTCTTTCAAACTTGCTGTTTGTCACTTAAGATACTTGCATAAAAGACTGGATATTTGATTTCGTCTAAGCATGTAAAAAAAAAAAAAGGAACTGCCGCCAGTTGTAGGAGTTTTCATATCAATGGTGCTGAAACTTTTCCCATCTTCTGGTCTAACACTGCTCAGAGTCCAAGGATACTTTGTGATAGTCTCTTAGGGCAGGAAGTTGCCTAATCAGGTTGATTTCTTTAGCCTTGTCTATATTGAGAAAATGTGTTAACTAATACTTTTTAACTAGCACAATAGTAAACACAATTGCTCCAGGTTTTAAATGAGATTTACCATTATGCTAGTTAAAATATATTCGTTAACACATTTTCTAGCACAAGTAATTTTCCTAGGATAGAGAAGGCCTCATCGAGATTTCACTATATGTTCTTCCACAAACAGTGATTTGAGGGGGAAAGTAGCAGCAGCATGAAGTGAAAAGCTCCTCTTTATAAACCAACGTCTAAGGTGGCAGCAAGAACATATGGCTGTTTGATGTGCGGGGAGGAAGAGCTCTTTTAGTACCCAGGGTGCTAGCTATCATCAAAGTGACTCCAGGAAAAAAAAGACAGCATTCTGGAAGCTGTCTTCCCTAATGAGATCCACTACTATGGAGAAACAGGATAGCTATCTGTTTCCAGAGTGGTAACTATAGACTGAGCAAAGCAACTTATTGATCTTCCAGCAAGAAAATACTGGGAAGCAGGCATTCCCTATCTTTTTAGCTTCGGGGAATTACTGATAAGATAAGGAAATGGGATATATTCATTAACATGGGCACTGTCAAGGTCAGAAGGTTTCATATTTGATTCACCTTCCTCCTTGCCTTGAGCTGTTAAAAAACATGTCAATATTTATGCAGGCATTCCACCTTTCACCCTTGCTAAAGTCCCCCTCCAAAGCTTCAGTGCTCTGACTTCAGTAAAGCCCTGTTTATCTGATCCCTGAATGCCTGTCTTGTCTGAATTATAGCTGCCATCCAGTATTAGTGCTCATATGTCAGACACTTTCTCAAACTGACAATGACCCCAAATGTTTTGCTGTCCCTGAGAAGTTGTGAACATAGGAGTTGTGCTGCCTATTTAATTCCACATCAGTAACACAGTATTCAGGAGCAATCTTATAACAGATCAGCATACATGCATCACAGGGGAAGATTTTTGGTAAATTTCAACCTTCCAAGGAGCAGATGTGATAGCCAAATAGTATCTTATCCCACAAGTAGTAAAATACCAAAAAAATTAAAAATAAAAGTTAAATTTATGTGGGAGCGCTCTTCATGGAGCAAGATGTTACTCAATTATAAATAAAAACATCAGAATCTGGCCCCATAGTATTGTTATACTGAATCTAAGAATGATTTTTATAATGAAAAAAAATCTCGTGTCTTTTTAAAAAACAGCCATGCCACATGTATTTCATATTACTTAATATTTATATAGCATAATGAGTTAGCACAGTGCTTCACACACACTCTGTGACCCAAAAAGATTCAATCGAACAGGGAACAGAGAAGAAGAAATAGGAAAAAGGACAAGTATTAAGAATGATATTACATTGGCTATGATGCTTCAGTTAAGAATGAACTAGCACAGAAATGGCAGCAAACAGTGGGAGGTGAAGGGAAAGGAGCAGTCTGAAGGACAGTGAGCATTTCTGACACTATGGCCATGGTTACACTTACAAGATTATAGTGCTATTGGTTATAGCGATCCTCTTATACAGTAATATGAATAGCGCTATTGTATGTCCACACTGAGATGCTCCAGCGTTATAGCATGGCCACATTTGCGGCACTTAATACGGCATTAAGAGCAGCGCATTAGGGCATGTATCCCACAGCACACCTCTTCCCGATCCGGCACAATGCCTTGTGGTAGTGGGGGCGTCACTTGCGGGGCATTCTGTATCCTGTTTCAACTACCCATGATGCTTTTTGGCATATCCCAGCAATCTCTGTGTTTCCTTCCACCTCCGGCGCCATCTTTCAAGGGTTTCAGCAAGGCGCGCTTTGTCTTCCATTGTCGTGTGCTGCAATGAATCCAGAACTGCTGAGGAACATGCTGACGACTGTCGCCAGCACATCTCTGTGTGCAGTGGAGTTAATCCTTGACATGCAGGATGACAGTGATGAGTCTGAAGACGAGATCGAAGCGGTGAATGCGTTTGACACGAAGCTTCTTGTCTCATTAACGGACATGCTCACGGCCGTTGAACACTGCTTCTGGGCACGGGAAACGAGCACTGAGTGGTGGGATCGCATCGTCATGCAAGTCTGAGATGACGAGCAGTGGCTGCAAAACTTTCGAATGAGAAAAGCCACTTTCATGAGACTGTGTGCTCAACTCGCCCCCACCCTGCGGTGCAAGGACACCAGACTGAGAGCTGCCCTCCCAGTGGAGAAGCGGGTGGCTATCGCGATCTGGAAGCTGGCTACACCAGACAGCTACCGATCGGTGGCCAACCAGTTTGGGGTTGGAAAGTCGACCGTTGGAGTTGTGCTGATGCAAGTGTGCAGGGCCATTAATCGCATCCTGCTACGAAAAATCGTGACTCTGGGTGACGTGCATGACATCGTGGCTGGCTTTGAAGAAATGGGTTTCCCTAACTGTGGAGGGGCGATAGATGGGACCCATATACCTATTCTGGCGCCCGCCCACATAGCAGACAAGTACGTTAACCGAAAGGGGTACTTCTCCATGGTTCTCCAGGCGCTTGTGGATCACCGTGGGCGTTTTACTGACATTAACGCTGGATGGTCTGGAAAGGTGCATGACGCACGCATCTTCCGCAACACCGGCCTGTTCATGAAGCTGCAAGCCGGGACTTTTTTCCCAGACCAGAGGATCCCCGTGGGGGAAGTGGAAATGCCCATAGTGATTCTTGGTGACCCTGCTTACCCTTTAATGCCCTGGCTCATGAAACCCTACACAGGGAGCCTGGACAGCAGTCAGAAAAGGTTCAACTACAGGCTTAGCCGGTGTCGAATGACTGTGGAGTGTGCTTTTGGGCATCTCAAGGCGCGCTGGCGCTGTCTTTATGGGAGGCTAGACTTGGCCGAGAGTAGTATCTCCGCGGTTATTTCCGCATGCTGTGCCCTACATAATCTTTGTGAGCAAAAGGGCGAAGGCTTCACTCAGGCATGGTCCTCGGAGGTTCAATGCCTGGAGGCCACATACGCCCAGCCAGAGAGCAGGGTTCTTGGAGGGGACCAGCACGAGGCTGTTAGGATCAGGGAAGCCTTGAGGGAGCATTTTGAGGCTGAAAGCCAGTTCTCAAGTGAGGTGCAGATGGAGGGAGGGAGTGAGGGAGCATTCTTTTAATAGGAACAGGCATTTGCTTTTCTGTAGCCTGTAATAATGTATGTACACTTAATAAAGAAACCCATTTATTAAGAAGACATTTCATTTATTGAACAGGTACTTCGGTTGCTGAAAGAAAATATTGTGATGTATGTGAGGGGGAAGCCGGGGGAGGTGCAATGGGGGTGGCATGGGGTCAGAGATCAGAATATGTCCGGGTCTCTGAGTCTCCAGTGCCCTCACAGTGGCCATGTCCCCCGAACCCCATTTGCGGAGGGCAGTAAGGCATGTTATTAGGGGTTGACTGCAGTGGATAATGGTCCGGGGTTTGGGGGTTGTTCGGTGAAGACAGAGGGGTTGGAGGCACCTGTGGATGGTGATAACCACATAGCTGATGACAGTGGCCTGGAGGGTACTGAGGCACAGAAGGGGAAGGGATTTGGGGCAAATGATAATTGGGGTGGTGAGTGCGGTGCTTCTCCTCCTGAAGGGTGACAATCCGCTGCATAGTCTGCAATTGAAGCTGCAGTAATGAGAGCAGCTTATCGGTGCTTTTCCGGCAGTGAATCGCATTCTCCTTCCGTGCCTTCTCCCTCAACTTGCTCTCATTCTCCCTCCACCTCTGTGCAACTCGATTCTCCGTTACAGCCTGTTGCATTACTTGCTGTACAAGATCCTCTTTGCTCCTTTGTGGCCGCTTCCTCAGTCGCCTCAGCCTCTCAGCTGTTGATAAGAGCGATGGCACAGGGCTCAAGGACGACCCTTCTAAAATAAAAAGATACATTTAACAGTGGTTCCCTTGTAAAGAGCAGACATGCCTATGATTCCCCCGCATTCCCTGTTTGCCTGTCCCACAGAGAGCACAGATACAGCAACGGAGCCCCTGCCATGGTGAGTGGACTCCAGAGGCAAGGGAAATGATCTTTTCCCTGCCCCAGAAAAGCTGTGCCGGGGGAGGGGGTGGGGAGTGCCGGTAAGTTGCAGGAGCCCCACTCTGAGCAGCAGGCAGGAGGAAGGATTTCTTCCCTGCCCTGAAAAGCTGTAGCGGGGGCGGGGTGGAGTGCCGGGAAGTGGCAGAAGCCCTACTCTGAACACTGTCCCAACATTCTCCGTAGGTGTTTGTCCTGGAAGATATCTCGTTGCTTCGAGTCACTGAGGAACAAAGGGAAGGGATTTTAATGAGATGCAGCTTCCGCCCAGAGCCATATGCAGCTTGCCTATGTGCAGCAATGCTCCCCCCACCCATTGTAGCACAGTGGCGAGGACTAGTGACTGTGACCGGGACGGGGACCACGCTGGCTCTCCCGGGAAACCTGCGCAGGCGCATTGCAAGCGCTCTTATTGAGACCTTTGAAGAGATTACTGATGATGACTACCGCGAGGTGATAGACTACATCAATGCTCTATTCCACATGTAGGCAAGCATGCAAGTAACCCTTTCCACCCCAAGCTGCCTGCCTTCCCCATAGGAAAGCAGCTTTACCTCCGCAATCTGCTGCTGAGCTGGCCCCTGCAACCGCCAGACGCTGTGGCTGGCTGCCCTCCTCCTGGCTGCATGCCCCCCTACCCTCCTCCTGGCTTGAGAAGAGCTCCAGGTGGAATGCCCCCTGCATCCCTTTCCACCCCAAGCTGCCTGCCTTCCCCATAGAAAAGCAGCTTTACCTCCGCAATCCGCTGCTGAGCTGGCCCCTGCAACCGCCGGACGCTGTGGCTGGCTGCCCTCCTGGGTTGAGAAGAGCTCCTGGCTGCATGCGTCCAGGGACGACTCCGTGCCCTGGGTCGCTGCCGCCTCGTCCTCCTCCTCCTCCTCCTCCTCTTCATCCTCCTGGTCTTCGTCCTCCTCCTCACCCCCCCCTTCACTGGTGGGCTGGGAAGTGTCCATGGTGATCGATGGAGTGACCGTAGGATCACCACCAAGTATCGCGTGCAGCTCCTTATAAAATCTGCAAGTCACCGGGGCTGCCCCGGAGCGGCCGTTTGCCTCGCGGGCTTTGCGATACGCATTCCTAAGCTCCTTTACCTTAACACGGCACTGCAGAGTGTCCCGCTCATGGCCTCTTTCCGCCGAGGCCCGTGATATCTGCCCATAGGTATCAAAATTCCTGCGGCTAGACCGCAGCTGAGACTGAACAGCCTCTTCCCCCCCCCAACAGCTGATGAGGTCCAGCACCTCGCTATTGCTCCATGCTGGGGATCGCCTATTGCGAGGAGGCATGGCACGTGGAGTCATGATGATCAATCAGAATGATCACCTGCAACGATTCCCTGAGACCACGCCATGCAATCAATCAGATCAATGAGAATGATCACCTGCAAGGATTCCCTGAGAGCACGCCACGCTTGGCTGGAGCAAACAGGAAGGGGATTTTCAAATTTCCCTGGAACTTTAAAGGGCGGGTCTGACGTGTGGTCACCTGAGGACAGGACAAAAGAGTTTGCAAGTGATGACCAGAGTGGCTCGAACGGGAATTATGGGACGGGCTGGAGGCCAATTAATGTGCAGTGGGTGTTCACATTCTTGCTGTAGAGCTACAGCAGCTGCGCTATAGCCCTTATTCCCCATGCGGAGGTGGATTAACAATAGCGCTATAACTCAGCGGTTATAGCGCTGTACGTGCCTTGCCAGTGTGGATGGGGAGGAGGTTATAGCGCTCATGCGGGCTTTATAGCACTATAAAGTGCCAGTGTAACCAAGCCCTATGGAAAAAGGAAGATTTCACGCTGACCTCTACTCTTTGGACAAAAGCATCAAGGTTAAAGGGGGAGAAGGAAAACAAAGGTAGTAAAAAGAGAACTATGCAGAAAAAATTCATTTAGATGACAATCCTCTCCCACTATTTATTGCTTTTAATAGCTGCTTTAGAAATCCACGCTCCCCCAGCCACTCCCTGCTCCCTCCCCTTAAGAGAAAACATGCACTGAGTCCAGAAAGTGAGACCCTCCAGATACAATCATTCAAGGTAGGTAAATTGTGGTGCTACTAGGCTTGACAGCATTGCTAAACTGTCTTCCTCCACTGCTCTCAGGACAAACAGTACCAACGGTAACCGAAAACCATGTCTCAGGTTCAGTGGGTGGGAAAGCCCCCAAAAGGCAAAACTGCATGTGCTGCAGATGTCTGAGCCAGCAGGCCATTTGCCATGCATGCACTAACTCAGAAGTTACCACAGGAAAAAGATCTACAGTGTTACCTAGTGCAGCTAACTCTCTGGATGATACTGCAGCTTTGTTCCCTACAATACATTCTCCAGTGCTTTTTCCAGTCCCACTTCAAACAACTTAAGAGAAGAGGATTCTTTTGGTATACTATCCCACAGTATAGGATCTCTATCTATTTACTATGCCATTAGACCACCCTGAAAAATTCATCTCCCTCTGTGTTTCTAGATTGTGAGCACCCACTGTTTCCCTTTCCCCTATTCCCCAAGTAATGGTCCCACCACGCCATGATCTTGTTTTCACTCTCAACTCTTCTGCTCTCCCTTTTCCCCACATCTGAAGAGCACAGGATCCTACTTACGGCACTCGATCATAGTTCAACCCATTCTGTCTTTGTGCATTTATTGGTGGTAGAACAGGTTTGCTGTTAATCTCAAGCCCTCTCCGCAAAGTCTCCCTGATTTGCTCTGTATCTGCAAAGAGAGTTTGTTCGAACGTGATTTAGTACACACGAACACATCAAAACACCTGTTAATGAGAACCTGATGGAGTCAGCTTCTTTTGGTGCCTGTTGCTAGAACAGGTAATCGACTGCGCTCCCCCGCTGTGCCTGGGTGCAGAAAGAGGTGCTCTCCATGACACCTCAGGCTTATACAGTGATTCCACTGCAGTCAGTTTCCGTTCTTCCCGTTTGGTGCCCTCAATGTACATCCAACCTTCCAGCAAGGAAGGATGGAGCCTTTGGTAAGAAGTCATCCAGAGGGGGCGATGTTAAGCAATTAGGTATCTCATTCACATCTTTTCATTGGGAAAAAGTTCTCCCAGAACTGCCTGAATTCAAGACACATTTAACTCTTTGATGCTGAGAATTTTCCAGACCAGGTGATACAATGGAAGTTTATCCCTTTGTCAGATTAATTAAAGACGACTCCCTAAACTTCTACATTTGGCTTTGCAAGCCTGTCAGTTAATTTAAAACACAGTCATGTGAGTGGGCTCCAAGAAAGAAAGGAACTGAACTAAATTTTATACAGGGCAAAAGTTCAGCCTGAAACTTAATTTTCACATTTAGCTTCAGATGCACATTCAGTGCAGTCCTTAAGCTTTTTATCGATAATGTCTGATAGACAAATACATTATAAGGAAATTTGCATGCAAGCTTTCCTAAAAGCTTCCCCTACTTTTGTGAAAGGTTGGAGTAAAGCATTTCAGAATCATCTGAAGGGCATAACGTAAATATGATTTTGTAAAGATATCATAGATTTTTCATTTGGGGGACCAGGGAGGTGGGGGGAATTGGTGTCTTATGTATTATGACTTACATACCCTGCATTTTTCAGTTAAAAAAATGGAAAAACAAAAATATTAATTATGTCTATAGAAACCTTCATTACTTGCTTTTAATTTCAATTCCTCCAATAAATCAGACTTCCACACATTTTATTGTAATAAATCTATATGGATTTGAAAGATCTAATTTAAAACGGGACTTAAATTACACACACTCATGTGTGTCCCACATCTACCCCACGTGTAACCCAAAATGCCACCTCACTATAAGGAGGAACCTCCAATGTTCTCAGCCTGTTCTCCAGAGCCCCTTATTTACAGGTACCATTTGAGTTATTGTTGCGACAAGCAATGTCAGTCCAAGTTGACAGCCAATACTTGGAAACATTATATTATAATCAGAGCCAGGCGGAAGACAACTATTTTGCACAGATGTCTGATGAACTTTTTTGGTTTCACGTCACATGGGCTTGTTTCCTGAGTTTTACTCTGGAGTTTCAGATTGGAATTAACCCCAAAACAAAGCTAAACTCAGTCACCTGAAACAATAAATTCTCTCCTTCTCTGAAGAGGGTGATGTTGAGCAGGGTTGGGGTTTGCAATGAACCCCAAGATTGGGCAACAACTTTAATATGAACTTTCAAGCTCGATAGGAGAATGGTCCTAAGGCAATGCAACCAAATGCTTCAAGTACATGGGGAATGGCGGGGGTGGAGGGACTGACTTTTACCTTTCCCAGATAGCCGTCGTGGCTGCGTTCCAATACAAATGCTTCTACTATCTTCGTCATCCTCTGGGGGCCGGCTCAGATCATCCCAGGCACATTTGGCGCTCACTCCACTCAAGTTCGAGCCATCTGTCTCAATTCCTTTATCGACTCTCTCCTGCTTGAAAAGATCCAAAGAGCCATGACTTTTTTGGGGTGGTTTGGATCTAAGCAGCTGTTAGAAGCAGAGTCTTGCAGTCCACCTGTTACCAGTTGAGTGCAAGACAGCTCCTTTCCAAATGAGCTCCTGGATGACTAAAGCGATGACCTCTGACAGGCTTCTAAAAGACCCAAAGCACAAGAAGAGTGGCTATATTATCTCTCTGCAAAATGGCCTGATCAGTTCCGCTCTTCATTAAATTCTTAACCTTGTATCAACATTACAAACCACAGATAAACTCAATGTATACAGCAATGAGCAATTTCTTTTTGTGCAATGTTCTCTGAGCTTTTGCATAACACTCCCTTTAATTACAAACACACAAATGCCCTGCACCTCTGGAGTTAGAATTTCCCAGCACACGAGACTACTTTGGAGAGGTTTACTCAATGGGTATGTCCACACCTGACTTTTTGGATGTCAGATAAGAAGTGCTGATTAACTCTGTTGTATGTTCTTACGCACCACAAGTTTTTCAGGACACACACATTTGTTGCTAGCAACGTTCAGACTTTGGCCGCAGCCAAAAATTTAAGTGTAGGCCTACCTAATGAAGGAACTATTTATAGTCTGGACTTCCAGTTTTCACCACTAGGGGATGCTGTGCTAAACCACTTTAAGGTTGAAATACAAATGTGAACTCAGCTTCTATTCATTGTACGCATTTGAATGCAACTGTGGAGCTTTCTTCCCGGTTTCAATTTGTACCCAGTAAAAGTGACAGTTTTGTCTGCTCCAGCCACGTTTTAAATAGAGTTCTTGCTTCACTCTATTGATTCAAGCATGCTTGGATGTTAGATGCTCTGAACTTTGTTTTTCAGTCATCAGATTTTAATGGAAACTTACATGCAGTATTTGTATCGTCGGCGTTTGCAGATTGTCTTTGCCACTGTAGTGGTTTAAAAGGCTGACTCCAAGCTAAAGTGTACAGCAACCACTGGAGTTTCTGTCCAGTTTCACATTGCATTACCTATGTACCCCATCCTCACCTTCAGAGCTACCTCAAGTTTAATGTCTGCAATTACCAAATTCCTGCTTATGTTGCAAGGTCCTTGCATGCTCTGAATTGGTTACACAAGGATCAGGGCTAGGAGTCAGCTCAAGAGGGTGAAGGTCATTCTATTTATAGGCAGAACTGATGCCATCTCTAAGGACTCCACTAAACCCGTGCAAATTTCTCAGCACTGAATATAGTCAGGTTCACCCTTTCCTTGCTAGCATCCTTCAGTGATGCTACCAATGTCTCTGCTTCAATGAATACCTCAAAGACATCAATAGGAGCAAGAAGCCTGGCGAACTGTGAAGCAGCAACTTCAGGCATTCAGTGAAAAAACAGTTCTCCAAGTGCTGCAGACACACTCCTGTATCAGCAATGACGACTCCTTATCTCTACCTTCAAGCTGCATCTTGCTAGGTGCTTAGTGTACTCCACTCCTGTTGGCTTCCATGGGAGACTTGGGAGCACTTTGCATTTTACAAGCCCCATAACAAGAAGCGTCTCTGCTAACCCCTGATGTACCTCTGCAACCTACATTCACCTGCAGATGCTGTAACCTGCATATGCTATAACCTACAAAGCAGTGTGGACTGTTCTTGTGATTGTGAGATGGATTCAGAGCAGTCCAAGATCCACATAACTCAGCCAGAGGCAACCAACATTGCTTAGTAGATAGCGGTCATCTTGGGACCAAGTTTAGACGTGCCTTAACTAGGCACAATTCTCATGGACTTCAGACAGGAAGCATGTCTGCTTATGCCCGGCTGCATTTGGTCCCAAGCCTGGCTAACAGATAGTTGTCTGGAAGAGGTTGGGAACCACTGTGCTAAAGACAAACCTCCCCCTCCCACACAAGACAATGCAATCTAAACACTAGCTAGGACCCTTCACTAGTTACTGGGCAGCTGGGCCTTACCAGCTCTCAGGAAAGTGGGAAGGGTTTTTCCTGAGAAACATTTCCAATCACTGTCACCACACAATAGAACTTCAGCCTTCACACCCCCATGCAGCTCACTGAGGCCCACCACTTGCTTTATGTGTCCTTTATCCACACATTAAACATGGGCCTGGCATGGTACACAACACGGCAACAGCTACTTATGCCTGTGCAGCTCTCTGCAGCTGGAAACATACAGTAACTCCTCACTTAAAGTCATTCCGGTTAACGTTGTTTCGTTATTCTATTGCTGATCAATTACGGAAAATGCTTCCTTCTAAGGTTGTTTGGCAGCCACCTGCTTTGTCCACTGCTTGCAGGAAGAGCAGCCCATTGGAGCTAGCTGGTGAGGGCTTGGAACCAGGGTGAACCAGCAGCATCCCTATCAGCTCCTCACTCCCCTAAGATCCCTGTGCAGCAGCTGCCCAGCAGGCAATCAATTGCCAGCAGTTCAGCTGTCACTTCCTCCACTGCCATGTGCTGCTCCTGCTCTCTGACTTGGAGCTGCTCCCAGGAGCCTCCTATTGCTGTATGGGGGCGAGGGGAGGGAAGGGAGGGACTAAAGTCAGGGTGTCCCCTTCCTCCTGCACCCCACTTACCCCTTCCCCATATAAAGCAGGGTGGGGACATGGACTGAGACAGAGAGAGCTTGGGGCAGCAGCTGCTGCCTCAACTTCCTGACCCACTTAAAAAGACAATGTATTTAAGAGTGGGGTCAGCTTACTTAAGGGGCATTGCACATCTCTCTCCTACACACAGGTGTGTGACTGTCTGTCTGCCATGCTGTCTCCCTCCCTTCCCGCTGCCTTGTAAAGCGTGAAGCTACATTAACAACAATGTGTTAACCCTTGAGGGCTCAGCCAAAAGCTAGTTCATCATTTATCAGTAAGGCATTCCCTGGGAAATATCCCACCCTCTTCCATTCTCTAACTTCACCACCTCACCCAAGCTTCACAATCATCATCGCTGTGTATAGTATTAAATTGTTTGTTTAAAACATATACTGTGTGTGTATATAGATAGATAGATAGATTTTTTTTCTGGTGAAAAAAAATTTCCCTGGAACCTAACCCTCCCATTTACATTAATTCTTATGGGGAAATTGGATTCACTTAACATCATTTTGCTTAAAGTCGTATTTTTCAGGAACAGAACTACAAAGTTAAGAGAGGAGTTACTGTACATTCATCTGCTTCTGTATGCATCTGGACAGGACAGGGGCAGGAGAAGCCAGAGGACGTGGACTGTTTATACCCAAATAGATCAATGACCCAAACAGATCAGGGAAAGCCCAAACAGAGCCAGATGGAAAAAAAGAAGTACTTCTACACCTCAGTTTGTCATAGCTGACTTGCATGTCAGGAAGTTTGGTTCCCATCCCCAAACACACACTTTTACTTAGAACCTCTATGAACAAACATGTGGACACTAGGGGGCACCATTGTGCAAAGAATAGTCTCTCTTAGCATGGAAAGCAGAGAGGTAGAAACTAAATATTACAGACAAGCTTTTAAAAGTAGTTATCAAATCTTGCTAGCTGGAGTGGAAGAACAAAAACAATACCAAGGTAGAACCATACTCCCATACCTCAGGCTGTGACCTTTTCAGATCTTGTCAGCGCTGATCAGCACTTCATGGGAGAACAGGATAAAAGGGGTCTGGAAGAAGTGGAGTTAGTGACGCAGTAAAGTGGCATTCTACCCCTTACCCTATCAAGTTAATACTGAACCAACACTCCTGCTTGGGGTTAACTCTGATGAGCTGCTGGTAGTGCTGAAGTCCACTTGAGCTCATTCAACATCCCATAGCATTTCCTATAAGAGTAGGGGTATTAATCTACGTCTTGGCTTGATTCCTATTTGGTTCATTTCATCCTGCCTGTATTTTCTATAGATTGTAAAGAATCTTTTTTCATTAGAGTCTGCCATAAGCTTCTGTGTACTGTTGCTTTCACTGTTAAGCATCTATGTTTCAGCCATGCATTTCCATGGAAGGAAATTATATGTCTTTCAAGGTTTTATATTAGTGCCCACTACTGTTGAATCTGAGCACCAAAAAAACCCCACAAGCTGGATTGATGAAATTATGTTTCTGAATGATTTTGATTAGGATTTTAAATGTACATGCCCCTGGGGAAAAAGTGAACAGAATTTAGTTTTAATATACAAACTTTCACATTAAAGATATTGAATAGTTATGTAGGACAATTGGATACAGATGTATGGGCCATAAGACAAAAGGAAGAGCTGACAAAGCCTGTTATATTGGGCCAAACCTTGAATTCTTTATAAAGGCAAAATTCTTACTGATGGTAGAGGAACAAAGAACTGTTCTACTGAATCGTATCAATGGCTCAGTTAGTCCAGTATCATGTCTCTGACAGTGGCCAGTATCAGATGCTTCAGAGGAAGGTGCATAAGGGACTTTTCTTGATCTCTAGTAGTTAGATTAGCTTAAACCCTGAAGCTGAATATCCTTCCAAATTTTGTTTTATAACAACTTTGACAGTTTTGAAATCCATATCCAATTTATTTTTGAATCTTACTAAGTTCCTGGTCTCAAGTACTTCCTGCATCAATGAGTTCCACAACCAATCACATGCGAGAGAGTTTTTCTATTGGTTTTGAATTTCTTACATTGCAATTTAATTGAATAACTCCTTGTTCTTGTGTTACAAAACAGAGATAAGAAGTTCCCGATCCATTTCTCTATACTTTATGGATTATATACTTGTATCCCCTCTCAGTCATCCTCTTACTAAGATAAAAATCCCCAATTTTTCAATTTCTTCACATGAGTGTTTCTCCACACCCTTGATTACCTTTCTTTGAACATTTTTCTACTTTTGCAATACCCTTTCTGAGATGGGATAACAGTACTGTCAGCACTATTCCAGACAAGTCCACACAACTGATTCACATTAAGGCACTGTAATATTTTCCATAGGCACCCTAACATCTTGTTTGCTTCCTTCTGCCCCTGCCCCTCAGAGCTGCACATTGAGTAGAGGACTTCAATGAGCTGTCTACAATAATATCCTTTTCTGACAACTTAATTTAGAATTCTGTAAGGTGGGAGTTTTTTACCAAGTCAGTACTTGGACAAACGGAGTAAGGACTTCAGGATTTGGTTCTTCATCAACAACTGCAGAACCTTTTATCTTGAAGGATCCTAGAGCAGTGTTTCTTAACAACCGGTCGGTCCATAGAATCATTGAATATCAGGGTTGGAAGGGACCTCAGGAGATCGTCTAGTCCAACCTCCTGCTCAAAGCAGGACCAATCCCCAATTAAATCACCCAACAGATTTTTGCCCCATATCCCTAAATGGCCCCCTCAAGGACTGAACTCACAAACCTGGGTTTAGCAGGCCAATGCTCAAACCACTGAGCTCTTTCCCCCACCCTCCGGACCAGTTCTGGTCCTGGAGATCTCCCTGATACAGTTTAGGAAAGTAGCAAGCTGGTCCCTGGTATCTAAAAGGTGGAGAAACACTGCCCTAGTGTATTTTACAGCAACACTGAAAGGAATCAATTCCAGCCACTTCTAGAGTGGAATGCAGCAGTTCAGCAATGCACAGCAACACTAAAAGATCTATTCAATTTTGTGCCTAGCAACAGCTGATCACGAGAACTACTTTTCCTGAGAGAGAATGTTAATGAGGACACAGGAATTATCCCTAAGAAGCGCTGTGGGAAGGTCCACTTGAATGAGTAGTTCAACTTCACAGAAAATGGGAGGGGCTACCAACCAAAGAGGCAGACATATTTACTAACTAAAGACATACTTGCAGATGCGGATCGATCTCAAATATGGTCTCTCCTCTTCGCATATCTGTTATCAGCCACGGGCCTCCAGCTCTACAAAGAAAGCAAGGCAGTGAACCAAAGTTACTCACTCCCACCAGGAGTTCCCCACATTATGGTGTTTAATCAGAACAGGTGCCTGAACGAAACAGGCAATGGAGGGTTTATCTTTTAAAACCCCGCTAGAAGTCCCACCTCCATATGGACTGACTGTAGACCCAGAGTGCCCAGTGAGCCTTTAAATCCACGGTTACATAATTAAAGTTAATTACACTGCATGACTTGGTTACTGCACGGTTGTGGCTTGACACTGCTCAGCCTTGCATGGGAGACTCTCTCCTATTCCTGAATCTTGCTGAAATTTTCCAAAGTTCAGAGCTGCTGCACAACTCAGGAAGACAGTTAAGATGGTTTGATCCCATTTACATTGCAAAACTGAATTAAGTTTTAGCTTTGCTAGGCACTGAGCTGTAACCAAATAAAATTTCAGTGTTTACACATAGGCTAAATTTAACAAGATCAGTGCCCAGATTGACAAAAATATTTAGGTATTTAAATATTCAGTCCTAGATCAGCAGAGTCACATTCAGTATCATAACTGGCTTCCTGCCGTGGCTCACGTTCCTACATTTTGCTTGGTTAGTATCCACAGTGCACATAAATGGTTCAGAGCAGCGAACTTGTGTTAGCAATGAGGGTCGAGAGGGTTGACAGCTCTCCTAGCAGAGGGGATAGGAGAGTTTATTGCAGAAAGAGCATCCTGAATTTTCACTTTGGGTCACAATAAGCAGAGATGGTCTACCCCAGTTTAGAGCTGTATTTTTGAACTGATTTACTAGAATTACTGCAAAAGCTTATTTGCTCATCAAATACGTTATTGCAATCAAAGAGCCCGTCGTGCCTTAGATGTTCACCTTACATTTTCCTTATATGCTAGAGTTTAAAATGGTAAAAATTAGTATTTCATATTTTCTGATATGTATTGGTGATTACTGGTTTATCATATCACTTTGGGATTGGCAATTGTTAACTACAAAGATGCTATTCACTGCAATCCCTGAAAATTGGGATATTACAGATGCAATTCCTGATTAACTAAAATCAAGGCAGTTTTTGCCTTCAAAACACATGTATTGCTTGGTTTTTGCCCTATGCTTGGAGATATATTTGAAAGAAATGCCCATTCTACTAGAGCTGGCCAAAGAACTGCACTCTTTATTTTGTCTTTTTGAGTGTTCAACAAAGAGAATGGAACAGCTCCACACAGACTTTGAGCAATCAGGGGTCAGACACTTTCAGTGCCTTGGGGTCATAGAAAAAAGGCTTGCATCCATGCTAAAGTTCTCTTCCCTGGGGCATCCTCAAGGATTGTCTGCACCTGTGCTGAGAGGAAGGGTTCAGAGTGAAACAGAGATATCCACCTAATTCTGGACTGTCCCGGAAATCTAGGCTGGACTTTTGAAAATAAAGCACTTTGTTGGGGCTAGAAAAGTCTGAGGAGTTTAATGGAGCCCTGGTGTGTACAGGCAAAAATAAATAAATAAATAAAACATTTTGATCTATTACTGCACTGCAAAACCCTCCTCACCTTTAAAGATAAGAGAAAAACATTTGAATAAAACATCTGGTGATGTGCATCCTCACAAGCAAATAGTTTAACAGTGATCTGCTGCTAATTCTTATATTAGATAACTTTTAAAACCACGTCTTTCTTTCTTCCAACACTGACTTTGTTTTTTGCAAGAGGGAAGTTACCAGTCTTATTAGGAAAATAAGTACCATTCCTCATACGAATTAGCCCATCTGATTGGACTCAATAGGTCATTTATAGAGATGCTGCCCAAACTTTGCTAGTACTCTAGCAAACTTAGCTCCTTCCCTCATTTATTTTGAGATGTATTAAAAAGTCACCTCAGTAAATTCTTCTGGCTTAGCACCTGTTTCTTTCAGGAAGAACTAATGAGAAAATGCCATAGGCACAAGAGGAAGGAAATTAAAAGTTGAATATCTCATTCTACTCTATTCTGAGCAAGTGATTGTCACCCATGTTACTAGCCATTTCAGTCTCTGCATATAAGAAAAGAGCTGCACTGAGCTCCCACAAAGCACGTTTAAACATCCTACAGGTTACAAATGAAAAATAAGGGTCAGCATTGGCTCCTATTAGACACCATTTCTGCTAGGCTGCTTGGGGTGATAGGCATTTCTGAGCACTTGCTTCAGAAGTCAGGTGGGAGTGCTGTACTTACACGGGCACAGTCCGAAGCAGCTCCAAGATCCCCTGTCCGTTCCACTGCTGTGCTGCATGGAGCTCCTCAGTGCAAACCCCAACGATCTAGAGCAAGAACAAATGGACTAGACACTACACAATAGGTGCAAACGTACCAGGTGCCAATGGAGTGAGCATTAGCTGGGTAAGATACGGGGGCGCGAAGCTGTTTCTTTAAGCTAGTTGGAGCTATAACACGAGTCTGGGCTTGTGCAGAAGAACTACTATGCAGGCCTTTAAGCTGTTGTCTACATGAGCCCTGCTGGTCCCATCCATACCTTTCTTTGTGCTGTGCACTGACCACATTATTACATACTTGGATCTGCAAGTGTAGAGGGGACCAAACTGTGCGTGAGCCAATAAAGGCCACGGTTTAGTAAGGTTCCACAATATGGTTATAACAATTTGGTCTATGCACTATGGCCCCAACACGCTAAGCAGACGGACAGGAGCAATAATTCAGGTGCACAAACTCTTCTTCTCCTTTTCATTTGCTTTAGCAACTTCAGTGAGGTTCAAGGAACAACTGCCATGAAGGAAAGTTCAGGCACTTGCAGACTCAAGGCAGATTCAGTTTGCTGACTGGCTAAATCTCAACTGGCACCATAAAATGTAGCTAGTTATCCGCAGTGTGAAGTACTCCTCACTGCAGGGAGACAGAAAACTCTCCCTGTCCCCCGAATAAAGTGTTTGCCTTCCAACATGGGAATTGCCACACTAGATCAGACAGGGGTCCATATCACAGTGGCTGTATCAGTCGCCTCAGAGGAAAAAGTGGGAAACCTTTTAGTGGAGAGTTATGGAACTGCCATCTGTGATGAGGTTTACAGACCCCACACAAAGACGAAGGGAATGACGGAGCAGTACTAGGTCAAGGTGAGAGCAGAGCCTCCTCCAAATGACACTGACAATCAAGGAGGGGGCGAGTGAAGGGGACACTGTCTGCAGGAGGAAGTGAGTTCACAGCTTTTGGGAGAGGGTCTGGACTAGGGGTAAGGCCCAATCAAGTAATATACGGGCCTTCCCCTCACCTTCTCTACCCCTCCCACCCCACTCCCTGCTGAGGTTAGGGTCCAGTTATTCTCCACTTGGTACGTTTGCACCTCCAAGAGAGGTGAGGAACACTCAGTTGACTGGCTGAGCTGCTGGGATGGACTGGGAGCTCTCGCTGGGGGTGGAGAGGAGGGAGGGAAGAGGGCTGTCACCATTCCTGAAGAGAGAGTGGGAAAGTAGAAGCAGCCCAGAGAGGCTACTCAGGTGCACCAGGAAGAGGTGACTGAGACAATCCACACGCCCCCCCATCTTGGGCCCTGGGGTGGGACCTAGTGGGGTGGGGGACTTGGGTCTCTCTACCTTTCCCCTCGCCTGGATCTGGCTGGGAGAAACCAGGGAGCACCGGGGAATGACAGACTCACTCGGCTGCCAAGCCTGTGGACTGCCCGGCAAGGCCATCCAAGGACTTTGGGGATGGCTGAGCCACAGACTGCTGGCCCCCAAGTGAACTGCTGCACTACCCCACAGGAGCAGTTTCCTCCTGACCCCTGTCATGTAGTGGTTGGCTTATGCCTTGAAACAGAACGGTTTACATCCCATTGGTTAAAGTTATTTTAAGGCTGGACCTTCACTTTCTCTGTAAGCATATAATTAATTTTTTTTAGGCTATTAAGCTCTTGTCTAAAATACCTTGTGGTGTGGGGTTCAATGGGCTAATTGATGAAAGGAAACAGGGGGCACAAGTTAAAATTTGGTGCCTTTCAAACTTCTCCTTGTCCTTGTATAATGAAAATGGACAAAGGGGGAGCCTAATTTGCCTTCTATATAAGTAAATATCAATAGAGACCAGTGCTGGTACATACTATCTGTAGAGCTCTGCCTTCTGTGACTGGCCCAGAGAGAGCTGCACTCCACTCATGTCCCCCTCTTGCCCCATTTCCCCTTTCCATGCACAACCTGAGTTACCCTCATGGCCCCCGCCCCTCTGTTTCAACACGCGCCCCTACGTGCCCTACAACAATCAAGCTTTAAAATAGAAAAGCATCTCATTAATTTCTTCATTTTCAGGATCATTTTTTCTCATGGATCAAAATAAAAACCACAACAATAAATCATCATACTGATGTAGCAGGAAAAAATAAATGTTTTCATTGGGAATAGGGTTGGAGGGCTAGGATCCATGAATGTAGGGAGCTGGGTTGTGCGCGACAGAAGGGGTAGGGACTGCAGAGCAGTGAAGAGCAGGGAGTCAGCTAGGAGCTCCATTGCTTAGCCTTGATTCCCCCATTATCTATCCCTTCCCCAGCCGGTCTTCCTCTTATACAGTCAAGTCCAAAAGTCAAGTCTTAATCTGACAGACTTCCTCAGCCTCATCACATGGGGACTTCCTGCTGATCAACTTCAGAGAGATCCAGTGCTTTTGTAACAGAGTTATAAGGTGTGGGTCTCTGATGACATGGACTTCAACTTTAGGCTTTCCTTGGTCTCTCATCCATGAGCACCCCTCTCCCCACCCCACACTTACTAGTAGGGAATAGACAGGAAGGAAGGGAGTTCTTCCTATAACAGAAGCTGCTCCCTCCAGCGTGGGAAAAGATCAAAGTAGCTGGTGGATCTGAGAAGCAGCTAGTTTTACTGGCATAGCTCAGTTAGGATCTCCTCAATAAGGAAAATAACTGTTTCAATTAAAAAAAATTCATAAGTGATCTAAGATGTGAGCGAGAGACACGTCTGGGGAAGGGGGAAGATTGTTGATTAGCTAAAACCCAAAGAAATGAGATTCAGGGCTATGTTTCAAGAAGTCTTTTTTAAAAATGTTTCTTCCGCACATCAATACTTTTCTTAAACATTAGCTTGTTAGATGGAAAATTTCACTGTCCTCCAAAGAGTGTTTTGGATCAAATTTACAGATTAAAATTCAACTGTTAAATATGCAATTAAAATTCAACTAATAATTCTCTCCTCCTTGAAGTGCAAATTTAAGTGCAACCTTAACTACAGTGCCACCTACTGATGCTCCCATAATATTTTAGATCTAATTTAGGTCACAGCCTAAGCAAAGCATACTTTGTGGAAGGATTTTTGCTCACTATGTTTTATTTTCCCATTGATTTTCCAAATTTTATTGGCTCAAATACATATTATAGTTCGTTCAACATGTGGCTGCATTTCAGTGGGTCAAATGACTTTTCTATCAGCCCCAGAAAGGACACAGCTACACTCCTGATCTGAGAGCTAGAATGCAGAGCATGATACCTCCTGGTTATAAGCAAAAGAAGAGTGAAAATCCAGGTAAACCCCCATCCTAAAACCTGATGCAACTCCCCAGTGACAAAACTTCTTGATCATTAAAGAATCATAGAATATCAGGGTTGGAAGGGATCTCAGGGGGTCATCTAGTCCAACCCCCTGCTCAAAGCAGGACCAATCCCCAACTAAATCATCCAACAGATTTTTGCCCCAGATCCCTAAATGTCTCCCTCAAGGATTGAACTCACAAGCCTGGGTTTAGGAGGCCAATGCTCAAACCACTGAGCTATCCCTCCCCCCATCAAAACTACAGGAAGAAAGGTGGAAATCAGACAAATTATCTTTAAGCAGAAAATGCTGCACAATGGTCCTGTTTATCATCAGGGAAGAATGTGATGTCAGCTCTTTATGGTAAGTATTAGTTCCCAGAAAATGAGGACCAGAACAGCCATTACTTTTCTATACCTGTAGGAAATTAACAACTCCAAAAGGGGTCTGTACTGGTTGCATCTGAGGATCTTCAGTCAGCAACATATGCTGGATTCTGGATTCACTGTTGTCCAAAGGACTGTGCCACGATACATGGTCACCACTACAGAAGGTATTTTCTGTGGGGGGGGGGGGGGAGGAGAAAAAAAAAAGATATTTAGTAATAAAACTGTCACCAATATCCACCCATGCTGGGTCTTTGACTTGTCTGCAGACACCCCACCCCTCCCTTAGAGGACGAAGCTTATCTAGCTAACATTAAGGCATTTGAATTTACACTTAAAATTGATCAGTTTTTGATCACAGACCTGCTGCAAGCAAAATGCTTTGGACTCACCACCACCACAGGAAGACATGCTCAGAACATTTGTCTTGCTTTCCTCTATTATTAAAACCCATTTAATTTCTCTTGGAGGGCCATAATAATGAGACTATAATACACAAAGGCATCTAGCGATATTGTATGCTTACTGCAGAAGTGACAGAGTCCTGCTTCCTCGGATGCATGCACTGGAAGTATCCAGAGGCAGGAAACTGACGAAGAGGGTATTAGCCCACAAAAGCTTATGCTTCAATACTGTAGTTAGTTTAAGTTGCCACAGGACTCTGTCATTTCTGCAATTCCAGAGTAACACGACTACCTCTCTGATGTATGATTACTGAATGGCAAATCATGGCCATAATGAAGAAAAGATGCCAAATGGCAGATGAAGTTTATCATCTGCAGAAGTTCATCATCTGCCGAAGTTCATAGCTAGACTGTGACAAGTCTGACAGGAAAGCTAAAATCATTTTCTCCCACAACTACATGTTTTAACTACTCTGGTGCTGCTATTTGAATAGCAAAGTGCCCACTGACCTCACACCACAATGGTGGAAAAGCCTCTAGACGGCTATAAATGTCACTGTAGGCTGGGGTAACTGCAACAGATTAGGACCCAGAAAGTCCTCCTTACCCTTCCCTGCTCTGAACGTGAGACAATTTTTCTGCTCTCCTGCTCAGACAGAAGAAGAGGAAGAGTGGAGATTAGCTCCATGCACTGTCTCTGGCGGCTGTTAGGCAAGGTATTCCAGGGGAGTGACACAATGGAACCTGTTTATATAGGAGAGAAAACTTCCCTGTAATGGTGTGATGCTTGCAACAACCAGAGCGAAGTGTCCTGAAATGCAATGACACAAAACTTGGACATTTTCAGTTCCATATAAGCAGGTCCCCTGTGAATGCCACCAGAGGTATTTCTGTACATTTTGTAAACTGAGAAGCCTGGGTATGGGTTCACCCTCATCCCAGGCGTGTTGTTCTCGGTATTTTGACAGTAGGTCTTAGTTACCATTCCAGAGACAAAGTTTTGTCCTCGAATGCAAATATGGGGTTTCCAATCTACTCAGTGGATATGAGCACCGTGTACATGCCTCTGAAATCACAGTCTATCACACCGCCTTCCCTTTCTGGAGGAATGTTTTAAGAAAGCCAGCTGTGTGTCAAAAGGTGGGGAGCCTGCTGTCCTCACAGTGGAATGGTCTAATGTCACCGACGTACCAGAGGTGAGAGGAAGCATTGTCCTTTAAAATTCACACAGAACACTAATCCTGCAGAATGAGTACTGTAAAGTACTGTTCCATCTGGGATATTGCCGATGGCACCAGAGCATGATCCCATTTAGAACAGGGGTGTTGTCTGCTCAGAAGTTCTCCCACTACAGTATTAACACACACACCTTTTTGTGCCATTAGTGGTATCCCCTCCCTACTGCACCCTCCAGCTGCATGATCACCACTCTGGAACATTTCCTTTGAAATAATTATTCATGTGGCTGACCTCTCAATTCTCATTCCCTGAGCAGTCCTGCTGACTTCCATGGCACTCTTAGGGTGGGTAGGAATTAATCCTGTTGAGTAAAGGATGTTGGCTTGTAATTGTGTCATCAACTAACATTACACAATGATGTATTGAAGAGCTCTGGACTAATTTACTGTGGCAATTCTTAGTTTCTCCACCAGATGTCCCCACTGTGTATTCGAAAGTTTAGAAGTCATCTTTTACAGCTGCATTTCTTGGAGAGCTGATTTGATTTTAAAAAAAATCAAAATAAACTCCAAGTACCAAAGGCAACTTGGCCAGAGAGGTTGGGTGTGGAACAGAAGTGTTGTAATAAGCAAGGGAAAAGATTTAATATGTTAAAACTAGAAGAGAAAAAAATGCATCAGATAAGAGCTTCTTAAAAAGAGTTTAACACAGTACAGGATAAATTAAACACTTTGAGCTCTTCAACTGAAGAGAATGAGAGAGAGCCATTCACTAAAATGTGTCTCATACCCCTTTTTTAGGGTTACTGAGACAACAAGATTGCAAAATAAAAATTAAGATTTCCAGGTATCAAAATTCAATATGCTTATTTTTAACTGTAACTTGAAATAAATAGTGTTTACAATTTCATGAAAGATCCTTACAATATTTTCCAGTGAATCAGCCTATCAACTGAGATCTAGCCGATTAACAAATTTTTTAATGATAAAAGCCTTTTGGTCACAGTTTTCAGGCATTAAACAAAGCCACAAAAGCGCTCATTCTTGGGCCCTTTCTTTATGCCACAAGATTTTGCACATCAAATGCTCACTCAATTCTATGCTGATCGATCGCTAAGTTTCACTGCTGGTGCTGCTTCTCCTGGGAAATCCCAGTCCATTTAGAGCAGGTTTTCAAATGCAAATGTCTCTGCTGGAAACCCACCTGTTTATGCCTATTCGAACTCTGAACACTTAGAAAATGTTTCTCTCTCACACACACCCCACAAAATTCACATTGACTGCTCAATTAAACCACAAAAAACCTAATGTGCAAATAACATGATCCTCAATCTAAGCCCACAAGAGCCAGAAAATTCAGAGTTTATCCTTGCAACTCTGCTCTTAATTCACTGCACTGTAACTGTAGCCCATGTGAGATGAGCTCTTATACAGAAACCACTACTATACCTAGGCAAGTCTGAATTAGAGAAATTTCAACAGCGTGAGCCAAGAAATAATAGGAACAAAAGAGGGCCAGATACACCATGTAGGTCCACTTCCTTGTGTAAAGGTAACAACTGATGCTACTGACCTTCTTCCCTGACCCCCTTCAAAATTTACCACACTTCTGAAAAAGTGCAAGAAAAATGAAATTCTTTACTTGTGCGAGTTTAAGATGGACAAAAAAAACCCAGAAAGCCCAAAGCTTGTTTATAAAAGAGTCTCCAATCAAAAGTTAGACTAGATTAAACAAACTAAGTTTTGGCACAATCATGGTTGCATCAGAGCACTGCCTACCACCCACAACCTTAAAAGCACAGAAATAAGTTAAAGTCCCCTGCCTCATTTGCTCCCCTTCAAATGGCCTCTAATACCACTGATGAGATACTCCAACACTTCTTCACAAGGCTTCTCCTCCCCCAAAGGCATGTTAAAAAAGCAATGCATATGGCAGCTTCATGAAGTGCACATACTCATGTAAAACCAAGCGGGAAAAGACCACGGGCACTACGCCAGGTAAACGGGAAGCACACGTGGTGCTGTGGGAGAAATACCTTTTCTGCCCAAATGTGAAGTGTCATATGCCTCACAGAATCAGAACCCTTCAGGAAGGGACCTTGGAAAGGTCATCTACTCCAGCCTCCCATGCTGAGGCAGGACCAACTAGAAGAGTAAGGGAGTTGACTTGATACCTGCTCCTTTGGACGGAACAGCATCTTTATGCTACAGTGCATGCCCATTGTTCTCATCCTACAGGAATCAATGTAAAGATGCAGCAATTCATCATCTCCCAACTCATTTTTAGGATCTTTGGTTTGTACTCAACTAGATCTCTAGGAATGCTTTCTCAAGCTGCCTCTCACTATTCTCCCTCCCTCTGCCAAGGTTTGTGATTTTTAAGCCACCACTTCCTATTCTTTACACATTTCTCTCCATACTAGTGTGTGACAGACTTACACAGTGGGACACTAGCTACATAAGAAATGCTGGCAAATGCTGCAATAATACTGCAAGAGAAAGATTGTTATAGGTGTTTATAAGCTACAGTAGGCAAATTTTCAGAAATAAGTGAGTTTTTGGTAAATCATTGATACCTCTTAGGCTGGGGTTGCCATGTCCTTATAGCTTTTCTGGAAGCTTCCATATGGTCGTTAACAGTCATTATACTGCACCCGTTGGCATGATATTAGCCCCTCTAACATGCTCTGTCATGGTTCCCTCTTAACCATTGACAGGCTACGCAGATTAGCATTATTTAGATACACTTTTTCCTGTTAGGATTTGTTGTAGTCAGCAGTTGCAAAAACATAAATAAATAAATAAATAAAAATATTTGAAGCCACCCTAAAGGGTTCTTTCTTGCATTAGTTTTGTTTACACACACTTCCTAAACAATGCAAAATGTAAGAAATATTTATTTGGAGATGGAACCTAACCCTGAATGATAGATGGAAGAGTTTAATGGCTTCTCTCCACTTTTATTATAGTTACCACAAAGCCAGCTACCACCACAAGTGAGGAAACCATCAATCACAGGACAGTAATACTAGCACTGAAAGCTAGGATCATGGTGGGATTGTTGTTTCTTCTTTGACCTTCCACTTTAACTCTGTCCCTACAGGAAGCTAACAAGAGCCCCGTTGTGCCGAGAGGAAATAATTTTATATAGCAGGAATTTCATCTGCACTTGCAGTAAGAATATTTTACTTAAGAGATTGTCCTGTCAGTTGGAAAGAAGCCAATTGGGAGTGTTTCTGCCCCAGGAGACTTTCTGGAGGCTTTTGGGAGGTGGAGGTGGGAGGATTTAATGGAGGAAAGCGTCATTGGTTGGCATAGCAGTGTGAGGCGTGCCAGCTTTATGGGATGGGGGTTCAGTGAGCTATGAAATCATAAGACAGATGGGAAAGAGGTTGGGGGGATGGGATTCAAAACAGACCAAGCTTTAAAGCAAGAGGGCTTGTGCTCTCAGTCATTCAAATTGTACATGCAATATACTGGAGTTTACCTTGGGTACCAGTAAAAACAGATGGGGACAGTGGAGTGTTCCAAATGCTCTGTTCTCTGCTCCCATTATATGTTTTAAGCATGTTCCACAACCCCACTGACATCAAAAACAGCTAATTTACAAAAGAAACATATTTAACTTTAAAAAAATAAAATAAAACCAGGTAACCAGAAAAAGTCTGAGAAGTCTCTAAGGATGTATCAAATCTGTGCGCTTAGAACAAAGCACAGAAAGGGTGCCGGGAGTTAGCTAAATGCAAAACTGTGGCAAAGACCCAAAATACTTTGCATCAGCAGGTGGATTTGAATAATGAATGGGGACTGGAAAAACACACATTCGTTTAAAAGTGGAAACTAAAATTTAATGATAGTGTTTTGGGATCTCAGAAATTCCTGAGAGCATATAACACAGAATAATTTAAACCAGGCCTGGAATGCATTCAATTTTTATTGGGTATTTATACTGACTAGAGCTGGTTGAAAGTATTTGATGCAGAATAAATGTTATTCTGACAGAAAACATCAATTCTATGAAATCAAAACACTTTCTATCAATTCCCCAAAAAATTATGGGATATTATCAAAACATTTTATTTCAATATGGTCAAAACATTTCATTTCAACTTTATAATACAATGTAAAAATCAAAATGTTTTGATAATAGTTTGAATGTTTCAGTTTTTGTATAATTGATATTGATATGTTAGAAACAGCTCAATATGGTAGAAACAAAATATTTAATTTCACAAAAAATTCAGAGTTTTCTACTTTTCGCCCTAATTGGGACAAAAGTTTTGAAATCTCTATTTCCTGTGGGATAGGAATTCCCTTTTTTGACCAGATCATGGCTGATATTTTGCAATGTCTTTAAGACAGTAATGCCACATTTACCTAGGGTGACCAGAGGTCCCAATTTTATAGGGACAGTGCCAATATTTGAGGCTTTTTCTTATATAGACACCTATTGCCCCCATCCCGATTTTTCATTCTTGCTATCTGGTCACCCTATATCTACCCCACATGTCCCCATATCGGTGGCTTTAAATTATCAGTGCCAATTGGCTTTTAGAGCCCACATTAAGCAGTTGAGCACCCTTCTTGGAACAGTGGTCATAATTCAGAGGTTTGGTCTGTCATACTGACGCCAGCCATCAGCTCCACAACGAGAGCTGGGAACTTAATTCACAGTGAATTGTTCCACACCTTTGTTTTTTGCCCTTGTTCATTAATTGTCCTTGAAGAAAACCAATTTTTCTCCAATATATGTTATTTGAAATTAGCCACAAATTTTACTGGTAGTAGAAACCATTCAAAGTCACAACTCTGGCCTGATGGTATTTTGCAAACCGTTTGTTGAACATATTCAACATTTAAAAGGTGCCAGTTCTAAATAAGAAACAGGTCGAGTCATTTCAAGTTTGCTTTTCCACACCCATTCTTCACGATCTGCTTAAAAATCTGCCATTTCCACAAACATTCTGGCTAGTAAACCTTTTTACTAGAATATTCACACAAAGTACGTACAAAAGGAGAGCAAACTCAGCTAGTGCAAAACAAGCGAATAGAAAACTTGTCAGCCTAATCTCACAAAAAGCTTTAGAACAATAAAAAAAAGTGGTCAGGTGCTTTACACAGAGAAAGCTTCAATCCAGGGAAATAGATTTCTACCCTGCCCTCCCTCCCCCGCAATCTCTTCTCAGCCACCTCCTCTTAGGAGTTTTCGATTTGAGAGCTGCACCATGATTAGCAGCTAGGCACTAAGGATAAACAAAAGCTCTCATTGCAATTAGTTGAGCTGTCCATTGCGCTCAAATCAGTAACGCCCTCCTGCCAATTCAATTTAATAATTCCAGCCTTGTAGTACTCCTTGTGATCAGGTGATATTATTGCAAAGAGACTGAAAAGTTCCCTTTACACAAGTGTTTTTGGCAGTTATATCTTGGAAAAGCTGCTGGGATAGTTTATAATATAGTTCTTTTAAGAAGCTGGTGCTTCGAAGCACATAAAATGTTTGTCCATTACCTGAACATTTCTCATTGCAATAACTTTTATGGTCAAAGCTACTGCTTATCTGATACAAAACAGAAATGTTACATTTTGTGTTTTATTGTTTCTCAACGACAGCCCCTTGTTGCGAGGCTGATACACATCATCACTTTCTAGGGGTGGGGAAAGTGTGCATTACAACCCTGTGGTTGAGTCTGTAGGGCTGCCCTGGTCTCGGGCTGCGTGGCCCCGTGACCTTAGTTTGTATCCCGGCGCTTGCACTCAGGGCAGTGCGGCCCAGTGGCCAGAATCAAAAATATGGCCCTTGCACTCAGGGCAGTGTGGCCCAGCAGCCAGAATCAATAGCGTAGGGGAGCTGGACCTCCACCCCGAGGTGGGCGGTAGCCAAGATAGGGGGACCCAAACCTACCGTCTCCACCGGGTCCCAACCCATGGCCCTATTGGTAGAGGAGTTGCCCACCACCAGCTCGATGGAGATCCTACCGAAACATGCCAAGCATGTCTCCAGTTCTACGACTGCTTCCTCACAAAACTTTCCCTGGGTTACTTCCTACCCGATCTCTGCAGTTTGCCATCTCCGGGGTCTCTCCCCTCTCTGCGGTATCCCGAGCCTGTAGTTGGGGTCTGTCTCTGGCTGGCCGGCCTCTGTGGCCTGGAGTGAAAATGTTCCTCTGCCAGGAGTCAGCAGCACACCTCGTTCCTCCCCAGTGTCCAGACTGAGCTGCTCTGCTGCCTTTTATATCCGGTCTCCAGCTGGACTGAGCATGCCCAGCAGAGCCAAGGGGGCGTGGCCTCCTTGGCCAAGAGAAAGGGGTTACCCTTGCTGCACCAGTGCGAGGCTGATACACTCCATCACACCCACATGCCTCTCAGTCTCATCACTGCCTAATCCCTTCTAGTCTCCTGCGCTCATATCCTTCATTCACCATGGGCATGTTTCACAAAGACATGAGAGGAATGGAGAAAGTTTAACTTAAATTTAACTTTAAAACTACAAACAAATTATATAAAAACCAA
This sequence comes from Dermatemys mawii, assembly GCA_007922305.1. NCBI lineage: Eukaryota > Metazoa > Chordata > Testudines > Dermatemydidae > Dermatemys > Dermatemys mawii. The sequence goes on from ML677382.1 coordinate 9,116,547, forward strand.
AGACATCAAGATGCAAACCAGTCACCCAACTGCACAATCTTACATTGCTCTTTAGCTTCCTTTCCCACTTCCGCTGTTAGCGCATCGTGCTTATTCTAAATTTACACTAAATTCTGCAGTGTATCTTTCATTAGTCTAAAAGTCTTGTGCACAGTTTTGATGCTGAATAAGTGTTGCTCAGTTAGTCACTCTGCTTTTGTTCAAAACTGATGGAAGTTGGTTGAAGGGCAAAAACATTCTCACCCCTTTTCTACAGGCAGCGAGTCATTTCTCCATGTACTTAACAGGGTTAAGGATTGTCTATTCCTCTTCTACTTCCAATTTTCAAACTCTGTTTAGGGTCTTGGTCATAGCTGTGATGGATGGACTTTTTTGAAAATAATCAAACCACATTTAGCGTCTGATGGGGACTGCTGGTGAGTTGCATAGAACACACTTTCTCTCTTCAGCTCCCAAAAATCTTTGAATTTTCAACACCACAGGCCAATGATAAATTTGTCTATTATATTGTGATCACTAGATCTAATATTGCTTAGTTATAGTTTAGCATTCTCCATTTCTTTGTTGTCTTAGTCTGGGTACAAGACATTTATAATAAATAGATGTGATGTAGTGTGGTAGCAATGGTTACAAGATTACCACATTCCTCCCAGGGGCCAGATAAACACAGTGTGTATCACAGGGAAATCTGGAACCTGATCTCTCCAAAGTGAGAAACTCCCCAACACGTTTCCAGTTCTGAGTTCGGACATTTCACTGGGGACTAGTCAGGCACCACAGGCCAATGTAACTTTCTCCCAAAGTCCATCTTCAGGCAGTGTGGAGGAGGAAGTATTGTTGCAAGATTTTAAGACATTGTGGACTGTTAGAAGGATCCCTAGTGCATTAGAGAGCAGAATACAGGTGGCGCAGCTAAAACTTTAATTTAAATGCCATTTATCATATAGTTGCAGAAATAAAGGAATTTTTCACATTGATCTCACCACCACAGTGTGTGTAATTTATCTCCATATAAATCACTTTTCTTCAGCATGGTTTTAATATTCAGTTGTTATTAAAAAGTCATAATTCATCATCTATAAATGAGATTTATTGTAGATTTTCAGAAGCAATTTGCCGGTTTGATCAGCTACTACCACTTGGGAAGCATTAAATGCAAATGAAGGGCACAACTCTAATATAGTACCCATAATTTAAAAACACCCTCACTGTATTTCCAAGCATGCTCACTAATAGATTAAGGATAATCTTATGACCATATCTGATATATGAACTAGACACCTAAAATTAAATCTAACACACTTCAGCAAACACGGTCATAGTAAATTGTTACTCAAAAGGTAAATAAAACTTAGTATAAAGAATCAAATCTTTTTTGAGTCCATCTGATGGCCACACTAAATTAAAATAGTCTAGGGATGATGAAATTAACTGTACTGATGGTACACTGTATACGAGGCTATTTAATCTACATAGTATTTAACAGATGGGCCGGTAAGAAAGCAACAATGATGTAATCTGCAGGGTTTGTTGGCAGCATTGGTCTACAATTCCATTTTCAGCTTGAACTGAATGAATTTTGGGAACAACTCCCACAAGGAATTAATAGAATTTAAAAATCATGATGTATGCGCATTACATAAAAAATAATTAGAGCTCTCTCCCCCGTGTTTTTTTTTCTACAGTTTGGTTTTGCACTCACCTCACCTTCTGTCTGGAAAATGGAAATAGTAAGGAACTGACATGGCCTAGGGAATATAAAGTGGTACAAAACTGCAGAATACATCACATTGTGCTGCCCGCCAAAAACAGACATAAGCACCATAGACAAGATGCCTTAGGAAGAATTAAATCCCAGGAGCACAATTAAACAATGCCTCTGCTGCAGGGATTCAAATTGGGCTCTTAGAAAGAAGGGGGCCTAGACGGAAGGTTCTCTAAGAAAAATGTGTGAAAAAAAGATCAGCAGTACGTAAGTACTGCTGGGCCTTTGTGGTTTGAAAACTGAGTTCCTAAGGGCAGAACAGTGACTGATCTTGTATTTTCAACTTGCTGGTCAACTAAAAAAAAAATAAGTTCTTTATTGCACAGCTCAAGTTTAACGACTTCAAAAGTCCAATCTGTTTTCACATCCAAACTATGTTTAATAAGCCTTCAACAGAGTCCAACCAATTCATACAAGTTAGAGATTATAAAGACCTCTCTGATCATCCAGTTCACCCTGACAGCAGGCTCTGGGGGCAAGAGGAGGGGCCTGTAATGCTCCATCAGCAGGAAGAGGATTCAGGCTTCCCTCAGCATTAAAAACTGTCATTCAATCCTACTCAGAGTAGGGTCAGGCAACATGGGAAAGTGACCGAGGTGGATTTATATTATAGCTTCCACTGGTAGACAATTAAAGATACTCTGCACTAGAAAAACTAGTAAGCCCTAGATAATACTACAACTTGCACATACCTGGAATAGCAGCGGTAAGAGTGCAGCTAATATCTTCTAGCATTCACATTCATTTTATTGTAGAATTTTAACCATTTCCTAAATGCATTAAAAGTAATTGTCTTTGTGCCTCCTTTACCCCTTCTCCTGCCTGTCAGATCATTTATTTCTCTGTTATGCATCTTGGTCTCTTTGCTGGTTTGTTCATTTTTCTTTCTTCCTCCCATTCTGTTCCTTTTTACCTGGCTTGTGTTTTCTTCCTCCTTTCCATGCATGGTCTATCTAGGTGCTTCTACAACCTACATCGCTGTAACATCTGAGCACCTCACAACACCCATGGGAGGGAAGAAAGCATTACCCCGTTTTACAGATGAGGAAACCGAGGCACTGAGAAGGGTAATGGCTACCTAAGGTCTCTGAGCAAGTGTGACAGAGCTAGGAATAAAACCAGTGGCCAGGCTGGAAAACCAGAAACTGAAAGTTACAGGAATACCAACAGTCTGCTGACTGGAACACTGCCATGTCCCTACAAGGGCCACTGAATTTAGCATGCCATCAAAGATGGATTGACACAGTGGAAGCTGAGAACTTCAATCACTATGTACATGTTGGCTATTATAGTGACAGCTTGGGGCTGCAAACCCAGTGAAACACTGAAACCCTCAAGTCTCAGCTGATATAACTGCAAGAGCACTTTATATGAACTCAACAGCACTGCCCCACTAACCTTCTGTAGCAGGGTGGTTACCCGCTCCAACCCTGAAGGGGTTAAAAGCAGCCCAGCAGAGGGCTGCCGCTGGAGAAAGCAGCTGAGGGCATAGCAGTTGCAGATGTGGCTGGGTCAATTAGGGCCCAGCTGGCCCTTATAAAAGGCTGAGAGCCAGGTGCTCAGGAAGTCTCTCTCCAGGCTAAGAGAGAGCAGGGCCTGGCTGCCTGCATGACAGAGTACTGAGGGTGGAGCAGTGCTGGGGAAGGGGCAGACTGAGCTGGGGAGCTTTGGCCTGGCGACCTCTCAGGCTGAAGGCCTGATAACAGGGCCTGAAAAGATATTGGGGGTTAGGCAAAAGCAGCTGGCCCAAAAAACCTGTTGCCTGTGATGACTGGCTCTTACACTGCAGTCTGCCCCAGGGAACAGGGACTTCTTGCTGACTGGCAGTAGCTGTAGTCTGAGGCAAGGTGGGGATAGTGGGTTGGGCGTTCCCCAGGAAGGGGAGACCCAGGGTGTAGGAGTATTGCTAGGGGGAGACCCCCCCAGGTAAAAGGACACCGGGGTTCAGGAGAGACACGGGAGCCAGCGGACAGCAAGACACCGGACTGCAGAGGGCGTTCCGTGCTAGAAAAAGCTAATTCCTGAATGACTGGCAAGAGGCACCGCAGGGGTGAGTCATGCCCCGCCACACCTTCCTTCACCTCCTGCCCTGTTCTCAACCACCACCTCCTTCTCCATGCTGAGCCTTCTACCCCAAGCCTCAAAAGCCACTCAGCTTTACTCCTACAGGCGCACCCGAGTTGATCTGCTTGAGTATCCTTTGCTTTCCACCATTTAGGCATAGGGATATTCGCTCATCACACATCCATGGACAGAAAAGGAGAAGTCTGGTGTGGCAGCAGTTAACAGAAGCCCTGATAAAGTCCCAACAGCACTTGGTTCCCCATTCCCAGGCAGTGCTTGTCACGCTTGTTTCGCTAAATGTCCTGCAGTGCACCAGCAGGACAGCAGAGCTGTAGGATTTCCCACAGGTGAGCCTACAGAAAACAGCTGTGCATTGTATAGTTAACAAGGCAATATACTCTGGCAATGCTGTCGCTTTTTATATACCACTTTACCTGACACTGGACCTAGCACCCAATGAGCAGATGTGTAGCTGCAGCATTTTGCATTTGCACTATTTGGGAACATGTTTTACAGTTATCCCTAAAAGGACAGTATTTGAATGTGCTGATTAAGATGTAATGATTAAACAGCCTTAGCTGGGGTGGGAGAAAAAAAAAAAAAAAAAAGGGTAATCCCACATGTATCCCCCTTTTAAAAAAAAAGAAACAGTGACTGTTTGAATTTACATATTTTTTTGGCTAGTTTTTTTTAAACTGGATTTCTTTGGATCACATGGATCAGAATCTCATGTCTGCAGGAATATTCATTTTTAAAAAAAAAAATCTAGGATATCCAATGTTTAAAGTTATAAAGCGATGTTGTTCTGCTCCCTTATTGACACTAAAGGCCTGAGAGCTCCCAGAAGCAGCACTAAACATGTTCAGCCCACTTCTGTTCCCTTTGCACACTCCTGCCTGCTTCAGTTTCAGCTTTGCTGTTACAGGTTCAGGCAAGAAAACACACTTCCTATCTCATGCTCAGTTTGTGTAAGTGACTCAACTAGGGCTGGTTAACAAAATTAGGTTTTCCATTCAAATAAAATATTTTGACCCAAAATCCAAAGTATGTTTGGAAATGCTTCCCTGGTGCATCATGAGAGCTGTAGTTTGGTTACCAAATGTCCCTACTCTCCACCGTGTGTCAGGCTCCACAAATCAAGAACATCTTCCATGATTCACCATGGCAAGACACTCCCATTATATACAAAGTCCCCTTTCTAAGGAGGGAAACCATGGGGCATCACGGGAGTTATAGTCCAACCAGACATTGCAGGGGAACATGAGCCTGACACACCCAAACTACAACTCTTACAAGGCATCAGAGCAGCCTTTCCAAAAAAAGTAAATACATTTTTCGTTTCGGCCAAAATGTTTGTGATTTCAAGATTCCACAGAAAAACTGAAGTCTTCCAAGGGGAAAAAAACAACAAACATTTTTTAACCAGCTCTACTATCAAACCAGAGTGCAACTGCCTACACACCAAATTCTGTCAGAAAAGTTTCTAAATATTTGGGATTATAAAATTTTCTAACTGTTGGACAGACATGTTTTAAAATGGCACACAGTGAAGGTTCAAACAGATTTAGGATTTTGTTCATTGTTAAAGTCAATAAAGATGTTTCCATGTAATTATAAACATTTAACGACAATAGATTTAAACAATTCTGTGGAACAGTTCCACTACTAGGCTTGCCAAATTATAGGCAAAGGTGCAAGGGTAGAGGAAATACAAGGAGTTAGTAGATGTGTCAGTAAGACCTATTTTTTTTTTCCTGTTAATCTAGTTGATGAGTAAAAATGATTAACCTGACCACAAAGTGTCCCTGGAGAGTCTGTCCCAAGTGTCCTAAAATTATGTCCGCATACCCTCATTACAAAAGAAAGCAGAGAAGTCCAGTTTTCATTAACACTCTGGTTACAACCAAAGAACAAAAGCTATTGCAGTTTCTCTCTGGATGAAAGGGGTCAATGCAGATGAGCAGGTTTTCAGAGCTGTTGCTGCCACCATTTGCTCAGTTCCAGTTTCCTGGCTTCTTGCTTCCTGATAGAAGGAAAATCCTTCCTTGGATAAAGGCTCTGTCCTTCCTTGCTTTGAAGAGGGACATGGGTTGCAGGAAACCTGTCTCCTCAATGTCCTCTGGCATTATCTGCAGCTCAGGCTGTCTGGGCCTTTGCAATTAGAGCTGGCAGCTCCTGCTTCCTGCAGGGGGTGGCTGGGCAAAGGACACAGGCCCCAGACAGCCTGAGCTGCACATGGCAGAGGCCAGTTTCCTGTAACCCATGTCCTGCTTCAAATCAAGGCAGAGTGATGAAATGAAGTTGCTCCTGCACAAAAACAAATAAAAGTTACAGCTATAAAGCCAAGTGGTCAGGAGAAGCTGAACTGCCAACTTGTTCCATCAATGGAGGTAAAACTTCTGGTGGTCTGAGCTGAAGGCTGGGCTTAGAGTCCTGGAGCTTCCAGCAAAAACACTGGTGCCTCTGAGTTCCTCGGGTGACAGGCATTACCCACTTACTATGAATGAGGGAAGCTGTGCAGCAGAAAGTGAATTTAACAATCCCAAATCCTAGACAGTTTAATTCAGAGGTCCCCAAACTGCAGGGCACGCCCCTCTAGGAGGAGCATCTGGGGAGGGGTGCAGCAGGGCCTGGGCGAGCCCCTATAGGGAGTAGGGAGGGAGAGCCACCCAGCTCTGCTCCGGCCCGCACTCAACTCAGGCCCCAGTATCACCCCCAGATTGTGGCCCAGCTGCGGCTCCACACCTGTCCCTGCCCTGGTCCTAGCCTCGCCTCCAGCCTAGGCCACAACTCTGTTCTCTACCCACACCCGCCCCCCAACTGTGGCCCCAGCCTCGGCTTCCTTACTCCGTGTCCCGTCCCATCCCGCCCCTGAGTTGTGGTCCTGCTCCTGGCACGGCGTGGACAGGGGTAAGGGGGCACGTGAGCCTGAAAAGTTCAGGGCCCATTGGTTTAATTGCATTTATGCTCTCAGGAATAGCAAAAGTGGCAATATTGCATGAACTGCAAAATTCTGTGAAGCAACGTTCTTTGCATAATCTTCTACAGTGTTAAATCTGTACTTGTTTGTGATTTCCTGATTAGCTTCTGACTAAAGTCTGTGAGCTATATCATCAACAACAATTATGCTGTTGCGAACTAGTCGTGCTAAATCAGTGGTTCTCAAACTTTTTGAGACCGTGACCCTTTTTACCTTGCTCCTGGTGCCACAGCGGACCCTTCTCTGTCTGCTGAAAAGCCGCTGAATGTATTACTTCTGCATTCAGCGGCTTTTCGGCGGACGTGCCGAGCGCTGTTTTCGGAAACGCCCAGTATGTCCGCCGAAAAACCGTCAAATGCAGAAGTAATGCATTTGGCGGCTTTAAAGCGGCGCTGGGAGCTCGCGACCCCCCTGGAGGCGCGCCGCAACCCCCAGAGGGTTTGCGACCCCCAATTTGAGAACCCCTGTACTAAATGAAACAAGGATGGTTCAGCAGCTAGGGCCCTAACCTAGGATGTGTGGGGTCTGGGTTCAAGTCTCAGCTCCACCACAGTCTGAGACCCCGTTAGTCTCTCTCTGCCTCAGTACCCAGTCTGCAAAACTGGGGATTAGCACTTCTTTAGCTCTGGGACATTCAGACAATAATTAAAGATTGTGAAGTGTTCAGAGAGTGAATTGCTTCATATAGCACATCTAGAGAACTCAGAAGCAGCCCCTGATATTGTATTTGCTGTTCCATACACGACCGTTAATGTTACCTGTAGTATGGTAGTGCCCAGAAAGTGTGATGTGCTGTCTGCACAAAGAAACAGTCCTTGCTCTGAGTAGTTCACAAACTAGGAAGAAAATCTGACAGTTGTTACTGCCATAGCACCTTTTTTCCTGCCTCCTCTCTATGGAGGGTGAGATCACTTTCCTGCCAAAACCTACAATTGCATGGGGAGAGGGGAAAAAATAAAGAGCAGAGCTGTAATGAAACCCCCTTTAGGGCACTCTGCCCAGAAAATTCACAATATCAAAACAGTAGAGAAAAAAGTTTAATATCAAAGACTAAAAACAACAGTAATATGGCTTCATAAGAGCCCTACAGTAATTATATCAAGGAAGCACATAGATGTTTAGCCCCCTTCCTGACTCAGAGCTGAACTGAATTCTGAGACCCAAACAGACACCTTAAGGCTTTACCTACTTGCAACTTTCTTAGTTTCCCCACCATTGCTACAGCAAGGGCCAGTTCCAGGAGAATATTAATATAGCTAAGCCAATGGTGTTTTGGCCAGCATCTCATTTAGTCTCATTTAGACAGGGCTAGATGACTAGTTAAAATGCCAAAAGGCAGTCTATAGTAATGTTTTCATCCCTGGAGCTTCATGGGTAGTTGAACCAGTGGGAAATTAAGAGAAACTTACACTATGTCTACGTGTATTGCTTGTGTAACTCTTAAAAATGTTTATTTCAAGAGTGCACATATCCATCCCTACAAAATTTTGACTCAGAATTCTACATATAGCCAAATAATTTTTCTTTAGTCTTTTTAATGCTGGCTGTTTGACTGACAACTCTGGAGGCAGAAATGCTCTACTTTAGATCCCTGGCAACATTAGCACAAGCATCCCCATAAACTACCACATAAGTCTTCTCTCATATATTCAGGGAGTAAGAGGGTAGCTCCATCTGCATACAATTGATTGCAATTGGTGTTTGGCCATCTCTCCTGTGTATGTCAACAATGATGTCCGTACAGGGCTCCCCTGCCCCCCGGGGTGGGGGAATGATCCCTCCAACAGGAATTGGGCTTAGACCCAAATGATTTCACATGGACCACTACACAGCTATCAGACAGTGACATGGGGGAGGGGGAGGGGAAGAGAAGCAGGGGCACAAGCCCCCACTCCCCACCCAATAGTCAGCAGGGGCACAGAACTAGCTCTCTCACTCTCCCCGACACAGCCAAGTACTTGTGGCTACATATATTGAGGTAGCTCCACGGCACATGACTTTTTGTTGAAATGGTGAGTGTACTGCTGTTTACTTCTATACATATGATATGATGTACGTGTGTGTGCTGATATGTGTATAACGTGTGTGTGTTTAACATGCCCCTCCAAAAGCAGTCAAATTTAAATTCCTGCACACAGTCCTTGATAGTGATAGGTTTTGGCCATGACCAACTTGGGCTAAATTGGAAACAGGGACTTTAACTTACATTTCCACACCCCTCTACAGGTGGTCTATTTACACGGCTGAACTCTGCTCACCTATGGCAAACAACTGGCTCACAGTATATTTTATAAGAACTTCACTATGCAGAAGTTCCAGTGATTATGTGCAGCAAAGTTAACTGCATAACTGGTTTGTTAAAACAAATGTATAAGTTGATTTATTCTTTTGTGGCGTTGAAACACATCCATTTCTAATCTAAAATTCTGAAATACCTGGCTTCCCTGCAGACCAGTTCTACACTGGAAATGGCATAAATGTTTGAACCATAGCAACCAGTAAAAAATGATAAACGAGTCTTGGGTAAAAAAAAAAAAGCATTTAGAGTCTGAAAAATAATATGAATAACTAGGCAACTGTTTGGCTTTATTCATTCTACTGGGAGGAAATAAGCAACATTTTATAAAAGTTAGACAAATCTCATTTGTATTCACCATTTTACAGAACAATAATGTGCCTGCATGAAAGAGCAATTGAAAACATGCATGTAAGGACAGAGTCATTTGGACAAAGCATAGACATGTAGATACTAATGACTATGAGGGAAAGTGTCTAGTCTCTAGTGAAGAATCAGAGGGGTAGCCGTGTTAGTCTGGAATTGCAGAAGTGACAAAGAGTCCTGTGGCACCTTAAAGACTAACTAAAAATTTTAGAGCAAAAGGTTTCGTAGGCTAATACCCACTTGCATGCATTGCGTGCATGCATGCATCCGACGAAGTGGGTATTAGCCCACGAAAGCTTATGCTCTAAAATTTTAGAGAGTCTTTAAGGTGCCACAGGACTCAGTCTCTAGTGATTAGAGCAGGACTCTAGGAGTCAAGATCTTATGAAATCTGACTGCTTTAGGTTGTATGACCTTAGTCAAATTACTTAATCAAAATGAGTCTCACTTTCAACAGTAAAAATTAACATGCCCGCCACCTTCACAGGGCTGTTGCAACTCAGACTTAGTAAGTTAATGTTCATAAAGCAAGTTGAGATAGTCAAGTGATGTTACTACTCATCGGAATTGGGAGGAAGATGAATTTGGGCAATCCCCTCGTTTTAGTTGTGTTTGTTGTTTTTAAAGAGATGCTGAGACAGCTCCCATTGACTTTAAAACAGTCATAGGAGCTTTGCACCTTGGGGGAGGGGGGACGAGTGCCTTACATTATGCCTAAGTAGTCACTACATTCAGATCCACATAACAGTGATAACTTCTTAAATCAGTTACATGCACAGAAGCATAATTCTCCACCTTGCTAGTATGAAGCAAGTTCTGCCCAGGCATGTAAGTGCCATGGAAGCTCTGACTGTCAGTTCCTCACATGGCAACATTTGTTACCCTCAGCTCAGAGCCACTCAAAGCTGTGCAATTCTTTCCTACAGTAACGCTGGAAAAAGGAGACCCCAATAAGCTATTTTTAAATCTTTTTAAAATAAGACACACTAACAAAGATGAAATTCTCACTGATCACTAGCAACAAGGGCCAAGACATGTCAATAGGGTTTTTTGAAGCCTGAATTCCTTTGTATTGTCGTGGAAAAGTTAACCACGTATGGTGTTTGAATCACATAGCCGTGAGCTCTTTATTAAAAGGCACCAATGCAAGCATGCAGGGATGTTTATGGTAGTCCGGATGACATTGTTATTGACATGTATGATTAGTACTGGTAGAATCAATGCTATGTAGTAAATTTAAAGAAATTTAACAGTTTAATACATATCAAAGAATAATTCAGTGACAACAATAATCTAAGAGACTTGAGATTTGCGCTCTACTTATAAAAGCAACTTCCCTCCGTGAGGTAAAGTAACCAAAATCCATGTTAAACTTGAGCACAGGCTGCTCTGCTTAATCAAAGTAGTCTTTTTTATCATCACTTGTATTACCCAGAGTGCATAGAAGCCCTGTGCATGGGCCAGGACTGCACAGTGCTAGCTGTTGTACAAATACAGAAAAGACAGTCCCTGTTCCAAGGAGCTTACAAAACTTAGTGTTTATTGCAACAAAGAGCTTGTACAAAGAAGCATACTTTGTCCATCATCTGAAATGACTAGACACATCACAAGTCTTAAATACTAGTGTTCAGTATTTAAAATAACTATTTTTAAATGGTCATTTACAGATACCAACTTTCAAACAATTTGAAGTAGGAAAACCACAGGGAAAGTTTGTGCGCTTAAGCCATAGAGGTCTCCCTTTTAAAAACCTGATCTGCTGCTAATATTTTTGAAGTCAGTTTGAATTTAAGAAACTGACAAACATTCACTGCTATAAGCTTCCCAGACAATTAGCATGAGGCATGCTCTCCTTTACTGTTTTTATGTTGTGTTTATGATGTATCATTTAGTGGAAAATCTTTCCAAAATCCAACTGCTTGCATGCTGTAGAACTATCATTGGTTTTCTCAAACCAAAAAACATGGAAACTACAAGTTCTCAGATACTCAACAGGTTAATCTTTGTGCTACATGAATACAGTACTACTTTCATGTGGCAATTAGGTGGATTATTGAAAAACTATTAGACTTGACTTGAGAACGAAGGTATTGCATAGTTTCATTTAAAAACAAAAAAAGACTTTCAAAACTATTTTATTACTGCAGCATAGAGTTAACCACAAATCTAAAAGGCCTTGAACAGATTTTCCATTGGATCAGTGTTCCCTCTTCTACCCCTCTCACTTTGGACTGAGGCATAAATCTGTTCTACCATGAGATATTCCCAATGTAGCCATGAACCATGACAAGTTAAGGTCACTGAATCATGAACAGTTTCATTTTCAAAGTTTCTAGGAATTTTTTTTAAAACTAAAAATAACAGAGTTGGAATTTGTGGTCATGGTCAAACAGTGATAAAAATCAAGAACAGATAAAGCCACAAATAGAACTAAGATTTGCAAACTTGGTTCTGTTGAAGCAGGGGAGCCAGGGCTATTTAATCAAAAGCACAAAGCATCCAGTGTTTGTTACAGTGAACAGAAAAGTCAAAGCTTGAGGAATTCTAAAATTCAGTGCAGAAGACAGATTGTCTAAAGTAAAGCAACAATGCAGAAAAAGTAAAAGAACAGAAGTGCGACACTTGTGTGCTTAAGTGTTCATTACAAAAACTACTGCGACTTGGGTGAGAGCACAGGTGCCACCTGCGAGAGGTGTTCTAGAATCATGGGTAACATGATAATGCTATTTTAAACAGAGGACAAAATTCAACCAACTACTATATCTCCTTCATATGAAACTACTCAGTAACAGTAAGGGTATACTCATGCCCCCACGCCTTATAGGATGTGGTAAAACAAAAACAAAAAAAACCCTGGCTTTTATTCACAGGTATGATCTGGCATGTTGTGCACTAACTGGCCCATGTGGACCCTACTGGGGTCCACAAAGTTCCCTAGTGTGAGTCTGAAACATGACTACATCCACAAGGACCAGTTAGTATGCACTAAAATTTACATCCCCCCTAGTGCAGACAAGGGCACTGTGTAGGTGAGCCTTAATTCATTAATTGGCCCAATAGCTTTGGAGCCCATTACCAGATGTGGCTTTGAAAATCACTATCCATACACTGGGCCACTTTTATCTATTCTACTGGTTCAGAGTGTGCAGCGTGGAGCATTACACAAGTTATTTTGTTTCAGCAAATGCTTTAAAGGTCATTTGTAAATATTAAAACCTCCATAGGTTTAACAAGTACTATTGATTTGATATCCAGGTCTTTACCTGTGCTGATTGCAGTGGCATTTGACAGCCACACCATGCAACTGGTAGACAGAGTTCTGAGTAAGAAACATTTGAGCATATAAGAAAATGCTGTTAGTGCCGTAACATACGTTGAGCAGATTGTGTTTCAAGGAGAAAGAACCTACTCTGAAACATGTGTGTTTTAATATTCATTGTATGGCATTAAAGTTTAGCCCAAGACCAAGGAGGTGGGAAAAGCAGGACAAAAACAGAATTATCCATTTTCGCTTCGCAAAGTGATCAAGACAAGCTGAAAATATTCTCATTACCCAGAAAAAAAAAAACAAAAAACAAGACACACTTTTAGTGTCAGTTTCCTGCTCCCCCACAAGCACAACAGAGAAAGCTAGAGGTAGGCTAAATGACACAAGATACAGCTGCTCCGAGCTGTCAGTCATCATCATCATAGCACCTAGGAGTCTCACAGAGGAGGTGGCTGGTAGGACTGAGTGGGAGAAAAGTACTGATCTGTATCAGGTGTAGGGGCAAGAGACTGAGTAGAGTATGGGTACGTCTACACTATCCACCAGATTGCTGGGTAGTGATCGATCTACTGGGGATCGATTTATCGCGTCTAGTGTAGACGCGATAAATCTATCCCCAAGCGCTCTCCCCGTCAACTCCAGAACTCAACTTCTGCAAGAGGCGGAAGCAGAGTCGACGAGTAGGCAGCAGCAGTCGACTCGCTGCTGTACGGATACCCAGGTAAGTCGACCTAAGCTACTCCAGCTTCAGTTACGCTATTCGCATAGCTGAAGTTGTTATTGTAGGTCGACCCCTCCCTCCTAGTGTAGGCCAGAACTGAGAGGAGAAGGGGCAGATGCATTTTGATATCACAACTAATGCCTGGAGACGCTGCTGGGAATAAGAAGAAATCCACCACTGAGCATGCCCTATGCCAAATCTATTTCAAACATGTCTATTTGTGCTCTGACCTGATGTCTCTGATTGAGAGAGATGAGGTCTGAGCTTTTCAGCTACAGTAAGGTAATTCAGAGACAGTTATTTATCCCAGAAAAGCAAGCAAGTTTGCCAAACAAGCTTTGTAGCAAAATAAACTGTAGTTTCATTACTCATTGAGGAGCACACAATTTCCTTCTATTTTGGGAAAGAGATGGCCTCTCTAGTGCTTAGTTATAGCCTCACAATTGCAAGCTGCTACCATGAGGGACAAAGTTTACTTTGCAAGTCAATCCTTGATTTACATACTTTTTTTTTTAATTGTCTAAGAACCACAAACACATGGTCTATTAAAAACATCTGAAGCGTGTCTGGAACACAAGTCATGAGGGCTATAAAGACAGCATCAATCTGAATCAAAAGAGGATAATACTGAATATCATGGACCAATTAAATGCGAAGTACATGGCAAAGATGAAAAACAAATTTATGAAGACATAAATGCTCTTTCCAGAGAATATTTGAAAGCTGGTTTTACGGTTTCAGCTCTGAAAGATGGAGTTATGTGTTATGCAAAATGCATGAAAAGCCTTCTTATAGGGAATCGGTTCTAAATGGCTTACCACCGATTACAGGTACACAGTCGGTCTGCTGCTCACACAAAATGCACAAAAACAAAAAGAGTCACTTTGTCCACAGGAAATTCCTATTACTGGATTGCTCTAAGAAATGCAACCTGAAGAGATTCAAAAGTTTGTCTCTTTGATTAATATGGTTTACACTGCCACTAAGTATTCTTTAAAAATCCTGTCAAACACACTACTGTGCACATGCATCCTCCTGGGGAGAGGATGAAAACAAATAAATGATGGATATCAGTCACATGGCTTAATGCACAAGTGGAAGGCGCTCAGACACAACACTGATAAGCATGGTATGAGAACTTATACAGAATTTTAGAGATTTGAAATGCTGCAAAAATGGCGTTAAATCTTGGACCAAATAATATTAGCATCAATAAGCGAGACATTGGAGGCAACTGCAAAGTCAGAAGCAAACACATCAGAAGAGCACGAAAAAAAGTTAGTCTTATTAATGAATCTATTAATGCTTTAGAAAGCTAAATAAGAGTTGAGTATATTAAATTTAGGTAGGAAATCTTGTACTCTGACCCAGACACTGAATCTGGGACAGCTGATGAGAATCCCATGGAATAAAACTACTTTAGGAGTTGAGGAACCAAAGCAAAAAAATCTCAAAGAAGGACAACTGAACCTGAATTTCAATGATGCAACTGTGAAAATGGGCCCGCATGCCACTTCAATAACCAAATTTAGACAAGATGTCTTGATTCCACACGGCATCAAACGACATTCTTAAGATCAAGACAAGTGATTTCTGGGTACATTCTTTCAAATGGTGACTCAACAGAACAAAGCGACCCATGCAAGTACTGCCACTGAGTGCGGGGTTGGGGGGTTGCACCCATGATCAGCAGCAATGGAGTTGAAGATGATCATTTTCTCTGGGCCCCTCCAATTTAAAAGTCACTCATCTGACTGAAAAAAACAGCACAGAATCAGAGAAGTTACTTCACAATTTATTAACTGGCAAGGAAAGAGTTACAAATCTGTGTGTGCTTAGCTGCTTGGTAATCACAGATTTAGGAAGCTACTTTAACAGTGAAGAACCCCAAAACTGGATCAAAAAGGCATTCACTATATGCACAATCACTCCACAGAATCATATGTACAACACAATGTGAATTGATACTCTACCCAGCGGGTCATTTACTGAACCACAGAATCATGGAACTGGAAGGGACGCCGAGAGGTCATCTAGTCCAGTCCCCTGCACTCACAGTAGGACTAAGATATCTACTAAGGAGTTCTCAGTCTTCTTCTTTCTGAGCCTCCCTCCCACCCACCCCCAACATGCTACAAAAACTCCACGGCCCACCTGTGCCACAACAACTCTTTCTCATATCCAGCAGATTAAACGCCAGGACTGGCCTTAGGGAGCAGCAAGCAGGGAATTGCTGGGGGGCGCCATGCCACAGGGGGCCCTGCAAAACTAAGTTGCTGGGGCTTTGGCTTTCTGCTCTGAGCACAGCAAGCCTGATGCCAGCCTTGCTCACTTGTTTATTTTGGCGGACCTTCTGAAACCTGCTTGTAGCTCCACAGATGCCACGGACCCCCGGTTGCAAACTGCTAATCTAGACAAACACCAGTCAGGGATGGTATAATCTTCTCTTAAAAATCTCCACTGATGGAGATTCCACAGCCTCCCTGGGCAATTTATTCCAGTGCTTAACCACCCTGACAGTTGGGAAGTTTTTCCTAATGTCCAACCTAAACTTCCCTTGCTGCAATTTAAGAACATTGCTTCTTGTACGATCCTCAGAGGTTAACAAGAACAATTTTTCTCCTTTCTCCTTGTAGCCACCTTTTAATGTTAAGTTCAGTTATACTGTACAACGTGGGAAAGCTGACATTTCCTAGATTTTCTATATCACTGAGGCAGCTCTGAGGATTTCTATTTGTCTCACCTACAATCTCTGCCTTCGTAAAACCTCATATGACACCCATCTTCTTCCACCATTGAGCAGCTCCTCGTATGTCTAGACTGGGAGTCACTAACAGGCAATCCCAAAGACTCCCTTTCCTATCAAGGCCTAACCATTCTGTACCTTCAAACAGCTTACAATAGGGAGACCTAGATCACCTGTACAGTAGCACAGAGATTTTCCAATAGGTTGGTGAAAGCAACACATTTATTTTGACCGAACAGCATGGTTATACAGGACAGATCAAGATTAAAATGGCAGAGATTTATTTGAATAAATACAAAATTCAAATCCAGCACTTTGATGTTCACGTAACCCATCAGCGTCAGAGTGACAGAAAACAAGGCAGCAATTGTTTAATGTTACAGTACCTGACTGGAAGACGTATCTGGCTAAGCCTTGCATTAACTCTGCTGGCCATGTCGGTGGCGCTGACTCCCCTGTTTCTCTCTTTAGTCGAAACGTCAACTCGAAACCAAAACCACTTGGCCCATCTGTTCCTGTAAATCTGGAGGGAAGGAAAAGCAAAAGGGTCATATTTCACCTCAACAAGGGTGGACCTAAAGATTAAGTAGATGTGAGCAGCAGCAGATATGCTGGGTACCGGTTTGAGAGGTTATGCCTTTTCTTTTCCTCCTGAGACAAATGAGGAGTTCAGAGCTTCTCTAGTTGTGTTTACAACCATATGCATCCAAATGGCACAGCATCATTAGGTTAGCCAGCTAGTTTCTGCATAAAACTAATACAGTAATTCAGACGTTAAAAAAACACTTCAAACACACTATTCTGGGACATGGCATGGAATATTCTGTACTGGGAATGGTTCAACAGAAAAAGTAGAAAAAGGTGAAAAAGTCTTACTAGAAGCACTGATTTAATCCCTTCAACTACTTCAGTGTGTGTTGTGGATGTCAGCAGTCCACTGGAACTAGCACTAGGGGTGCATTGTGTCCAGAGTATCCAGGTAAGGTAGGCAGCAGGAAAATGTTAAACGGAAACTGACTGCAAAAGAAACAGGATGAATGCTTGGCTAATTACTTTTGTAGGAGTTAGGTGTCAGGCTTATTTGATTGTATTTGGCAAGCTCTACTCAGGAGAGTAAGGCCACAATGGCAGAGGTACAGCGATCAAGTCTGAAATGCTGGCATTACTTTTCCACTGGACAGTCTTAAGGTTTTTGATACCATCTCACATAACCTTCTCAGAAACCAACTAGGGAAATACAACCTAGAGAGAGCTACTATACAGTGGGTGCATAACTGGTTGGAAAAGTCATGAGAGTAGTTATCAGTGGTTCAGAGTCCAACTGGAAGGGCATACAGAGTGGGGTCTCGCAGGAATCAGTCCTAGGTCCAGTTCTGTTCAATATCTTCATCAATTATTTAGATAATGACATAGACAATACACTTATAAAGTTTGTAGATGATACCTAGCTGGAGAGGATTGCAAGTGCTTTGGAGATCAGGATTAAAATTCAGAATGATCTGGACAAATTGGAGAAACATTCTGTTGTAAACAGGATGAAATTCAATAAAGGACAAATGCAAAGGACTCCACTTAGGCAGGAACAATCAGTTGCACGCATACAAAATGGAAAATGACTGCCTCGGAAGGAGTATTGGGGAAAGGATTCTGGGGGCCATAGTGAATCAGAAGCTAAATACGAGTCAACAGTGTAACACTGTCGGGGGGGCGGGGGGAAGCTAAATACCCACATCATTCTATGATGTATTAGTAGGAGTCTAAGCAAGACACGAGAAGTAATTCTTCCATTCTAGTCTGCGCTGATTAGGCCTCCACTTGAGTACTGTGTCCTGTTCTGGGCACCACATTTCTGGAAAAATGTGGACAAATTGGAGAAAGTCCAAAGGAGAGCAACAAAAATGACTGAAGGTCTAAAAATCATGACCTATGAGGGAAGATTGAAAAAAACTGGGTTTGTTTAGTGTGGAGAAGACAGAGGAGGCATGATAGCAGTTTTTGAGTATATAAAAAGTTGTTATAAGGAGGAAGGAGAAAAATTCTTCTTCTTAACCTCTAAGGATAGGACAAGCAATGGGCTTAAATTGCAGCAAGGGCAGTTTAGGTTGTGGAATCTCCACCACTGGAAATTTTTAGGAGTGGTTATACAAAAACCTGTCAGGGATGGTCTAGATCAGGGGTCTCCAAACCTTTTTTGATCGTGCACCCCTAGGAAAAAGATTTTTTTGAGCATGCACCCCCATGGGGGAAGCCCCACCCTAACCCCTCCCCCATCTACTCCCTCCCACTTCCTGCCCCCGACTGACCCCCTCAGAACCCTTCCTCCTTGTCCCCTGACTGCTCCCTCCTGGACTCCTGCCCCCACGGACCCCACCCCCTATGTAAACTTCCCTGACCCATGTCCTCTGACTGCTCCCTCGTTGTCCCCAAACTGCCCCCCTAGGGCCGGTCTGAGCCACGGGTGCCCAGCTCCCACGCCAATCTGAGCCGAGGGCTCCTGGGGCCAGGTCTCAGGCACAGCACGGCACCGCGCCCTGCTGCTAGGGCCCGATCTCAGCCGCGGCGCAGTGTGGCACCTGGCTGCCGGGTCTCAGCCATCATGTGGCGCCCGGGGCCGGTCCCCGCCGCGGCTCCCGGGGCCGAGTCTCAGCCGCGGCGCGGCGCCCGGCTCCCGGGGCTGCTGCAGCACTTGTGGAGGAGATTTTGGGGCCACCCAGCTCCTCCTGCCGCCGCGGCACCCCGTTCCTGTGCCCGGGCCACAGCGGAAATTGGAAAACGCAGGAGGTTTCCAAAAAGGCAGGAGGAGCCGGCCGGCCCCAGCGGCTCCTCTGCAAGCACCGCGGCTGCCCCGACAGCAGGAGGAGCCAGGCAGCTCCTCTGCAAGCCCCGTGGTGGCCCGGCTCCTTTGGCCAGGGCTGCCTTGGCGCTTGCAGAGGAGCAGCCGGGGCCACCCGCCTTCTCCTGCCGCCACGGCGCCCGGCTCCTCCAGGCTGGAGCCGCGCACCCCCGTGGGTGGTCATGCGCGCACCCCAGTTTGAAGACCACTGGTCTACATAATACTTAGTCCTGCCTTGAGTGCAAGGAATTGAACTAGAAGACCTCTTGAGGTCCTTCCAGTACTATGACTCTGATTTCTGACTTTAATATAATTACCCTTCACTCTGAGTTCTACATTTTACATTCACACAGAAGGGAAAACGTCTGCACTCCCTGTTGGCAAAGGCTGACAAAACATCAGACTTACTGTGAAATTTCTAAGTCACATGGACTAATATTTAAGTCCACAAAATTTGAGACCAGTTAGTGATGCTAGCCTCCTTCACACTAATGCCATCACATCCCTTACTTACTTATTACGGCTGTGCCACAAAGTTCAAAGCAGACATAAGAAAGATGGATTTATAGACAGCATAGAGGCATCACACAGAAACAGGCCTTCATAAGCCAGTACCATTCTGTAAGTTGCATAAATTTGCAAGAAACTTTATGGTAACTGGCAAAGTTCATGGAAAAAGTGAATTCTTGGATCCAGGTCCCTTGCTAACATCTAAGAAAGATATAATGTAGGAGGTGTTAACAGTTTATTTATACTAAAAACACGCTAACAGAGCAGTCAAAAAGCTCACTAGTGTATTTCCCAGTTGTAGTGCAGGGACTACCAGTGATGCTCAGAGCACTTCACGGTGCCATAATGGCAAAGAATTTGTCTATTTGCACAGAGATGCTTCCCAGAAATTCTGGGCTGGACAACAGCTCTCAGGGTTTTGAGACTAACAAAAATACCAGACCCAAGTGCTACTTTGTACTCTCCAGAACTGCATCATCATTAGGCTTGGCAGAATTCTATTTTTATTTTTTGTAATTGCAATAGATAATATTGATTTTTATTACTAAGCATTTTTATTTTTATCAATTTAAATGTACAATTGTAGGAAATTACAGGGGAATCCGAGTATCAGACAATTATTTAGTGACAGTAGATGTTTAGATTCAAAAAGTTAAAGCTTCATAACCATTAAAAACACAAAATTGTCAACATCACATCAAAATATACAACAAATATCCTTAAATCACACTCTAAATTCGTAAGTAGCCTTAAGTTTCTCTCTTTGCCTATCTGTAAATTTCAATTAATGGAAATATTTTTCATGGATTTTTTGTACAGTGAAATTGACATTTACTGACATTTAAAGATAAAAGTCAAATCATGCCACATAACTATCTTTGTTGTAGTTTCTTTGATGCAAGTTTGATCCAATTCACAGATGATGAAGCTGAAGAGGCAGCAAATATATCCAAGGACAGGGACAAACTGAAACAACCTGAAGGGATTAGAACAGCTGTAATTGCAAGCAATGAGAGAAGTTACTGAAAAACTAAGCAAAGGGGGAAAAAAAACAGAAAAGAAAAATTAGATGTATCTAACTACGCAGCTCTATCCTACACACTCAAGCATGTTCATTTTCATCCTGACTACTTAATACACTCCATAATATGAAGATTTTGAGACTCACTGGCATAGAGAAAAAATATATCTGCTACAAATAGGACAGGTATTCAAGAATGGCTAGTCAAGAGGTGTAAATACATAATCCCAAGAAGCTAATATAGCTTGCAGTAACAAGTCACAACAAATGCATAATTACAGACTGTACATAAACCATGGAAGTGCTTAATGGTTACCTAGAAAGTTTGGGATCATGGAATTTAATTATGATTAGTAGAGCCTATCTTAAGTGACCACTGATGAGGACCAACCAAAAAAGCTGCTTTAGGGAGGGAAGGTGGGTGAAGTAATATCTTTTATTGGACCTATTTTTGTTGATGAGATAGTGAAACTTTGGCAAGCAAAGAAAGCTCTTCCTTTAGGTCTGGGAAAGGAACTCAAAGGTCACAACAAAATGCAAGGTGGAACAAATTGTTTAGCATAAGTATTTAACACATACTGTAAGAGACCATTCAAAATAGAGTGGCCTATTAACACCTCTGCAGCCATAGGACAAAAAAGGGGAGGTTAGTGGGTTACAAGTTGTAATAAACCATAAACCCAGTGTCCCTGTTCAGTTTGTGATTTTTGGTGTCTAGCAGAGTAATGAATTTAAGCTCCCAGGCTCACCCTTTGAAAGTGCTGTGCAGGTATCCTTTGAGGATGAGGCACCATTTGGGAGCAGTAAATCTGTGAATACTGAGAGAGCCCAGTGGACCAGGCCAGGGGGTCAACACTCCAGGGAGATGCTCACAGGGCTTGGGCTTGTAGAGTGTCAGCATGGCCGCAGAGGCCTGGAGAGGAGGACTTGTGTTTGCCCATGGTTAGTGCAGGTACTGATGCATGGCCAGCACAGATAAAGCTTCCCACACTAAGTGCAGGGCATAGTGAGGTGTCTTGCAACTCTGAATATCCCTGGGAAGCGTTACACTGTCCTAGCTATGAAGGATGTTCTCTTCAAGGCCACTTCCAAGCTTTATATCAACTGTCATGTTCCATCACTTGAAGCTACCATATAATGTGATCATCTGAATTAACATATTTATTGTTTTAGGGCAAGATGCACAACCCTCTCAAACTGGTGAGCGCTTACACAAGCGGTTCCACTGAAAGGCATTGCACCATATTTGTGCATGTGTAAAGT
This sequence comes from Dermatemys mawii, assembly GCA_007922305.1. NCBI lineage: Eukaryota > Metazoa > Chordata > Testudines > Dermatemydidae > Dermatemys > Dermatemys mawii. The sequence goes on from ML677382.1 coordinate 9,138,380, forward strand.
TTGCACAAATGGGTTCTTCACAAGTTGCTTTTCACTCCGTAGGCATCTAGTTTTAATGTAAAAAAAAACAGGAATCTTAAAATACAACTATAAAGTCTGCTGAAAAAACACAAAGCCGTTCTTCCACATTTTAGCATGATGAAAGTTTGCCAGAGAGATTTCTTTAATACTCGGATAGTAAACAAGGAGATGGTTATGTATATTTAAGCATGAAATGAGAGTAATGCAAAGTTCTGAAGAGAATCTCATTTTTGCCTGAAAATTTGGTTCCTTCTATGATCAGTTGTAGCACTCAAAGTTATAGAAATTCTCACTTTTTTAAAAACCAGCTTACTTTGCACATATACTTTGAAATGTTATTCAGTTGCTCAGCTTGAAAAAGCTGCTATAAAGCAAAGTGCATGATTCTAGCTACAAATAATTATCAAAAGTCCACACATACACATGCCATAAATTAATCCATGAACAAGGCATGCAGTAATGAAAGCATTCACGTGTGTGGCTATGAAGTCTACAGAAAGGGGACTGTTTAGACCACCAGTGTAGGCTAGCAACCCAACTGTTACCTTCCAATGGTATATTACTGGCAATCAATTTTACTACCAGATAATTTTACAGGATAATTAATCAACCTTACCAAAAGTTATTTGAGGCTAGTTACTAGGAAACATGAAGAAAGAATCAGCACCATTCACTTGATCAGGATAGCAAACCCTTCTTTCTCCCTAAGTTTTTACTCTGCACTATAGATTACCCATTTTAGGTTCTTTTAAAAGTTAAAACTTTAGATGAAACTTCAGTAATACACATTGAACAGTTACAAATTATCTACTTTAGGAAACATGCTCTCTTTTTGCAAAAATGTGTCAGCTCATAATACTTAACATGGACGGTTCTCAAGTTGTCATTTCTTAACTCAGCATTCAGGTCTTTATTTAAAGAATGCAATTACTAAGAAAGATGACTATTTGCATAGGTCTTTATTCCTGTAATAAACTGAGTCACTGATAACAGAGCTTGTATTTGAAGGCCTGATTCAAATTGTTATATATTTGACAAGTGGTCACTAAAGACATACTGTACTGAAATGAAACAGATGCAATTCACCTGTGGTCTATTAACATCCAATGGCAATAACAATTTACAAAGCGTAACTCTTTAATACGAAGCTTTTTACTTTTAGCTTTGTAATTTGTTAAAAAATTAATCCTGATCACTGTTTAATTTTAGAAGCCAATCTAGGATTGAGATAAAATCCATACATATTTACTGACTTTTATTGAAGACTTATTAAGAATATTGTATAAGTGAAATCTCATGTTAATTTTTAATTTCCAAAAATAAGCAAGTCTTGTTTAACTGCTAAAATATAAATTAGGAAAAATACCCAGGTATTTTGCATTGAAAAATCACTTTGATAAAATGGATAACAATCTTGAATAAACTCAAAGCTGCTGCTTCTACCCTCCCATGAAAAACGTTCCCAAATAAAATTCTAAATAAATCTGGTATAGTCACAGTAGTTGCTATAAAAGTCCATAAAAAGCAAAAGCGCTTAAATCCTGTAGACAAAGAGAGCCAGTTACACTAAAGTTAATTTTCTCTTCAACCAATGACCATCCCATTGCCATGTCTAATACGAGTCCAATTCAACTAGAAAGTAACCAGATAAATCCTTAAGTCAATGAGAATCGGAGACAACATAAGACTAGGAGTTCAGCAGCCTCTTATTTGTTCTCTACTAGTTTATTTTCTACAACTCCTCAATCATTTTTATACCCTATTCTTCCCCCCAATTTCTCTCCATGCGTATGTCTTGGCAGGCAAACACTATGTTTCTCAACTGAGACAGATTAACATAAAAGTACTCCTACATTGGAACACAACCAGCTACCATGGCTTCAAACATGTCAGTCTGACTCTTTCCAGGGCTTTTCAATAACATTAAGCTAACTTGACTTAGCTAACACATTTGAAGAATATACCCTTTTTGCCCCATAAGACAAAGTTCATGTGTGTGACAGCAAGGTGAAATTGACAGGACATTACGCCTTCATTAGAGAAGATTTGAAACTCATCTCACTGTACCAACACTGTAGTTCTATTAACTTATTGATTCTCCATCAGTAGGAGAATCGCTATACATTAGTTTGAAGGTGTGTTTCGACTGACAGTAACATTAAAGTTCCAGTGTAAACAACATGTAGAAATAACACTGCAGACACGGGGAGGGAGGGAGGAAGGAAACAGGGTGGGAACACAGAACTAACATTCTGTATCTATCCATAGACCCCAGTACATAATGCTGTATTGGAGCTCTCAATTTAAGTTTTTATACTAACAGAACTGAATACCTCACATAGTTTGGTTTATGCCTTGTTATTGCTGAACTATGCACTACTGAGTGAAAGATATTTTGCCAGAAAATAAAAATGCTAGGAAGGAGGAATATTTATACTTGTCCCAAATTCCAGAGACACTAAATCAGAAAAAAACCCTCTAGGTATATCCCATTATTGTTGCCTCTTCCAATAAAGGAAGCTTATTACTGTTACAATTATCCTGATTCTTTAGCATTCAGCTAGCCATATTTTCACAAAAACAGACATTGATGGGGGAATTCTTGGCTTGCTACATGTTCACTGGCTAGCACCAGTGACATACATCAGGCAGTTTCATATTTTAACTACAGCAGAAATGGAAGGCTCTTGTATCTGCCAAGTCAAATCCAGCCCCATATTTAATAGTAAAACCTTATTTTGTCATATGAATAAAAATAAAACCTTTTGAAAGCCAGAATCATATCCTACATGTCGCTCTTTGGTTAAGAAATCCCTTTATCTGTTCAGCAAATCAGACCAATGGAACAGACCACATTTTGCACATACGCTGCAGAAGTCTGGCTTGCTCTTTTAATGAGGTAAGAGTTTCACTGATCATGACATTTAGTTCCAGCAAAGGAATACAAAGAAATAGAGGCCCCTTTATTTATAGATCAGCACAGCCAGCTTCCCTGAGCCCCCTGCCACTCAGTGCTCTGCCAGGACCTCTCCAGAAGCCACACACTGAGAACTGAAAAGCTGCTCCCTTCCTCAGCGGAGTATCCAGGGTGTTTTTCACATCAAATAACGCAGCTTTAAGAGGATCAAAAGCCAAACTAGCACTCTGCATTAAATCAGCTCTAAAAACTGCAGCCTTTTAGTTTAAATCAAAGCTGTTTGCCAAAACGCAAATGTTCTCACTGTAGCAAGAAACAAGAAAAGCTTATTTTCATTCCAGTGCAGAGATGGCAGTATTTCAGTCTGCTTTTAAAAAGTTATGTGAGAAAGACGCACACTCCTAGACAAGTAGCGGAGTGTACTGAGTGTTTACTTTTGAAAGTGAGTATATAAACATATCAGGTGTTTGAATGAATCCTTGAAAAATATGAATCCTTGAAAACAGGGTGTTTACAACTGGAAACACTGACACTTAGCTACAGCCATGCCAGTCAGCAAATGAGAAGCACTTTAGAATAATTTTTAGTTTAATTATAGCTTCACTTTGGTAAGCTACAAAACAGTTCTAAATAACCTTTTGTGGCCCCAATAATAGGATCAATCTTTCCCAAGTAATCTGGACTAGCAGATAGGACACTGACCATTGACTAAGGAGCCCTGGGTTCAATTTTCAGATTGGCCATGTACTTCGAGTCTAATCTTGTGCAAGTCATTTCAGCTATCCTGTGCCTGGGTTTCCCGACCCTCTGTAAAATGGTCAAAGCACTTCCCTACCTCACAGGGATGTCACAAGCATTAAATCTTACTATTAACTGTGAAGCACTTGGATGCTATGGCATTGAGGACTATATAATTACCTAGACAGAGCTCCCATGAGTCTGACATCAGCAACAGCTACTGTTACTTCCTGTGCAGAAACAAAAGTGTTCCAAATTCTGGCCTGCAAGTGAACAATAACTGCCCATCTACCCTTGTGCCTTTGTAAGTATTAATTATTATTAGTCTGTAATTTTCAAAGGATTTTAGTTATTCATTCAAGAAGTTAGCTGTGGTACAAGGCCATTGACAGGGCGTTCAGTTCAGCTCCCACTTAAGTCAATAAAAACAGAACTGGGCTACAGTATTTTAAACTCCAAATTCTGGTTTGACAAAAGATAAATATGACATTAAAATGAACATTTTTCTGATGTGCCAATGTAGGTCTTACTTTTGTTAAAACACTACCAAAAAAATCTAAAAAGTGTTGTGCTAGTGTACAGGAATCAGAAAGTGACACTAACCTGTTTTGATTCATAGTCCCAAACTCTGAAGTCCAAAGTTTTAGAGCTCTTATTTACATTTCACCATTTCTGCCAAGTTAATAGTAATAAGAAAAAGGCTATTTAAAAAAATATTTAAGGGGCCCACATAGGCTATGTGCCAGTATCTCAGTTAAAAGACCATCCATCCTACAGTCTTCATTCTCAGGAAAATATTGAGCAAGTTTGCTAACATAACTGCTCAGATTCAGAGGGTTGCTCTCTTAAAATAAAACCAGAGGCATACTATATGCTTTTCCGCAGTATGCGATATACACTAAAATAAATACACATTTCAAAGGTAAAAATCTACCCCATCTTGCTTAAATCAGAAAGTGAAAAATTGTTTTAAATGCAGCTGTAGAACTGTGCAGAAAACTGATTTGAGAAACTTGTCAATTCTAAGAAGCACAGCCCTGCCCTTTCGAATCGATTTCCTATCAACACACCACAACCCTTCCCCTAAAGACTTAAGCATGCAGAAAAATCACTAACATGGCCAAAGATCTTATTTGCACAAACACAATTCTCAAGACTGCCCCTAAATGCATCAATATTTTTTCAAAGCATAAAAAGTAATCATTTATGAATGCACAACTGGTTCCACTGGAATATGACATTTATCTGGACATCACAAGGAAACCATTCCATAACCTTCAATAGAAATTCCCCAAACTCATACAACCAAGAATCTAGGCTTATGAATTTTTACTGGACTTGTTACTACCCTAATAGCAGCAGAAGCTTCATATCTTAGCAAAGAGAATAAAAGAGCGCTGAAATCCACTCATAAGGATTTGGTTTAACATAAACCATACTATTGCAAAGATCAGATGACAAATACTGCCTCGCATTTAAACTTTCCTTGCTACACTTGTCTGTGCCTAAGAAACAGCTTCAAAGGGAAAGGCCACACAAAGTCTCTAAATATACTCTAATATTATGTATTTGCAATCAAATGTCAAGGAAGCCTGTTATAAACAGCTTTGCTGCAAGTTAAATAGTTTTCTTAAAATTATTCGAACACCTAAAGCTAAACATTCAGAAGCATCCAAAAAGCATTTAAAAAAACAAACAAAAAAGATACATTGAAATATTAGAGTAGAACCTAATTAATTGACAGCCAGCCCCGCTCTCTGTCCCCATTGAGATAGTACAAGAGCAAGATTAATACATTGTTTCAATTCAAAGCAATGTGCAAAGGTTATTTCTGGTTACAGTCAACTACCATTTAGGGAGTGAAGTTACTCTATGGAAAAAAAGACTTCAGTGAAAGTTCCACTCTGTTGTATAAATTTATTAATTACACATGTAGACTGAGTTTTCCCCAAAACTCAGCTAGTAACCATCTTGCACAGAAGGCTATGGAGTCTTATGCCCAAATAAATGTTAGCCTTCTAGGTGCCACTGGCCTCCTCGGTGTTTTTGTAGATACAGATAACATGGCTACCCCTCTGATACATTTTCTACTAACACTAAGAAACAGGATACTAAATGTTGATACAAGGGATAAAGCAACTTTCTTTTTAAAAAGCGTTCAGGCTGCACATTCAAGTTATGAAGTTACAGTTGCATGCACAACCGTCTATGTGTATGCATTTCGACATAATATATTTACACAGTCATAATATATCAATTTTTCCCAACAATAGGCATGAGAAGCATATTGGATATCTTTAAAGTATTAATGGAAGTGCTGGGTGCTTGGAAACTGAGAGGCTGGCCACTTCTTAGGTGCCTAAATTGGGCACCTAAATTTGTAAGTATTTAAATGGCAAAAACCTCCTTTAGTGCTGAGTTAAGATTTCCCAGTAACAGCTCGTGTCATTCCAAGATGTCAAGTTCAACAAAATTCAAGCTTCAGAAAACCAGGAAATACAGAGTAACTGACTCTGCCCTCACAGATATTTTTAGTAAAAGTCAGGGACGGGTCATGGGCAATAAAGCAAAATTAATGGGAGCCCGTGACCTGTCCCTGACTTTCACTAAAAATATCCCTGACAAAATGGGGTTCAGTTGTGGGGTTCCCCTGCCACCTGCAGCTGCCTGGGAGCTGCGGGGTTCACCTGCCACCTGCAGCTCCCAGTCACCATGGGCACAGTCACAAGTCAGTGTGTGTGTAGATTATAGGGATGTGAATGTGCTTTCCCTTTGTTAACTCATATTTCATTCATTTTTGTATTGGCTTGTAAATTGCCCAGATTTTTCTTTGCACTGGTTTTGTTACCCAAAATTCTGTTGTTTGGAAAGTAATTTATTTTTATTTATTCCCAACATATGCTGCAAACAGAAACAAAAACACCCACTTCAGTACTTGTTACTGTGCAGTGTGATAACTCCTAGTATTAGCGACAGTAATAATCATGAATGTACAGCAAGACCACCACAGTTATCCACTGCATTGACAGTGTTATATTCATACATGTACACCAAGCACCACACAATTCTTAATAGGCCCCAAAACAGCAGTGCCAGGTAGAGCAGAATACATCACTATGCATTACTGTGGCTCACTGGTAAAGTGCTCTTGCAAACCCTCCCTGAACTGTATCATTCCATGTCGAGCTCTTCTAACAGCCCTTGTGTCTAGCTGTTCAAACTCAGCTCACAGCCACTCTACCCCTTCCCTACACCCCAATGGCAAGTTTTCCCCCTTTGCTTCACAGATATTATGCAGGTCACAGCAAGCAGCTATAACCATTGGGATTTTTTTTCACCGAGATTCAATCTTGTGAGTATACAACGCCAGCGTCCCTTCAATCTACCACACGCACATTCAACAGCCATTCTGCACCTGCTGAGCTGGTAGCTGAATCTTTCCTCAATGCTGTTGAGGTGGCCAGTATGCAGTTCCATGAGCCAGGGGAGAAAGCGGTTGGCTGGGTCCCCCAGGACAATTACTGGAATTTCAACATTGCCAAGGGTCATCTGTTAGTTGGGAAAGAAGGTCCCTGCTTTTAGTATCCTGAACAGTCCTGTGTTCTTGAAGGTACGAGTTTCATGCACCTTCCCTGACCACCAATGTTCATGTCAGTGAAGCATCCCTGGTGATCCACCAGCACCTGCACAATGATGGAAAACTAGCCCTTTCTGTTGATGTACTCTGTGCAAGGTGGGCTGGTGCTAAAATAGGCATGGAGTGCCATCTATTGCTCCACTGCAGTACAGGAACCCCGTTGCTGCAAATCCATCCACTCTGTCAGACACATTGCTGAAACTTTCAGTCTGGCGTAGCAGGAGATGATTAATGACCCCATGTGCTTGCATGACTATGGCCCCCCATAGTGGATTTGCCAACTCCAAAATGATTCCCACTGACCGGTAGCAATCCAACGTTGCAAGTTTCCACAATACAGTTGCCCCTCACTTTTCCATTGTCAGTACAGCTCTCATTCCTGTGCTGGAGGGCGGAAGCAAACTTGGGATACAGATCCAGAAACGTGGCCTCCCACATCCAACAGTTCTGCAGCCACCATTCATCATCCCAAACCTAAATTATGATGTAATCCCAGTCAATACTCGTTTCTCAGGCCTAGAAGTGATGGTCCCCCATGTGCCACTGATCTGTGAATGCCATCAACAACCTTGAATTGATTCTCAGTCTGTCTCTGATCAATCTGTCCTCCAAGCAATCATCATGTTCCCTTCAGAGTTCCTGTGGCTCTGTAAATACCAGAGGATCGTGTAGGAGGGAGGATGGACAAATAATCCAAAATGAAGAACTGATAACTAATTAGTTTATTACTGCAATGCCTAGAGGTCTCAGCCAGTGATCAGGGCTCTATCACACCATGTACTGTACAAATATTGGTGTCTGCTATTAGTCTTCCCATCAGCTACATTATGTAGGTAAAATAAATCATATAGGAAGCATTTTCAGTGTACCACTTGGATTCAACCTAAATCCTTAAAATATCATGAATTAAAATTACTCCAGAGCAAGAAAAGAGTCTTGTTAAGGCACTGACTGGAACTCAGATTTAGGCTTTAATCCTAGCCATAGCGTATACTCCTGAATTCTGAGTGATTATAGTCAAGTCACTTAATTTGAGAGCTGTTTCCCCATTTGTAAAGGTTGGGATAATACTCCTTTACCATGAGGGATGACGGAAAGCTTTGTTCAGAAAATGTAGCAATAAGCACCAGAGAAGAGTCTATATGTTAAATAAGGAAAGAAATCCCAGGCTTAGCCTTGATCTCATTAGAGTAGGGAAAGGCAAAGAATTGGACTAATAGTGACAATAGAATACCAGAAGGGAAATTCAGAAGGCTGAGCTACATTTTCTCCTTAAATTTTAGGCTTCTCCTGAAAGTTTATCCTTCTTTCAACTCTTAAGCTTTCTGGGACATGGATTCTGCAGTGTACCTATTGCTTTCAAAAAGCTGTCATTTGTGCAATATTTGTACCGCAACCTTAAGAGACAGTTTTTACACAAAGGGTAAAATCCTGGCCCCTCAAAGTAAATGGTAAGATTTTCAGAGGAATTGGGATTTCCTCCTAAGATTTTAGTCAAAACCAAATAGCCTTGTCTCTTTGCCAAGCAGTATTAGTTTTGGAGAAAGTCAGTTTCTTGCTGAAAGAGAAACAGAGACATTTCATGGAGATGCACATCAAAGAGGTATGTATATTTATGGCACATTTCAGTATCACCTTCATTATAATAATAAATAATAATAATATAATCATAACTGCACTAATCCAGAGTGTGTTTACCACAGGGAGGTATAAACTATACTACAAAATGTGGAAACCTAGCATACAGCTTTTTATGCCTATTTTGCTAAACCGAATGCCTCATCCATCTTTCAACAGTAAGTTATCCGTAAAAAAGATTTTAAACAGAGAAGTGAAGCAGCTGTACATACAGATGTAAGTGACATAGGAAACATCAAATTAGGGTTTTATCTACAAGAAGCAATTTACCTGTATACGTATAACTATGTTGACATAAGCTAAACTGAAGAAAGTCCACTGTGATTCCAAATAAGAGCAGCTACACAGGGAGTAACTTCAGGATAGCTAAGGCAGGATAGTTATACTGGTACAGTTAACTGGTAAGTTTTCTTGAGTAGATAAGCCTTTAGTCACTGCAAAAAAAATGAACAACTGGAAAGTTAAACTGAACTTCAATACAGGTTATAAAAGCTAAGTTATAAATTTGGTTTATACCACTGAATAGGCAGTAATAGAACAACTATCATGGCATGAGATTTAGATGGAAAATTGTGTTTGTACCATACCACTGTGTCAGGAAAAAAAAAAAAAAGAAAAAAGAAAACCCCCACATACAGGGTGTGAATCACAACATGCACATCTTGCATTATTTACTTTGTCTGCATTGGCTAACTGAAATT
>ML677382.1:9148431-9161140 GCA_007922305.1 Dermatemys mawii
GCTCTGAAAAAATTTCAGTTAGTCTTTAAGGTGCCACAGGACTCTGTCACTTCTGCAATTCCAGACTAACACGGCTACCCCTCTGATTCTTTGTCTGCATTGTTATTTAGGTGCTAAATAGATAAAGAAATATATTCCCCCTTTGATATTGGAGCAGGAGTGTCCACACAACTAGAAAAGCTGAAGTAACAGCAAGATCTGGGGGTGGTTTAATTATGACAACAGGAGAGCTCTATCCCATCAGCACAGAGCAGCTACATGAGAGCTTACAGAGGTGACCTTCATCAGTGCAGGTACACTGCTATAAGCCATCTAGTGTAGATATAGCCTAAAATGGGGCCTTGCATCACACGGACAGTGCCTGCATTCTATTCACCACGATTTATCCTTTTGAGAAAGTTCCTAGAATGCCTGTGATCAGACACATCCAGAGTCTGATTCTCTGTTACTACACAAAGTATACAGTCATTTACACCAGAGCAAAGTGAGCGTAACACAACTAATCAGATACGGTAGACTGTGCATTCACATTACGTAGAGTGATGGGGCAAGGCCAGATGGCTATAGAAGAGTGATAAGGAACAGATATATTAGTCCTAGGCTCCCCCTCTTTCTGCCTCCCCTAATTAATCACTGAGATTGGGAGACAACAGAGACTGTGCAAGGAGGGATAGCTTTCCTCACTGGCTTATGATGAAGATGGCTCAATAGGCTGTGACCTTGTCTCTAGAGAGAGACGGGCTACGTGAAGGTTCACAATGAACCTCTGAGGCTAGTGAAAATCCGCCAGGAAACGCAGGATCCAAAGAGATAAGGACAGAGCTTTATCACAGTAGGGATAAGTAACTTAAGGCCACGGGTAACAGAAAAATCAGACCTTCAGTGTCTAATAGAGTGTGATCTGCCTGCACCAGAGTAGATGCAAAATTTGAGGACGGGACATCCAGCAAGTATAACTGCTGGGAGCAGCAAATTTTCAAGCCACCAAGCCATCACAGACTTATTTAGGATGGGATTACAAAGAAAGCATTTGAATAGTGAAACTGCTGACACAACAATAGTCATATTTTGGAGAGCTACAAGAGAAAATTATTCCCACCTTCAACAAATACCTTTTCCTTATGAGCAATGGTGGATATTTTCACAAGACCTCTGTTTTTAAAATGTGAGCTACAAAGAAAAACTAAGCAGCAGCAACAACCTCAGAAGTTTATTCAAGTTATTGCCACAAACCAGAAAGAGGCATTTAGAAGAGATTTGAGGTTAGGGCAGTTTATTTTTCCTTTGCACTTTAATGAAAATTTCTTACTTCCTTCTCTATAAGGAGACTTTCATTCCTGTCTGGCATTTGTATATATCAAATCAAGCCCATTCACACAACTGGAGAGTTTAATACGAGCCACTGTCCAGCAATGGAAGAAGAGCATCCTGTTAGGTCAACTTTACCTTTTAAACTCCTATAAACCTCCTTATTTAGTGTTATTCTTGTTCCTCCATCAACACACAAAAGTATCCAGAGTCAGAGGGGTAGCCGTGTTAGTCTGGAATTGCAGAAGTGACAAAGAGTCCTGTGACACCTTAAAGACTAACTAAAGTATTAGAGCATAAGCTTTCATGGGCTAATACCCACTTCGTCGGATGCACGCATTTGCTGCTCTCAACAGATATACTTGCTGGACGTCCCGTCCTCAAATTTTGCATCTACTCTGGTGCATGTATCCGACGAAGTGGGTATTAGCCCACGAAAGCTTATGCTCTAATACTTTAGTCTTTAAGGTGCCACAGGACTCTGTCACTTCTGCAAAAGTATCCAGGTTTACAAGTCATGGGTATGACTGGTTCTCATCTTTAGAGATTACTCATTAATGTGTTCCACCTATTAGTGCTATTTGTCTACTAGTATACCTAGTTCTCCCTTTATCTCCACTTTTCTCCTCCAAAAAAATTTCCCTTCACATCTTTTAATGGAAAGCCACTACATATTTTCTAGCTGACATGAACCTGGGTCCTAAAGCTCCAAACTGTCATTTGAAGAAGTTGGATTCCCAATCTCTTTCTCTGGGCTGACAGATGGCACATATTGAATGAGGTGGGATAGCTCTGCCTCTCTGCACCAGTAAGGCATCAGACAGGTTCTGAAGGAAACCCTGCCTCTCTCCAAGAGAGAGCATTTTGGATGAACGCTCATAGGCAGAGCTGACAAACATTCAAGTTGAATTTATAGGAAAGAAAAAAAAAACCCATTTGGCAATGTGCTGTCCTTCCTCACCGCCTTCACTGTGTGTCAGGAAAATGTTTTTGCATTAGAAAGAAGATGCTTATCCTACCAGGATGCACATGCAGATGTGCTGCTGTTTGGGAAGCTGGCACTGCCTCCGGCAATGCAGCGCTATAAACCTAGTTACATTCATTTTATTGAAAACAGACCACCTTATAAATTCAGCGAATGGGCTGTAAATATTAGAATTTTCCTCAACACTTCAAAAAAAGTCTAAATTTCCAAATCCAACACAATAAGAATGTGCTTTGGTTCCAGCCTCCGCACGCGCACATACAACAGCACAAAGCAGACTTCTCTGTAGGTGGCCCAAGCCGTCTGCATTATTAATGGAGCTAGCTACCTCAAACAAATGACATTTCAAAACCAAATACACTTGGGGGAAAGGGGGATGTTTCCACATGATGACCATAGCTTCAAGGGTGGTCTACCTCCAGCACAGAATCAGAAGTCTTAAACAGCCCTAATGCATTACCTCAGTGAGGTATCTATGGAGTGTGCGATGTTAGGTGTGATGCTTGGTTTAAATTATTTTTTCAGATGTATCAGATCTGCTTAACTAAGCAAACGTACAAAAGAACAAAAACAATTCATTAGGTATATGGATTCCGCCTTCCCTTGCCCCATCCCTCAGGGAGAAGCCTGAATGAGAAGAGGAGCATTACTTTGAGGGTCAATATATTTATTTCTTCTCTGACTGACAAGCAGGGGAGGAAAGTGGCGGGGGGGGGGGGGGGAGTTCCAGAATAAAATGTCCTCCTCCATCAACTCACACTCCTTGTCTTCAGTCCCATTAACTTGGATGTAGGACAGTTGACTCTAGCTCCTCCCCCTGAGTTGACCTTAATACTCAGCTGTACATTTCCCCCTCCCCGTGGCAGATGCTGTCGCAGGTGACGATGCCCAGAAGAAATACATTTTAGGATGTACTGGCTAATGCTCAATTCATGACCAAAGTGATGGTGGTAGAAAGTGGGAAGCATTTGAGAAGGGGAAGAAATCTGTCAGAGCAATACCAAGCCTCCAGAATTTTACTGGACGTATGGCTGCTCTTTAACACGCACATCTCAACTCACTGGTCAGAAACAGCTTCCACTTTTTGCCAGCCAATCAACCGCAGCTTCCTCAGCCATGACAACTCCCACTTTAGTCATCTCAAGGCTGACCACTGCAAAATGGTCCTACCTTGGCCTGGCTGTGATCATCACAGGGTAACTAGACAGTCTTGACAATTTAAGCATAATGAAAGACTTTTGTCTTTCCCACAGCCCTGCTACAATAATGGAGGCCACCAACTGGCCTATGTTTTTTTATTTTTAATATCCCTGATAGGAATAGGAAGGAGTAGAGAATTTGGTTCCACAACAGATATGAAAGCTGCTATTCTTTTAATTAATGCCCAGAAATTCCAGAGGTGAGCACATTAAGAAGCCATACATCAGGAGTCTCTAATCCATTAATTGGAGAGTGCAGAATTTAAGGTTTTCATTATGGGTAAGCTGGAACATAAATTCAGGACTCCATGCTACCTTCAATCTCCAAGGGATTTCCCACTGATGTCAACAGCACGTTTGCACAAAGACCAAGGATAGAATGTGGCATGGACTTCATTTAGTAATTACAATTTTGTATTTGTCCAGTACGTTACATGTTACAGTTTGGGCAACTGCAGTTATATTCCCCTCCAGAATCCTCCAGGGCACCTATTCTAGGCTCCCACCTCCTCAGTCATCTCCTCCCTTGGGCAGGTCTGCATCTCTCTCCCTCTTGATTGGGGGCTTTCCAGCCTGCACAGCTCCCCATCTACACTGTGATATCCCTAGCAAGCCAGACTGCCTAAAAGACCAGCCATTATCTGTGCTTTGCTTTCTCTCCAGAGGTTATAAACAACATAATGCCTGCAGGTGCAAGTTACCACAGCTCTTCATCAAGCCCATTTACCCGTAAGGTGAAAACATTTCTGAGAAAAACATTAAAAACAATACAAGAACCTACACACACGCCGAAAAGCTTGCCTTAGATCACACAAACTCAAACTTCAGGCTCTGGACTAGGCAGGATACTGGTCTGACCCAGTATGGCCTTTCTTATGTTCGTACCTTTAGTAGGGAGGTACCACCCAGAGAGACATGTTGTCCCAGCATGCAATCCTCCTTCTTCATAAGAGTGGAGAGCAGCTCAAATCAAAACGAGCATTGCAAACGGGGACCTGTTGTCTCAGCAGGTGGTGCTGTGCATCTGTATTAGAGCTGTCTGCAGCTACCGTCATCTGTTTTATGCAAACTTGCTGTAGCAATTAAGCTTCTGCTAAGCTGCCAGAACAGTCCCCATCTGTGTGTAGATCAGGACAAACTTTAGTTTTAGGAACTTGTACTGAAAACACCTGAACATGAGAGCAGCATTGGAGTTTTAAATTAAAAAAAAACCACACCCTTACAATTCAGTTCTGATATAAATTGTGTTTTCTGCTGTGATTCGATACTATTTCTTTGCAGATTTCATACCACTGAAGTTATTCAACCCCTTCACTGTTTTTACAGCACCCAGGTCTCTTGAGGGGATAGTAAGTGCTTGTTAAACTATTGAGGGTAAGGGGAATCTTGCGCTGAACTGCAGGCCTGGGAAAACGGAGATGTGGCTCCGCAACAGACTCACTGTGTAGCCTTGGGCAAGTCACCTCCCACTTCGTAATACGGGGATCATCTTTTCTTTATTCCACCCTTTGCCTATTATAAACTAACTCTCTCTCATATTTTATTTTTTTATATATATTATTATATATATATAAATAAATCTGGGAACGAACACACACCTTTCATGGCCCTAAACTCAGCTAGGTCTTTAGGTGCTACTATAATAAAATGAAAATAATCCATGTGGAAAGATGGCAGCATATTACAAAAAGGTGGATGAATTATTGGAATAGAGGTTATTCCTCTTTGAGCAGGATGGAGATTTGTGTGACCTTGCAGTAGACTTAGCAGAATGTGATTTTTTAAAAAATAATAATAATTTACAGGAAATACCAATGTCTATTTTTATGCATTTTTTATTTATTTAATTTTTCGCAGTTGCAGGAAATTATGGAGGGAATCAGACAATTGTTGACAGACAATTCAATGACAGTAGATACTGATATTCAAAAAGTTAAAGTTTCATAACTGTTAAAACGCAAGTGTCAGCATCACATCAATATGCAAAATAAATACTCTTAAATCAAAATCTTATAAGTCTTCCAGCAGCATTTTTTTTTTTTTTTTTACTTCGCCTTTGTAAATTTCAATTATTATTGATGAGGAAATGCCCAGTGCACCATACACAAACACAAACCAATGCCAGCATTTACCAATACAAGCCAAACACTTCCAAGGCTATCTTTACGAGTGTTTCAGATACCGTTGACAGGATGTGTTTATAAATGTGTAAGATTCACTACCACTATACCATATATAGACTTCACAACGTAACACATTCAAAAGGATTGTATTCTCCAACACTCTATGGATTTGCTGCTTTCTAGAGCAGTGACTCCTCCCTGGAAACAAGCTACAAACAAGTCTGAATTTTAAAGGAAGAAAAGTTAAAGAAAGTGGAGAAACCTTTTCAAAACAGTTAGGAAGGGAACCTCTGCTGCCACTCAGGTAGTGCTGCACAGCTATTTAGAAATACCTATTTCCATAAACATAGTTTTGTGTGAAGTCCCAATCAAAGACCTCTGGCATCATAACACTGTCATGGTGTAATGATTTAGGACAGGAGTGCAATCAAGCTACCACAGCTGGTGTCATGGTTGCCATTATACTATGAATCACTGAACGCTTTTTAAATGAAAAAAAGTTCTCCCACTTGAAATTCTTAAATTCCCTCCATGTTATTCTGTGGCTCCTAAAAATAGGCCTGTTTTCTAAGCAGAGCATAACCAATATTTAAGCAGTGCAGGAAATAGTGCTATTTTAACTGAAAATAAATCTGTCAGCAAGAAGTCACGGGGAGAGCTACACTTCAGACTTTTCAGGTTCTTATTAAAAAATATAAATTAAAGTCAACACAGTCACTTCATTTGCAACATCTGTTTGCTATTTCACTATTAATACAAATACAGCCCCCCTACCCAATTCAGGCTGGGTTCACTTCTAAAAAAACCCTTTCAGCTATATTGCATTATAATTGGTCTAAATTGTACAGAATGGCATAGAAGTATTACCAGAAAAGTCTGTTTGACAGATAGGTTGTGAGCTACTCTAGGTCCCAAGCAGAGAGACTTAAAGGCTCGCACAGCTTTTGGATCGGGGCAGGCTTTATTTAGGAAGAAGAGAGTGTATTTTCTAACAGATTAGGCAGGCAGGAGTTATGAAAACGCATACTTCCCAAAAACCTTACAGACTGCTGTGATCTGGTCAGGTCCAGGACTCTACAGCCGATGAAAAAATTCCATTTGATTTCAGCGGGCTTTGGATTTGATCTAGAGTATTACTGTAGGCTCCACCTTAAAAAAGGTCTAAGGTCTGTGTGGTAACAGTGAAAGTTATCAAAACAACTTTAGTTCTACTTTATACCATTGCCAACCTCTCCCATGTGACCAGAATTCTGCTAAAGATATTTTCACAAGGACTTTAATAAGTTTACTCCCAAAGAATGAGAGGCTCTTTAAGGCTGGGAAGCCATTATATTTGTTCAGATTGCACACAGAGTGAACTACAGCACACCAGGTTTCTATGTTTGTCGAGACACAAACAGATTTTCAACATCTAGCAGCAGCCACTAAAAGCTACTTGATGCTGATCTCTTTTTAAAATCTGGCCATAGATGTGGTCTTTTGCACTCAACTCCATGGTGCTCTTAACCATGTAAATATAATTTAAGGACCTTCAAGTGTCTGGCTATGGACACCTGGTCACTTTGCCTGCTGCCTTGTGGATGTGGGGGAAGTTAAAGGAACTGGCTGTGTGCCTGCTTTTGCAAGACAAAGCACCTGAGTGAAAACAGCTGGCTGAAGCTTAACCCAGGCAATAAAGAGGAGGTAAAGTTTAGATGAGCTAAGTTAGACCCCCAACAATCATACCAACAATCAAGGGTATTTGCCCTTCAACTGTAAAACATTACAATTCAAAGATTCACTAAATCAACTGTCTCTGCTCCGTAAAAGCCAGGTAACAACAACAATGGGAAGGGCTCTCCTCCCCCCGGCTATTTAGACGGCCAGATACACTACTCTGAGAGGACTTAGCAAGAACAGCCCATGTGTTTATCAGCTACTGCTGCTTGATCTACCTATAATTAATGGTCAAGGCCAGCAGGAAAAGACCAGAATGAGATCTAATCTGACTTTTCTTAGCCTGATGCAACATACTTGACAGAAGCCCATCCACCATATCAAAAGCTAAAAAAGAGGAGGGAGAAGGAAGAAAGTAGCAGGGAGAGAGGAAACATCTTCATGTGAGAGCAGCCCAATACTAGGGGAGGGAGAACAGAGACCAAATGATTATTTTCTTATGCTTCTATTACTGTATCTTGGCACCCTTATATTGATTGGGATGGGGCCCAGCATCTACACATGCCTCTCTACGCCTACACTATTAATATTGCCTTTCCAACTCAAAAAAAGGTGCTCCAACAGCATTTTAAGAAGGAGGTTCTTAACAGATGATTGATAAGGGTTTAAGAGGACCACAGTGGAACAGTTTAAATATCAAAGTATCAAGCAGGGAAAAAATAAGAACTTTATCAAAAGTTAAAATCATTAAACAAATAAAAAGTTAACTAATCACATTCTAAAATAGGCCCTGGTCCTGCAAACAGAACTGCATAGTAGATTCCTGCACCCATGAGGGCCTGCAGTTTCCTTTACACAGTCTTAGTCTATAAATGCAAAAAATATGTATGTTTGACCCACAAAGATGCTGTTTTACTGTCCCTTGCGCCTCCTCATCCACAACATATACAAACCACAATATGCAGCAATAGAATCAATAAGGCACTCACTCGTGAACTCTGTTGTCTCCATACAAGTCACTTAACCCAAAGCTGACATAATGCCAGTGCTCAGGAACATTCAACGCTGGGTTTCCCAAGTTCCTGTACATGCTAACGTAGTCCAGAGGATCTGGTCCCCCCAACCTGTAAAAAACAAAAGGAAGTTCCAGTATAATATTGGAGAAAGACTGTTTTAACGGTTTTGCATGCAGAGATAAAGGGAATAATCATTAGTCCCATTTTTTTAAAAAAAGAAATCTATGCAGACAAAGGTGAACTTTTCCATGTATTATCACAACTGTCTTGTTATGACATTTTCAAGATGCCCATGAAAATAAAAAGCACACCTGAAAGACTGTCTCATGCTAAATGAATATGTAGTTTGCACAAATGCTGGTATGGGCCTTTTAGACAAAGGCTAGCTTCAAATCACTGCAAGTGACAAAAATGAAATTAGCATATACGAATTCCCTCTAGAAAAAGTAAAGAATAAGGCCAAGTTAAATCCAGGGTTTTAAGCATGGGAAGACAGGATGCATGTGTCTCAAATGTTAAGTGTTTTTAAAGTTAAAGCATGAAACTATCTGGAGAACCATTACTAAAGTTTCTATAAAACACCCAAAGATGATTGAAAATGTACTAGAAAAATGGTGATAGCAATACTCATGCTGCAAATCTTTAACTCAGTTCAGAAATGTATTCTCCTACTTTTTCTGAGTCATTCTATTTCTTGAAGTAGAATTAGAAAAGATTGAGTTTTAAGAGAATGCTGTACATTTTTTAAGGCAAACAAAATGTGAATACTGGACACCAGGGTCATTCTCTCCGCAAAGTTATGTTATTAACGTCGTCTTAGTACACTAAGAATGTCAGTTTAGAATGACTTTAAAACATAACCAACAGCATCAAGTTAAATATTAGAATTGGTTGCATAGTGGAACACTACATACAGTCAAGATAGAGCAACTAGCAGACTACTTAACAGAATAATCCATTTTATATAAAAATTGAATTTGCAGAATGTTTTACTGCTGTATGACAAAGAAAAATCTGGCTGATGCTCTAACAAGGTAGTGGACTCATTAGCAATTTGTAGTCACATCTGGCTGTTCAGAGAGAAAGGTAACCCCCCGTCAATATGAGAAAACATACCAAACCGTTTTCCTTGCTATTTGTACTATCATAAAACAGAAAGGACAGATGAAAACAAGAAGAGACAAGATGTCAGCTATGTTTATGGAACACAGAAAGTAGCTGTTTATCCATTTCCTGTCTGACCTGCTTTCTGATTGAAACAAAAAATACTCTTATCCAAAACAAACATAAAAAGATCCAAACAAAAAACCCATGGAACTAAAACGGCCACATACAATCATCTCTCTTATTATACCCTACCCCCCATCCCTTTGTATGTTGTCTGGTCAGGCCCTGATCCTATAATTTTTTGCTCAAAGGCATATCAGGGACCTAGATTGTAATTTCATCAGGACAGAGACTTGTCCGACAGACACACTTAAGTACGCTCTTCATACTATACAAATAATCCACCAGAACAATCCATATATTGCATAATTATCTGAATCATCATTACTTTCAGTCTTCCAAATACCATTCTCTGCAGGAGTTTGCTATAATGCACACCTTGCAATCGTTCTGTAATCTTCATTTCTCTGTATAAAGGTTCAAAGTGTTTATGCAGTTCTTATTTTTCCAAAAAAAAAAAAAATTCTAAAGTTAAAGTGTTAGCACAGGAAATAAATGTGTTACACCATATTCAGTTGGATAGGGGATGTGAGCAATAAGGTTAGCCTCAGGGAGAAACTATACGTGCAGGAAGAATTCCCTGTCGACCAATATTAAACTTCCTGGGCTTGTCAGGGAGCAAGACTTGACCAAGTGTTCAGCTAGAGCAGTGGTTCTCAACCTATGTACCATTGTAGGCCCCATTGTGTTATGTAGGCCACATCCAATACTACCTCTATGGCCCTGAGGACGTCATGTAGGCCAGTGCTACGCAAAGTGGTGGTCTGCGAACCGGCACCAGTCTGCAAACCATCGGCTGCCGGTCCACAGCGAGTTTCCAGAAAAGACAAAGACAATAGTATAATTTAAAAATCACATCGGAATTCCACCACGAATAATCATCAGTCGATAAAGTCAACAATATTAAATACTACTATGTTTTCAGAAGCACATATTACAATATTGATAATTATGGCATAGCGCTACAGCATGTTTTGCATGCGACACGTGAGCACCCCACTCCTTCTCATATAATAAAATATGGTACCAGTCCCTAGCACATTAGAAAAAAACTGCCAGTCCGCCACATCAGATAGTTTGAGGAGCACTGACGTAGGCCGCAGCTCTACACTGAATGGCAGCAAGTGGCCCACAGGCCGCAGGCTGAGAACCACTGAGCTAGAGCCTCCTAAGGGATGATTAGTGAAAGGAGGTAATATGGTATATTCATTAGAAAAGGAACTAATATAGTACTACTAGAAAAATGCCTTGAAACTATAAAATATGGCAGGAAACAGACTGGTGAAAGAGTGAAGATGAAACAGTCACTCTCAATTCTTCAAAAGCCAAGTACTTTTCTACTAAAGCAAGGAATGTTGCTCTATTGCTTGCAATTTTACGTGCTGAAGGAATTTTACTTCAGAAGTATTTAACCACTTCTTTTAATAAGAGCAATCATCTGAAGATTATAAAATCAACTCTTTTTTTTTTAAAAAAAAGAGACTGATTATGTATAATTAAAAACTGATTAGCTTTGCAATATTATTCCTGAGGCACTGGGCTATTTCCTCTTTTAATCTAAACTAGTGATACTCAGACCTCAGTGGTTCAGGAGCTAAGTTAGTGATCAATATTACCCAAAAGAACCACAGTACTGTGAATTCATTGTTCCATTTACTATTAAATTTTATTTTTATATAGTAAATGAAACAATTGTTCTCACAGCAAAACTGACCAAATAATATCTTATCAACTACAATTGTTTAATAACATAGTAAAAACATCCTGATTTATTAATAAAATAGGCTGGTTAATAATTAGATCACACAGTGTTTTAATATCATGTGCACATTTAAAGAGCCACTTGCAGTTCACAAGACTTAGGCTGACTATCACTGATCTAGCTTGCAGCCCAGAAGGATGAGGGAAGAAGACAACAACATAGGCACGAGTGAACAACAGCACTGGATTCAGTAAAGTTTTCACAAATGTTTGACAACACTGATAGACGGGTCATCTCCCCCTTCATTATGTCTATGCTAGTCCTTGTGCTAAAATCTCCTCTGGGAGGCAGCTCTGTTATGATGACCACCAATTAAACTGCACAGGTGGTAAACATTAGAGCCAAGGCCTCAGATCTGACAGAGAAGCAACAGTATCCTTCCTTCTATTCTATGCATCCGATGAAGTGGGCTATAGCCCACAAAAGCTTATGCTGAAATAAACTGGTTAGTCTCTAAGGTGCTACAAGTATTCCTTGTTTTCTTTACAGATACAGACTAACACAGCTGCTAATCTTAAGCCTTCCTGCCACTACTTCCTTTCCCAGGATCTAGGAAGTGAGTGCACACAGATCTTAATCGATCAGCACCTTAGGAACCATTCAGTGCTATTTATTTCTAAAAATCAAAGAGGGCTTCTTCATCATCATCACAGACCCAAATCTACCTTCATCTCACACAGAAAAATAATCAACCAACCATTTTTATTCCAAGCTTCCTCAAATATTCAGTAAAACAATTTATTTTAGATCTACATCCCAAATTTGGATTAGCAGCCAACAAACCTACAGAATCAGTCTCTCTCCTGCAAAAAGCACTGGTCTAGATTCTCACAAGAGCAGTGCATCTTTGCAAGGATACCAGTGACTGCCTGGTTCTGTCAGAGAGGGGTACAGGAAGAAGCACTCTTCTATTTCTGCCTAATCAGAGGCAGACCTGATGAATTAAAAGGAAAGATGTCAGAATGCAGAGAGCCTTAAGGAAACTTTTTCAAAGCACCAGAAAAAGTTCTGTAGGGAAAAAGTCTAATCCTGCATTGGCCAGGATGACCCACTACGGAGTTCCAAACTGGGATCTGTGGACTCCCCGCTGTCCAGAGAGGACAGAGCACCTAGGGCTGGGTCTCCTTGGTGCCAAGGGAGAGCAGATTAAAATGAAAAGCTAGAGTTGATCACAATACTAACTCCCCTCAGAACAATGCACCACCCCATGACCCCATCCCCATCTTCTCTCACAGACCCAGCAAACTCTCTTCACTCAGGAAATCTCCCCCACCACATGCTAATGTCTCCCTTTCCCACTCAGGGACCCCCAGTCAAGGCCCCCTAGCCTGGCCCAGCCCCTCACTCACCCAGGACCCCCAACTCATCCAGGGTCCCCCCATCCCCTTGACTCAAGGCTCCCCCCCAGCCCCCTCAGGGAGCCGCCCCCCCCC
>ML677382.1:9166140-9214587 GCA_007922305.1 Dermatemys mawii
GAGGAGGAGGAGGCGCCAGGCGGGCCCAGTTGTCCGCGCGTTGACTGGCGGGCGGCTCCGCCAATCGCAGCGCAGGAGGCCGGGCCTCCCCGCCTGGCCCGGCCCCACCCCCTGCTGAGGCGGAGGGAGGCGCGTGCGCGACCCCTGGCGGCGGCGGCCTGCGCCTGCAGCGGCGGGAGGGGGAGAGTGAGGCCCTCTAGGGGGAGGCGGGGCTGGGGGGGGAAACTGCGGGAGATGGGGGGTTTTGGGGGGGGTGCCCTGTGGGGAGGGGGGAGCTATAGGGTCCTATGGCAGAGGAGGGGAATGATGGGGGCCCTATGGAGACAAGTAAGGGAGAAGAGAAGTTATGAGGGTCCTATGGAAGGGAGGAAAATGGGAGCCCTAAAGGGGAGAATAGGGCAGGAGGGGAGCTATGGAGAGGACCCTGTGGGGGGACACTGGGTCCCTATAGAGGAGGAGGAGAGGTGTGAGGGACCTATGGGAGTGATAAGGAAGGAGGGGAAGAATGCACTCTATAGGGAAGAATAGGGCAGGAATGAGAATTATAGGGGCCACATGATGAAAGAATGGGGCCCTATAGGATGTGAGTAGAGGAGTGAAGAAGCTATAGGGACCATTTGGGAAGAGAAATAGACCCTAGGCTGCTGATCTATAGGTCCATTTTCCCACTCTTTTAGTTCTTTTGTAAACAACTTCCAGTCAGAACCAGTTTTCCTAAGGGGTTTCCCAGGAAGGGCTTCCCACCTTTTCTAAGAGGTTTCCTGGGCAAGCGTATAAAACGCTGCCCTGGACATAGCTTCAGGGTTGTCCATCTGAGTGGCAGCCATAGATGGTCACAGGTCTTACCTGCAGCCTCATCTGTAAAGAGAAGAGAGAGAAGGAGAAAAAACAATACTTACCTCTGTCATCATCCTTCACGGTTCTCCTGAGTGTACCATCTACTCTGCTTTTCTGTGATCCCAAAGGAACATCAAGGGACTCCTTGGAGCTCCTTTCCGAAAGCTTACCATTAACCAGAGCATTGAGGTCCCAAGTCTCTGCCGTCGCTCTGATCTGTGAAGTAGGTTTTTATACCTGTTTTATAGGGTTGAGTTTTGAGGGGGGTGATCACTGTATTTGCACCATTTTACCGTTTATTCCCCTTCTTATTTGTCCCACTCTTGTTATAAACCTTTCAATACATTTTGTTTGATTTTACTTATACTGATTGGCTCCTCATTATTCAGCGTGGGAGGGGCCCTCTCTGTAGGGAAAGGGGCCCTGCCAGATGATAGATGCTGTACAGGGAGGCCGAACATAGGGAGACAGGAAGCACAGGGGTCACTCCTCCTTTGCCTTTCCATCTTATCCCCCTTTAACAGGGGGTTCCAAAGAGGCTGGAACTAGGCTGTTCTCAGTGATGGTAGATGACAGAACAAAGAGCAATGGCCTCAAGCTGCAGTGAGGGAGGTCTAGATTGGATATTAGGAAATGCTATTTCACTAGGAGAGTGGTGAAGTACAGTGGAACCCCAGTGTAATGGGCCCCGCAATAATGCAATTTTGGTTATAGCGCGATCATACCGTAGCTCCCTAGATATGTCCCTATGTCCTGGCACTTGGCGGCAGCACCGGCTTCTCTCCCCTGCTCAGCAACGCCCACAGCCTGCAGTCCCAGTGTTCTCTGTCCCCGGCAGGTGCGGGGCCGCGGCTTCTCTCCCCTGCTGAGCAGCGCAGAGAGAAGCTGTGGCCCGTGCCTGCCGGGGACAGAGAACACCAGCGCCCGCAGCCTGCAGCCCCGGAGTTCTCTGTCCAGAGAATCCAGAAACTTTTTTTTTTAATTCTGAGAAACCCCGCTAAAAGGCAACCCTACTTTTAACGCGATGGGATTTTTTGGATCCCAACTGTTGCGTTATAGCGGGGTTCCACTGTACTGGAATGGGTTACCCAGAAGGTGGTGGAATCTCCATCCTTAGAGATTTTCAAGGCCCAGCTTGACAAAGCCCTGGCTAGGATGATTTAGTTGGGGTTGGTCCTGCTTTGAGCAGTGGGTTGGACTAGATACCTCCTGAGGGCCCTTCCAATCCCGGTATTCTATGATTCTAAGACCAGCTCAGTCAGGGTGGATAGTATTAGAACATCAACAGCCTTGGAAACAGAGGATTTTTTCTTAATCCCCTGCCTGCACACCCAACTCCTCCCATGTCTCACTCTTATGCTGAGCAAATACAAACAGGTTGTAGGTATTCAAGACTGGGAATAGAACACAGGAACCTTATTGTCACTTAGAAACTTAATGGTTTTTGTTGTTTTAGAATTTCCCACTCTTAATTAAATTGCTCGTATTTTTCCTTTGCATAATTAAATCAGACACTTTTAGAACCGTGATTTATCGACAGTCTAACCTAGGCTTTAGCCTGCATACAACACACAGTGAAGGACCAGTCCACAATAGAAATTGGAACCAGAGCCCGATCCTGCAAAGTCTTATGCATGTGCTTAAGTTTATACATTGCGAATAGTCCCATAAGTAGGACCCTACCAAATTCATGGCCATGAAAAATGCATCACAGACCATGAAATCTGGTCTTTTGTGTGTTTCTACCCTATACTTCACAGATTTCACAGGGGAGACTAGTGTTTCCAAAACCAGGGTCCTGACCCAAAAGGGAGTGCAGGGGGCGGGGGGGGGGTATCATCAGGTTATTTTAGGAGGAGTTGCGGTATTGCTACCCTTACTTCTGTGCTGCCTTCAGAGCAGGGTGCCCAGCCAACAGATGTCGCTCTTCAGCTGCCCGTAGGGTAAACAGACAGCAAATGTGAAAAACTGGGACAGAGGGTAGGGGGTAATAGGAGCCTATATCAGAAAAAGACCCAAAAATCGGGACTGTCCCTATAAAATCGGGACATCTGGTGACCCTAGCCACTCAGCTCTGAAGGTAGTGCCCTGCCAGCAGCAGTGCAGAAGTAAGGGTGGGAATACTATACCATGCTGCGCTTACTTCTGCACTGCTGCCTTCAGCGCCGGGTGGCTAGATAGTGGCAGTTACTGACTGAGGGCCCAGCTCTGCAGATAGCAGAGCAGAAGTAAGGGTAGCAATACCATATCATGCCATCCTTCTTGCTGCTGCTAGAGGTGGATCTGCCTTTAGAAAGCTTGGCTCCTGGCCAGCAGCCACAGCTCTCCAACAGTTAATTTTGTTGAGTTAATCATGTGAGTTAACTGTGATTAATGGACAGCTCTAATCAGCAAATAAAAACAATTGCTAAAAGATTAGAGGATGATCCTATAATGCACTGACTAAGGCTATGTCTACACTAGATTTTTGTCAGCAAAACGTTTGTCATCGGGGTGTGAAAAAACCCACACCTGACTGGCAAAAGTTTCACCCCCAAAGCACTGGTGTGCACAGCACTGTGTCAGTGGGAGAAGCTCTTAATTTTGACTACATACGTGTAGTGTAGATGTGGCCTAAGTCTCTTGGGTCACTTATATGGGTGAACCTAAGGCTATGTCTACACTACAGCCTATGTCAGGCAGTACAGACCCCGCCCCGCGCACCAGAACCCACTCACAGACTACAATTCCCAAGATGCCCTGGGCCTCGCCTCACGCACAGACTACAGTTCCCAGCATGCAGCGCTCATAAAGCGCACCGTGCCCAAACTGCCTTGCGCTCCTTCTCCGCGCATGCGCCCCGCAGCCCGGGCTGTCGCTCCCTGGCTGGCGGCTGCGGCGAGTCCCCGCCATGGAGTCCTACGATGTGATCGCGAACCAGCCCGTGGTGATAGATAACGTGAGTCCGGGCCCGGACCCCTCAGGCCGGCACCAGGGAAGGGGGCGCGGGAAAGACACGGCCAGCCCAATCCCTTTGTCACCGGGGCCCCGCCCTACCGCCCCCCCCCCCCTCGGGCGAGTCCCCTCAGCTCCGCCCCGGCCTGATTTCGGGCCCTCCCAGACACAGCGACGTGTCAACCGAACTCAATGCACGCTCTCTTCCTGCTCTTTCATTGGCTCCCGCGCCTGCCAATCACCGGATGAGGACTCACCCTAACCTGATGGTTCGATCGGTCTCATCTACGCAGAGGTGCCGGGGCAGGGGAGTGTGTTGATGGCCTGATTGGCTCTCTCGGCTGTCACTCGCATGGGATGCCCCGTCTCGTGGCTAAACCTGACGAGCCCCGCCCTTGCGTGATGTACCTGCAGTGATTGGCTACCATGGCTGTCTGTCATAGGTATAGGCTGGGATCCCTCAAGTTCCATGATCCCATTGTGCTGCCAGGACATGTGTGACCAGACTGGGCAGGTTTGGGGTGAAGGTCTTGGAGAGGCTCTGCCTTGAGCAGGCACCCAGCATGCGCTGCTGAAGTGCTCAGCAGGAGGTGGACCCTCGCAGGGAGACAGCTCCTAGCAAGATCAGAGGGGTATGCCGTCTTTATGGGGTAACAGCTCCCAGCATGCATTCTGTGTCCAGTAAGAGGTGGACCCCAGTGGGGACAGCTCCCAGGATGCTCTGCTCCATTTTGAGATCAGAGGGGTATGCCGTCTTCGTGGGGTAACAGCTCCCAGCATGCACTCTGTATCCAGTAGGAGATGGACCCCAGTGGGGATAGCTCCCAGTGGGAATAGCTCTCAGCATGCACTGCTCCATCTCCCGAGATGTGAGTCTCATGGGGGATGGCTGCTCCCAGAATACTGCTCTGCACTGAATTTAACAGTCAGAGCATGGCCTGCAGAGATGGCAGGATCTAGTACATGGCCCTTCTCATTGACTTAAGACAGAACTTTAATCTCTACAGGAGACACGTCAGTATGATAAATGAGGTTGGCTCCATGCTTTAGTAGGATGACCAGATGTCCTGGGATAGTCCTGATTTTGGGGTATTTTTCATATATAGGCTCTTATTACCCCCACCCCCGTCCTGATTTTTCACACTTGCTGTCTGGTCACCCTATGCCTTAATGAAGTACTTCAGAGTCCCATGCAGACAGCAGTTTTGTTAGCTCTGATCTTCGGGGCTTCTCAACAACAAGGACTAAGGGCGAGAGAAGGAAGGGGATTATTTAGAGGCAACCTGATTTGTTATAATAACGGGTCACTCTCTCAGGCTCCCTTCAGCCCCTTGATGCCAATATGCCAAACAAATTTTACTGTTCATTTGTCAAATGGTGGGGATCCTGCAGTGCACTCATTGTTCTCCATCACCTTTGACAAAAGGATTCAGGAATAATAAACAGGCTTGCTTGCCTTGCAGCTCTGAACACACTCCCTGTTTTCTCGTACTTTGCAACTCTAGACCTTTAGGATCACTCTAGACATCCTAACATGTCTGCCCTTTTATTGGATGAATCCTAATTCCCTCTTTTTGCATTTTCACTGTCCGTCCCAATTGCCACCTGGAAATCCACCCATCTCTTGAACTCTTTCATACCTCTTTGCCAATGTGCCTTTACCAGTAACTAATTCCAAATATATTTCAGTGTTGTGACTTGTATGTGTCAGAATGGAAGGCATGAGGCTTGTTTCACTCTGAGGGAAACATCTCAAATTTCCTGTGGCTCTTGCCATAGTTTGTAATGCTGGCTTTTACCCCCACAGTTGATGATGTTTCCTTTTACGATCGAGGAGAAATGCTGTCCAGAAGTTAGACCAAGGGTTTGTCTTGGGTGGCCTGGCTTCTTTTCCTTGTAGTGAGATTTTCCTGAGCTGGAATACCATATCTTAATCCTTCAGACTTTGAAAGCTGATCCAGACAGTTTGGTCCCATCTCCCTATTCTCCCACTAACTCTGTGTGACCTTGGGCAGGCCGCTTAACCTCTTAGTGCTTTAGTTTTTCCACCCATAAAATGGGAATAGTGGTGCTTACCAACCTTCGCAAAAGTCTTTTGAGCTCCTAGGATGAAAGACAAGGGAGAAATGCAAAAGAAATGTTATTAGAACTTAGTGCTAATAATATGCAGACACTGCTTGGGGTTGAGCAAGGTGTAAAGAGGCATATTAGCATATATGATTTCACTTTGTCCCTGACTAATTAAATTGAGATTTTTCCTGGTATATGTGTGAGAAATAATTGGGCAATTTATGTTGTGACATCAGCATTTTTCACAGGCCAGTCTTCCAGATCAGGATCTTACAGTGACATTGCAATTTTGGGGCTGTCTGTGAGTGATAGAGGAAAGTGCTAGGAGAGAGAGAAAATGGAAATAGTGCAGACAATATGCTACTGTTCTGCACTTCTTGGTGATGCTTTTCATCAGAGAGTCTCAAAGGGCTTTACAAAGTTGGGGATTATCCCTGTTTTATGCATGTAAAATGAGGCAGTGAGAATTGATCCAGAGAGTCTCGATTCCAGTCCTGCTGTTACCACTAGTAATACCTACTCTATTACTGTTATTTATTGCCAGCTGTACACTTACGTTTCAAGCCAGGCTTTTGTTGTACAAAGCTGGAGGTCGGGCTTGCTGCACAGTACTTGCTTAACACCCCCTCTTTTTGTAAATGACTTGAGTCCCCAATCTGCGATGGGTGCCGTGTGGGCAGATCACTGCTCCCCCGTGAAGCCTCCCTGAAATCAATGGATGGGTGGCTTTGGTGAACATAAATGAAACCAATCGAAGTGTAGGGCCATATTCAGCATTGGCTTCAGCAAGGACAACGCCACTGACCTCTATGTGTCGTCCCTACTTACATGAGGCCTGACCTGAGAGAAAAGACTCAAATGTGTCTTTGTAATCTGAATGTTGTTGTTTTCCACAGCTGATACAGCACTACTGGATATTGTTTCTTTGACTGAATTTCTTTTTTATGCTCTTGATGTTAGCAAAAGAATATCTACCAAAATGGAAGTGAAAGAGGATGGAATGTGTTATTTCCACAAAGAGTGAGACCAGAGTAGATTTAATCTGTCAGTGAATTCCATGTTTGTTCAGATCATAAACCCCTTCAGGATTAGTGAATCAGTTTTGCAGTCCACTATAAAGCTAGTGAAAGGGGCATGCTTAGGTAGTGTGCTCCAAAAGTTTAGGTATTGTAAACAAAATATATTTTCACTGACTTTAAAACAATCTTTAGGGTGTGTTTTTTCCTATTTAAAATGCAGAACCAATCAGGATAACTGCTGAAGGAAGACTGATTTTTTAAACCTCTCTTAATAAATGTAATATGCTTTTGTGTGCAGTGTTATTGTAGCCAGAGGGGAGGTCACATGTTTTTGCTGTACTTGAAATTGCTTCCATCACATGCCATGAAATGAACTTCATTCCAGGGCAACAACCCCCCCGCAAAATATTTATTTTAAAGCTATGATTCTTAACCCGGCAGCATTCTTTTATCCACTTACATTCTTCTCTGTGTGCATCTATCGGGACAGTGAGCAAAGATTAAATAGATCCACCTGCCTAGTGCACACAAGTATAGCTTTGTTTAGAAAGATTAAAGCGTTTTACAGGGAAACTACATAGACTGGAAAGCATTGTCATAACAGAGAGATGGCTAACAATTGAGATTAGATTAGTGCCTAGTACTACTGCATTTGGGCCCAGTCCTGCGGGCTTATGTGTTAGTTCCACATAAATCCAGCTTATATTTTTGAGGCACAAATAATCTCAGCTGATTTTGACCTTTAATAAATAAATTAAAAATACACCTTGCCGGGAACCTCTCAGTGTTAAATAGGAGCATCATTGTTCTCCTGCAGCTGCTTCCCCTGAGCCAGGCATGCTGGCAGTGTATTAAGAGTTATTATCTAGACTCAAATATTAAATAAGAACTGTCTTTGGAGGAGGTTGCCTTACTGCATTTATTTATCCTGCTGTTTGCTATGGTGAATATCAAAGTGAAATTGTGTATTGCCAAATATATATTAAAGCTATTGCCTAGGAAACTCAAGACTGTGTTTTGTAGACTAGAATAATGGCTGTGCTCTAAAACTGGTGATCAGAAAAGAGTCCACATCAAGCTGACCCCATCTCTTATTTCATAGATCATTTCCGTGTGTGAGTAGGCTAGTGCAGCAATCCGACAAAATTATGGGCCACCAAGCAGGAGTCTACTCTGGGTCGCACAAAACGTCCTAACTGTGCTCTGATGGCAGGATGGGGATGACTTAGTGCTCCAGCAGGGTGCAGGGGGTAGGACACTGGCCTAGGAGGCAAGACCCGAGTATTAATCCTCATCTGCCACTGATTGGCTGAGTGTTTTGGGGTGAATCAGTTTGTCAGCCTTCCTGTCTGCAATGTGACGACAGAGATACTAACCTGCCTTTTGGGGGTGCTCTGAGATCTGTGGGTGAAGAGCACCATTGGTTGTCTGGGATCCTGTGTGGCAGGTAGAACAATCCTCTTGACTTGTAAACCAAGAAATCATGCTGTGGAGTCACTGGAGGTGAATAGAGAACCCCATGATTAGAATCACTTGGCTCCCTCACATGCTTCACTCCACTCTCCTCTTTTAATCGCATGCCTTTCTGCGAAGAAGCTCGTTTTCAGTGTCCTGAGTGAGCAAACCTTGGTTATCTGACTATATGGTTTCTCCAGCGAGAGCGTGTGAGAGTCTGTTATTTACACTAAAAACCTGGGAGTTTCCCTGAGATCACTCTTTGTTTCAAGATGGCACTCCTAGAGAAAGGGGAAGAGGAAGTGGAGGAGGGGAGAGGATCTGCAGTGATTGTGGTAGGCAGCCACGTTCCCAGGATGTATCCTGAAAATATCCATGAGGAGAAGTGCACTTTGCTGTTTGGTCTGAGAGATTTCCGCAGCTCCAGGAGGTCAGCCGCCCAGCACAACTGTTACCAAAGATTCAGTGTTCAATTTTTAACTACTCTACATGCTGCGCCTGTGGGGTTTTGCTGCTTTGAATAGTGGCTCCTTGCCTCTCCGTTGCCACTCAAAAAAATCTACCAGCCTCCTCTCACTGGCTTCCTCTTGAATCTGATCCAAGGTCCTTCTTGCATGCAAAGCCCTGTGCAACTTAGCTCCCCCATTCCTCTCTGCTCTGGTTTCCTTTTATGTCCTACTTGTTCCTGTAGCTCTGCTGGAGCTGCACACCTTTTATTATTTGCCCCAGGATCTCACAGTGCTAAATGCTGTATAGACAACTAAAAGTCTGTCCCTGCTCCAAAGAGCAAACCCCTTAAGCGGCTTCTCCCAGTCTCAAACCCAGTCTGTTTTCCATGTGGTTGTTCTCCCCTTAAAACTCCTCCCTGGCTCAGTCCGCCTCGCCTCTATCCTTTCCTCCAAATCCCATCTTAAGACATTCTTCTTCTGAAAGGCCTGTGAACCTTTCTCCGTCCCTTCTAAGAAATGAAACAGACATGGTTTTTACTAAACTCTGCCATTTAATTATTTGCTTTGTGTTGCCCTCTCCGCCATCGACCGGCAGCCTGATGGGCCAAGGCCTCTTTTTCGGGGTCTGTTGAGTTCCTGGCATACTTTTGATGCTAAACAGGTGACAATGTTTGGGTCTAAAATAATCTGCTGTCTGAAGCAGACTCTGTGTTGTGGGATTGCTCTGTGCACCAGTGTGACGGCTGAGAGGAGCGGATCCTTTCTGCAGAGGTTCCTCAGCTTTCACACTCCAGGCCTGCACAGCAAGGTGTTGTCAGTGGAGGGTGGAAATTACTCCCTCTGAGCACACTGCAAAGCACATCTTCTTGAGGAGGAACTTGTCTGGATTTGGATTGTCCCGGGTGGAGGGCTATCGAAGTGATAGGAGAAGGGCTGTTCGTGCTCCATTTAACATGCTGCTTGTTTCTGAATTGTTGTGAACACAAGTGCCATGTGACTGACATGCAGAATTATTCAGTTTTATTTACTTGTTTTTCACACACTTCTCTGTTCCTCCCACAGGGCTCGGGTGTGATCAAGGCAGGTTTTGCAGGTGACCAGATCCCAAAGTACTGTTTTCCAAACTAGTAAGTACCCTAGTAGCTCTGGTAGGGGGTTTTAGTTGCTCTCAGTATCCCAGACCATTTGCAGCCTACATAAAGATGAGGTCTAGTGGTTTAAGCGGGGGTTGGGAATCTGAAGAAGTAGCTTTTATCTCTGGCTCGGCCACTGAGATAATACTCACCTTCCAGAGGTGTCTTGGAGCTGAGTTCAGTAATGTTAAATGCTCTGAGATTGCACATTTTTTAGCACTTCAGGCAAAGGCTAATTATGTATCACTTTGAGTCAAGTCCTGTGAGCTCCCAGCAACTGGTTGTAGAACTGTTGAGAAACCAAAGGTGGAATGAATTTAACCTCAGTATAGTGGTCATCCTGTTGTTCGACAACTGAGAAAACAAAAACAGGCTGGGTAAAAAATACCTTGTATATATTTATTGTGAGCCCTGTTCTACCATCTTTACTCAGGTAAAATGGCAATGGGAGCTCTAGCTGAGGAAGGACTCCAGGATCGGATGCCTGGGCCCCACTGACAGCTGTTAGCTCACCCGACTCGCTCTTTCCCAGGGTGTATGTGTGCTCACCCAGGTGAAGGAGTCCCTCACTCCATCGCTAGCAATAGCGTCTCAGGGAATAGAGAAGCGCTGACTAGTTACTGCTCAAGTATATATACTGTCTTGCACGAGACTCACTAATACTTGTAACCTCCATTGTAGTGTGGGCAGACCAAAGCACGTTCGTGTCATGGCTGGTGCTTTAGAAGGGGACATTTTCATTGGGCCAAAAGCAGAGGTAAGAGCGCCTGTTTCTCATGGATCCCCATGTGTCTGGGTGTAAGCTCTGTGGGGATGTCATGGTTCCCAGCTGAGACTTGCAGCACTAGTGGAGGGCAGAGTTACCACTGAAAGTGGAAAAGCTACGAAAGGGAGTAGATTAGACCTGCTAGGTGCTGCCTGCAGCAAGCTGATGTTTGTGCCCTGCCCTTGGGTGGTAGTGTTAATTGTTTCAGCTAAACACATTTTATATTAGCTCCTTAAATGTGGAGTCTTTCTCTGCTGTATCTGGTCTCTGGGCCCGTAGAAGGAAAGTGTTTCTTTCAGACGATATCCCTATCAAAAGGAATATAAAACTAATGTCCTGATCAGATATGATTGTTATGGAGTCCATAGCCCTTTCCTAGAGTTAGGGTGGGATGGAGTGGAAATCTGTGTCCTGGTTTGATTCCAATTGAACAATTACATTCTCCCTCCCTAATCTGCCCTGCAGTTTTGAATTGGATACAACATTCTTTGACTGCTGTGGGGTGTTTAAACAGCTGACATCCTTCTCCCCAGAGGTGGCTGCATTTCAGTGGGGAGTGATGGGATTCGGTAGCAGGTTCCTATCTCTCTGTTACTGGGTATAGTGGTGCCTCAGTTTCTGCTCCAGATCTGTGTTTCAGCGTCCTGCACTGATCTGCAGTCTCTCTCTTGTCATAAGCCAGTTGATTTTTTTTTATAAGTTCTTTGACCCTCTGGCCGCAGCAAGAGAGTCTTCCTTGGGCTAAACGCTTCCATCCTTCACACGTCCAACTTCACCCTTTTGATGCAGAGCTGATCAGTGCCAATAGTAGTCCTTTCATAGAATATCAGAGTTGGAAGGGACCTTAGGAGGTCATCTGATCCAATCCTCCCTGCTCAGAGCAGGACCAATCCCCAACATCTGCTCTCCAGCATCTGCCCCTGTCGATGCACAAGGTGGCAGTGGATTTCTTTCTACCCTACCTGGACACCCCTGTTGCAGGCACCAGAAACAGGAAATTAGCCCATAGCTTCCTCCATCACTTACTTCACTCCTCCCTGGGTCCTTCTGTTTCTGGCCTTTCTCTAGCCAGCTCACAGTTCCTTCTTGCACTGCATCCCTGTCTCTCATGGTCGAGAACCTTAAATACCAGATCTTGCTTTGATTCTGGTTTCCATACCCGGAGCAAGAAGATTGCCATATATATTCCTGTCTTGCTCAGCACATGGTCCCATGAATCCCTTCAGACTATGGCCCCCTTAACAATACTGTCTGGGGCTGAACTTGACCTACAGATGCTCCTAAAAGGTCAGTGCACACCCCATTAGAGCATCCCATCATGCATAAACTAGAGAAGCCAACATACCAGTTTATGGATATTTGTATATCCGTTTGTGAAGGCTGTAGGGATGGAAGGTGCTGTGTAAATACAGGATCTGAATGTGCGATCAGGCCTTATTTATAACCAGGGAATACTGTGGGAAAGGAGTTTATCATTAATTTACAGTCCTGGCCTTTTAAAATTCCTCCTATCCTTTATAATTAAATACAGGCATTCAGTGTTACTCCTTGGAACTTACAGCAAGCAGATGTATCTGTAAGAGGAGCCATGTCACTAGTACTGGGCAGCGAGGAGCATGTTTGGAAATCTCGTTGAAAGGGCGTGTTCCGTTGTCTTTTCTGTGTGGCTAGGAGCACAGAGGGCTGCTCTCGATCAGGTATCCCATGGAGCATGGCATAGTGAAGGACTGGAATGACATGGAGCGCATCTGGCACTACGTGTATTCGAAAGATCAGCTTCAGACCTTCTCAGAAGAGGTGAGATGCCACACTGGCCCAGGGCTTTGTTGCTAAGTGTGTGAGTGATGGGGTAGATCTGGCACCTGGCCTTTGCTTTTCCCTGCAGAAGCGCTAAATGTACCTGGTCATTAATCAAAAAATATTGCTTCACTTTAGCCCTCGGCCAAGAAGAACGCAAGCCGAATGACCTTGTGGCTAGTCTGATACTGTAGCTTTACTGATGATCCGGCATTCTGCCCCCGCGCACACATTCCCCCTAATGCAGCATCCCATTATTTCTGAGCGAGGCCGGGTGCCCCTAATCGTTCCTATTCTGCTTTATCCGCTCACCAAATGTTTACTAATGAGATTGTTTGAAAGGAAGGAGGAGTAAACCTTGTGCACTCAACCTGGAGAGAGAGAGGGAAAGAAAATAGGGCCATGTCGGTGAGATGTCCTGCGAAATGGCTCTGGAAGAAGCTTTGAAGCATTTCTGCACCATGGAGACGAACTGAAACCTGCAGCCTCTAGCCAGGGCCTGTGTTTT
The DNA here is from genome assembly GCA_007922305.1 of Dermatemys mawii. Classification (NCBI taxonomy): domain Eukaryota; kingdom Metazoa; phylum Chordata; order Testudines; family Dermatemydidae; genus Dermatemys; species Dermatemys mawii. Next base: position 9,179,109 of record ML677382.1, read on the forward strand.
AAAGGCTGGAAACTGAGTGATGTGACTTCTGAGTGGAGAGATGGAAAAAGATCCATTCAGTCACAGCAGGACAGTCCCCTCCAGTCTGTTCCCCAGGGCTCTGTCTAATTTAGCTTGACATGGCCCAAGTCCTGAGGATTCTCCAGTCCTTCCAGTGGGAAATTATTCCACGGCCTCTGAGATCTCATGGTTGGCTGTGTCCTCTCATTCCATAACTTCATCTCACATTGCTATTTCTATCCCTGCAGTTCCCAAAGTGTATGAATAAACAGAGTTATTCTGGAACACGTTCCTAATCACCCGCCCCTCCCCCCACCATCTGTATAGATACTCGCAGCCTGTGGCTGGGGGGACAGAACCCCACTCCTGTGTCTAGCTGTGATAGAGCATTCCCACTGCAGTGGTTCAGAGCCACAGAGCAAACCCTCTGCTGAGGTCTGGTTTGTCTCTATTAAACCAGCATCCTGTGCTCCTGACGGAGGCTCCCCTGAACCCGCGCAAGAACCGAGAGCGAGCGGCTGAGGTTTTCTTTGAGACCTTCAACGTGCCAGCGCTTTTTATCTCCATGCAAGCGGTGCTCAGCCTGTAAGTATCTTCCCCTTTCTCTGCACAGCCTGAGCAGAAGGGCAGAAATAAAACTCAAGTGACATTGTCCTGAAAACCAGCCGTCCCTTTGCAGGATGACTGTTTAAATGGAGACGGGTCTGCCCATCCCAAACCACAGGGGCGTTTGGGTCCAGCTCTGGTGGTTGCAGCTTTGTCCCATCTCTAATTCTGACCTTAACTTCCTGGAAGGAAGTAGAAATATACAGGCTATTGGGCTTTTCTTGAAAAATCTCTCCAGCCATTGCTAGTGTAACAAGGTTCACCATGTTCAAATCCCTGTACAGGCCACAGTCTGCAACTTTGCACCCTAGATCAGCAGTGGGATTTGAACCTGGGGAGAAAATCCTAGAATATCAGGGTTGGCAGAGACCTCAGGAGGTTCTAGTCCAGCCCCTGCTCAAAGCAGGACCAACCCCAACTAAGCATCTACTGCCTGAGCTAGAAGATGCAGCTCTGTTCACCAAGACTGCAGCAGGTTCAGCCGCTGGCTAGAGGGGGCAGAGCGCCACCCTGAGTAGATGTCAGTTCAGCTCCACTTGTGGGAGTGCTGGTATAAACAAGGGCAAGGATCTCGCTGGCATTTGGAATTTTACCGCCTGCAATAATGATTCGTGGTGGTTAAAATGCTGGTGTCCCACAGTTGTTACCACTGGGGGAGCTAAACTGTTGGTGGCAATGGTTGGGTGAAAGGCTAGTGTATCCAAAGCAGCACCTCTCACCCCAGGGCCTTGCACTGCAGTCATATGGTGCCCACTGTGGAAAGCTCCGGGCTCATGCTTCCTACCAGAGGTACTCGCTAGGCAGTGTGTGGCACCAGAGCTGACCGATGTAATGATTCCTGCCCCTCCAGCTGTGTTCATGGGTGGCATTTCGGGAGATGGGTGAGCAGGGGACTGTGTGTGGCTGGCTTAAAAAACAGATTCTTGGTCTTTACCAAGTCATATTAAACCAACGGAGGCTTGATGAAATGGTCGTATTTTGAGCGCTGTCCAGTTTCAAATGGATCAGCTAGTAACACTGGGATTAATCCTATTTCTTTTCAAATCCTTCCCTTTTTTATTAGTAACCCACTAGCTTGTTAAATGCATTTTTTAACTCTAATATAGTGTTCTTCATTCAGGTCATTCACTTGGCATTTCACTAATGAAATTGGACGGACCAATTTTTCTGTCTAATTTTACCAGCGTGTACATACATTGATTACAACTACTTATTTTGGTCCATATTGTGTTTTGTAAAATCTTATTTAAAAACAACCACCCCAAATCCTGCATCAAGGCCAAAAATAAACAGAGTTCCTCAGAATTGAAAAAACTTTTTTTTAATTAAAGTAGAAATGCCCATTTGAGAAGTAAGCTGAATTATTCTGCAGTGACTTGTTTCTCTCTCATGGCTTTATTATTCGTCTGTAGTGTAAACATGGCATCAGTTGGGCCAGTACGAGTCCAGGTGACACTTGTGAAATTCGCTGCCTATCACTCAAATACGATTGTTTCCTCCTTTGCTGCAGTTACGCTACAGGGAGAACCACGGGGGTGGTGCTGGACTCCGGGGATGGCGTTACCCATGCGGTTCCCATTTACGAAGGGTTTGCCATGCCTCACTCCATCATGCGGATCGATATCGCTGGGCGCGATGTATCCCGCTTCCTTCGCCTCTATCTCCGGAAAGAAGGCTACGACTTCCACACGTCATCGGAGTTCGAGATCGTCAAAACCATCAAAGAGGTGCCCGGCTGTCTGTGTTTGGTCTGGGGGTGAGCCCAGGAGTCTATGAAATGGGGTGCAAATCCATAGTCGTCAGCTCCTTGATAGGAGCTGAATAGGCCCTTGAGCCAGGACTCCCCTCTGATTCCGACAGGGGAGCTCTTCATGTCCGGGCTCAGACACGTAGGCCAGTCAGCCTGGGAGACGCTTGCATTGCTGGTGCCTGTGCTGTACCAGTTGTGCAGGTAAATGCAGAACTCCAGTCCCCAGGGCTGGCACCTTCTGAGGCCAAAGGACTAGTTCAGTCCGTGTCGGATCAGAATGAAGGGTGTGAAATGTTCCATATTGCATTATTCCACTGTTCACAATGATAACACTTCAAACGCCGCGCCCGGATTAGAGCCCGACCTAAATGGTATTTTGTGATCATTAGCACAAATATTCACAGGGGGAAGTAAACAAACCAGAGCTGTCTTGGCTGCGGTTCTGTTAGGAACTTGGAGGAAGGCAGCTCATCTCTGCCAGAGAAGAGGACAAAACTGGGGTGGGGGGGGGATTTGAATATTTTAACTATAAGAGGGATTGATTCTGAGCAGTAGCTTTGCTTATCTGGCCCTTGCCCAGCAGTTTCTCACACATAGGACTCCCACTGATTGATTTCAGTGGAGCTTTGCCACTCTGGGTGTTGAGCTACTGCAGTGACTAGCACAGAAATATTTGCTCGTAAATACAAACAGGCATTTGAACGGTTGGATCAGTCCTGCAGTGATTAGAGACCAGAGCCTTCTCATTTCTGACTCTCGGTGCTGTGTAGTGACATCTGATGGATAACCGCCATACTGCACAATCCCGTCACATAATTGCTGCCTGCACAGTTGGTTTAAGACAGATGCAGGTGCCTGGTCTTGGTTAGTTTTTCCCCAGTCTATGATCTCCTGCCAGCAAGAGAGAGTGAGAGAAGGAAGAAAATGTGCCTGTGGCTTAGGCGTCAAATTCAAGTGTAGCTGCTTCGCATGCTAAGGGAGCCACCTGTATTCGGTCACCGCAGCAGCTGAACGACTTCGGCAGAATGCACAAAGCTTTGGAGTTGTGAGGCTTGTTGGTGGCAGTTACCTGTGGTGTCATGATTTCTGTTCTGTGAGTGCTGATCCCAAGGGAGGAAGGGCTGGTATTTCAGTGGCTAGAGAGAAATATAAAAGATTCTCTTCACTCTTTAGAAGTGAATAGAAAACATCCTGTTGCTTCCATGCCTTTCAAGATACCAGGCTTGATAGAAACATGAGTGCTTCCAAATCGATGGTATATTGCACTTTGGAAACACTTGGACAAATAGCCAGAGTCCTTGGTGTGCTTTGCCTCTTAGAAAACGAAAGAACTGAACTGCCTGTACTGGAATCTCTGCTCTAGCGGTCAGGCTCAGCATCTCCCAGGAAAGTGTTGGCTTTCTAAACCTTTACCCTTACGAAAGCTGAGCTCCGGAACAAAAATGGAGACGTGCCCAGACTTGCATGCTGAACCTCCTCGCTAGTGGAGAGTTAGCACATACAAGAGCTTTAAATTCACTTTCCCTCCCCACACTCACCCCATCCCCTTTTCCCTGCTATTTCCTGATTCACTGAAAAGATGCCAAATTCATCATTCTCCGATGTACCAGGGGTAGCAGTGAGATTTCTGCTATTTGTTTTCTGCCAGCTCACGATTTTCTCACAAGCCCTGCTGTGTGATTTTCTTAAAGACCCAGGTTGTGGAGACAAGGGATAAATACGAGAATCTCTGCTTACCTTCTTATGTTTTTTTAAAATTAAAGTTTGCCCCCATCCTGGTTGTGGAGAAAAGCTTGAAAATGCTCCCTGAGTGTGACCCAAAGGCTTAAGACCAGGAGGAAAAATAAAAAAGAAACACTAATATATTATTTGTCATGTGATATTTAAACCAATAATAATTTTGTTTTTTGGTTCCTGACATGATTTTTGAAGGGCTGGGGTTGGTGGTACTGAGGATTTCAGAGGAAATTATTTTAAAAGGGATTTTTTTACTTGCTTCAGCTTGGTTAGCAGGGCCAGTAGCAATGGATTTCTGGGTTTAACCCTTTCATTTTTTATTCTTTGCGTTGTGACTTTCCCACTGTTTCCTTCTTAACTAGCTTGTGGAGCTGCCTGGAAAGCATTTCCATCTCTCTGGTACTAGTGTCCTAAACAGGGACCAAGTCAAAATAGCAAAACTTCTTGCAGAACAAGAAGTTTACAAAATTTCTATTTGAAAATGTCAGAATGTTTTTGTTTCTCCACGAAGCCCTATAGTGGCTAAGCTGCCAGGAGATGTGGGTGCATCATGGGAGATGTAGTCCAGCTAGAGAGTGGAGACCAGAATGAGGCACCTGGGTGGCTCAGGGTGGACTAACAAACATTTCAGTTCAGATTGATCTGAAATATTTGTCCCGACAGAAGGTTCTGCTGAAAATTGCTCTCTTCCTAAAGAGAAATGCTTTGTAAGGAGCCCTGCTCATCCACCTGCGTTCCCTTTGCAGCGTGCCTGTTACCTGTCAATAAACCCCCAGAAGGACGAGACTTTAGAGACCGAGAAAGCCCAGTACTACTTGCCAGATGGAAGCACTATTGAGGTGCGTAAGGACAAATACGAAGTTCTTCTTCATAAGAAGCTCAGTGTTAGTAGAATGTCCCCTCCTCTCCCTGGTGGTGCTGGGAGGTCTTGGTAGAATCTCTTGCTAAAATGTGGCAGCAGCGGGGGCAGGATTCCTCGTGTAAAAGGTTAGAATGGTTTCTCCTCTATTTCTTTCGAAAGACCTCCAGTGATTGAACCAAATGAGAAATGGTTTCTGATGAATATAGCTTCCCTCTGAGGATTGCTGTGCACCCGTAACTCAGTGAAATCCCAGTCATCCAAAAATATGTGCTGTTCCTGCGACATGAGACCTCCCGGGCAGGGGTCTGCACTAGCAGGTTCTGATGGAGGATCAGGGACAGGATGAGTGGGTTTCAGCATCCTGAAAATCCAGCAGCAACCTGTAGATGGGGTTTATTGTCTCTAGCAGCACAGAAACTGGCTCTTTGAAAAATGACCTAGAAAGAAACCTAAAGGGGAAACCTGGGTGCAGGCTGAAGGGGAGGGAGTATGGGGTGGTTCTGGGTTGTTGTTTTTTTTCCCCTAGTGCACCAGACTAGGAATTAAGAGGTCTGGGTTCTACTCCGAGCTCTGCTGCTCATTTGCTGTTGGGCTAGGAGCAAGTTGTTTCCTCAGTCCCTGTCTCCTCCTCTTCCCTCATCTATAAAGTGGGGGTAATAATTTACTTAGTACTCTGGTGGCATGTTGAGGCTTGCTTCGTGTTCACGAGATCTTTAAAATCTTCGGATCTCTGAAGCTACATGGGTTATTGTGTTAAAGGGAGCAGCCCATCAGCCTTGCGTTCCTCCTCGTGTTCCCGTCATTGAAGGGTTACGCGGCTCCGCTATACAGGCATAGGCCACGCTGCCTCTTGTGCCGCACTGGAAGTTAACCTGTTCCCTCGTGGTGTTTGCAGATCGGCCCTGCCCGTTTCCGAGCTCCTGAGTTACTGTTCCGGCCTGACCTAATTGGAGAAGAGTGCGAGGGGCTGCATGAGGTGTTGGTGTTCGCTGTTCAGAAATCTGACATGGACCTGAGGCGAACGCTCTTCTCCAATATTGTGCTGTCCGGGGGCTCCACGCTCTTCAAAGGTCTCTGCCTTCTGACTGGGCACCACACCCTGAGCTGGTGCTGCCGACTCAGCAGAATTCCCCCGGATGCTACTGCGGGTGGGATGGGGAGGGAAGGTCATGGAATCCTAGGAAAGCCCCTGTAGATCCTCCAGCTGCTCTCAGAGGGGCAGGGCAGGAGTGAGGCTTTGTCCAGCTTAGCAATGGGGACTCCACCGCTTCCTGGGAAGATGCCACAGCCTGAGACTTTATTCTTTTCTCCAAAACGTCTACCGACATCCAGTCTCATTCTGTTACTCCTAGTCAGCCCCCTTGATAACCCTTCCTCTGCTTGGAATCGCTCCTCAGGCTTCTGTGGACTGAAGTAGAGACTTCTTAAAGGCATCTGGCTCCCACATGTCGTTGATGCTCTCCCCTTGCTATCCTGTCCTTCCCCTTCTCCCGACATCAATTTGCCTAAGAAAGGACAGAACATCCGGGTTATTTCTGCTCCTCCGTTGCACCGTTTTAGGACAGTTTCTTTATCCATTCTGTAGAAGGCTGGTGCACGTTCTGAAGTTCCCTTCGATCTCTGCTTTGGTGGCAGGGCTGTTGAAACCACCCCAGGTGTGAGTTGAGCATGTGCAATGGTCTGGATGTCCCTGCCTACCTCAGAATGGGGGATAAGAGAAGGATGTAGAGGGAGAGGTGGTTCTTAAAGCTAAGGTGTGTGGGACGCTCTGAGACAATGCTACTGGAACAACCAGCTCGTAGTTGTAATAGAAATCCCAAGAACTCTTGACACTCCTGCAGGAGTCAAGGTACAAACACTGTTGAGATGAGTCTCTCTTGGGCTCTCCTGATCTGTGCTTCCCAGGGGTCACCCACAACCGCTTCCTCAATGCAAGCCTCCCTGCAAGTCCTACAGAAGCAGAGTCTGTGTTATAAAGGCCACAGACTCCTCCCACTTCCCAGCATGCTTTTGCAATGAAATGAGTAAATAAGATGAAGACGACTTGTAACACCTTTGAGACTAACCAGTTTATTTCAGCATAAGCTTTTGTGGGCTATAGCCCACTTCATCGGATGCCATTGAAATAAACTGGTTAGTCTCAAAGGTGCTACAAGTCTTCCTCGTCTTGCTTACGGATACAGACTAACATGGCTGCTAATCTTAAACCAATGAAATGAGTGACAGCCAAGCTTGCCTTTCCCCCACTCTCTGCTCAGACAGGCTCATGGCGCTTACTCTTTCTGCTTGGTGGCAGGGCCGCTCTGCACCATGGCATGAGTCCACCCCTCTGGTAACTCTCCAGGACCTGCTTCCTGGTCCTCCACCCCCATCTGATAGCACTGGAGGGACAGGAGTTGAAGGGGGAAGGGTGTGCCTCCCCACCCTTCTCCGAGCTTTGAGGTCGGGAGACTCAACCAGATAGAAAGAGGAGGCCAAGCCTACCTCACTCTTCTAAGACGTCTCCTTTCGTCTCAGGGACAGCTTGTCTTCTCATTGTCCAAAGGGAGCCATTCCACTGATCCTGGGCAGGAACGATTCCCTTTGGCGGGAATAGGTTGGCTAGGAGGGTGAATCCAGTTATTACTAGCACTAATGTTGGTGGAACAGCTCTGGAAATTATACAAAGCCACCACATCCTCCATATCAGGATCTTCTTTCCGATTATGCCCTGTGGGCTCCCCCTCTGCCGAGGACTCTGGGAAGGGACTTTACAGACATGGGCTTAATGGGCAGGCAGGGCCGTCACTCCGCAGTATTTTGTGCAGTGTCTCGCTACATTTGCAGTGACTAGTCGGGGGCCCAAACTAAAGGCAAGTTTCCTTTTCTGTGCAGGCTTTGGAGACCGGCTCTTGAGCGAAGTGAAGAAACTAGCACCCAAGGACGTCAAAATAAGGGTAGGGGCGCTCTCCCCTCGAGGCTTCCTGGCCTACCTTTCCCCTGCCGGGCACCGGCGAGGTTCAGCAGCTTTGAGTCCCTTAGAGACGCCAGGCAGAGGTGGCCGCTGCCCTGCCCTTCAAACCAGCTCCAGCTTTTCCGGAACAACCCAGGCACCCCTGTGGCGGCCACTCTTAGCCCAACCTCCGAAGAGAGGCGCCCGGCTGGAGGTGCAGCCCGCCTCCGGGCTCTCTGTCCACGACCATGGGCGTCCCCTGGCAGCGCGGCTTGGTGGCAGAAGTAGTCCCAATGCATGTGTCCAATGGGTGGGAGTGACAGGGGAGCCGCTTGTATTCTGGGGACAATATTAATTCGGGTTCCCTGCCTCTCCTTTCAGATATCTGCTCCTCAGGAGAGGTTGTATTCCACATGGATCGGGTACGTACCGCACAGCAACACCTCCGAGCCCGGCTTTACCTGTAGCTCAAACCTGGGCCCTGCCTGCACTACAGTTAGAGCCAGGGTAGCCCTAACCATGTTTGTTGTGAGCAGGGTCCCGGTCTTGTCCCTAGTCCTTGGCATGGCCTGTTTCATCATAAAGCCCTGCTGGACTCAGCACAGTCCGAAGTGCAGCCCCTTAACCATGTTATCCTCTTGCTGTCCCCAGTGGTCTCCTCTTCTCATCTCATCCTGCACCATCCCACTCAGTGGGAGCAGGCCCTTGGCGGATAGAGTTTGGGGTGGGATTTCCCTCTCATTGATACCATTTACTGCTGATTTAGACCCGTAAATGAGAAGAGAATCAAGACCATGGGCTCCTGGCTGACCGGGCCCATTTAAGGTGCTGTTGAAATAAGAAAACCCACTTTGCTGGCAGCGCCCGAGTTTTGCAACTCGCCGGGTGTTGGTGGAGTTTCAGCTCCCCCATGGACAAAGCCCGGAGCATGGCAGCTGGAAGCTCAGCATAACTAGGATGGGCCTGAAGCTAATGGGGATTTGGTTTGGAAGCTCTTTTGGGACAGGAGATCTCCCTGTGTGTCTGCACAGGGGTTAGCAGCCTGGAGGTGGGCTGCAGTCTAGATAACACTTGCGGGAACAAGACCCACCCTAAGAGCCATTGGCTTGTCCCGCTCTGCTAACACACTCACTTGTTCCCCCCAGTGGCTCTATTCTGGCCTCGTTGGACACCTTTAAGAAAATGTGGGTTTCAAAGAAGGAATACGAAGAAGATGGAGCCCGGGCCATCCACCGAAAAACCTTCTAGCCCTGGGACCCGCCCTAAGCTCACTGAGTCTGTGTCTGTGAGGAGCTGCGCGGGTGTGTGCATGGGTGTGCAAACATGGCCTTGGAATGTCAGGAAGCAAAGAGGAGGAGGATTCGATCACTACTTTTTTTTTTTTTTTTTTTTTTTTTTTTTAAAAACTGTAGGAGGAAAAATACCCAGGCCCCGTTTCTCCCGTGTGCCCCATTCCTTTGGCCTGCACGCCTCTTGTGAGCACATCTGTCACTCTAGAGAAAGGGAATGGCTTAGAAATGGAACAGCTAGACAGAAGGGATCTGACCACTGCAAGTCAACCCATCAGCTTGTAGTCCCGTAGCCCAAGACTCCAAACCCTGGTGTGTCCTTACGCTATGGCACTCCACAGCAGTGGCTGCTTCGCTCTTCATGGCCGCTCAGCAGTGTCTCTCTCGCACTGGCCAGTTCATTCATTTTTTTTTTTTAAATATATTTTTATACAGAAAAAAACACATTGGGAGCAGTTACAACTCCCCCCCCTCCTTTTGTTTTGGTGTGTGTGTGTGTGTGTGTGTGTAAACTCTTCGCCTGCTCCATGCGTGTGGACCACGACGGGACAGCTGGAGCTGCTGCTGAGGCTGTTGTTTGAATTCATGGTGTAGGTCATGCCCCCACCACTGATTGTAGTAGACGGTTGTGATCTTAGTCTCGTTTGCTGACGGTCTTTCTCCGTCTGAAGCAGGTGCCCAGGGTGGGTACCAAGGCACTCGTGTGTTTGCTTCGATTTTGTCTGGAGTGGTTTACAGTGCTATGTCTCCTCTCTGTAAGAGAGGAAGCTGCGTTTCCCCTTCTCCTACAGCAGAGTCAAGGAACCGTCCATTTCCAGCCAGACAAAACCTCTTCCGTGGATCGGTCCTTGGGCGAGAAAGCACATTGTAACTTTGGAATTGTTTTATTTATTGAAATGTTTAATAGCAAAGTTACTAACAGAGCTGCCCCCCTCCACTACCCTTGTACTGAATTGTCCATTGTTTGATGCTAACACTAATGTTTACAGCACCCATGCTTAGCAGAGTAGCCAGCTCGCCAACCCCGCAACGCTCCTCGCTTACTGTTAGAGAGTCAACGTTCTCCAGGAACGCACCAATAAACTCTTAGTACAGTAGCATTACTAGGTTCCTGAGCAGTAGCTCTTTATTCCACTGCAGTGTTACGTGAGGCTAACCCTGCTGGCTCTCTGGAATGACACTGCTCCAGCACATGGAAGGCCATGGACCTGCTGTGGGGGCTCTCCTTGGAGGGAGCAGATAGTGCTTTTTACTTTGCCGTGTTTTGTTTTTTGAAATGAGGGTGCTGCTGAGAACCAAATATTTTGCCTGGTTTAGCCACTTAAGTATTAGAGGAGAACTCAACAGAGTTGTGGAGTCACGACAGTAGCCGTATCTCTGCATAGAGCCAAGGCTGGGGCTTTGAAAAGACCAAGCTTGCGCTAGGAGGAGGGGAAGGAATTTTAAGTAGGAAAGAATCATCCTGGGGGAAACTCAGAGCTTTTCCTCCCTCCTGAGGGATTTGCACCTCTAGGGGCATAGAGCCAAACTTTTTTTTAAAACCACTTGTTTTTATTTTCGATAATACATGGATGATTTGAGATTCAATCTCTGGATTTAGAATATAGTTAGCTTTATTTCTACTCTGACAGTCAGCTGCCTCCATTAGACATGCAATGATGCAAATGCAAACTTTGTGCTTATAATTAAAGGGGAAAAAAGTGTTAAAGCCTGCTCAGTTAGAAGACAGTCTGGGTAATATTGGGGTTTTTTAAGTAACATGTGTGTGGTACATCCCTGCTTTGTGTCTTGAAAAGGAAGCTGTAAACACCAGTAATTCCTATGTGTGCTATTGCATCCTTTGCTTCACAAGCTACCCTTCCCCTCTTAATATCCCTGTAGCTGTGGTACTGACAGGCTGCAGGCGGTAGGACAACTTCCGGCTGGTACTGCCTGTACAGAACAGAATCTGGTTGCCTCAGCTTTGCAGGGGAGCAACCCTGTGTGGTTGGAGGGAGAGAATTTTCTTCTTAGCCTGCCTAGGAATAAATTCCAGGAGGAGGCTGCTCTCAGCTCAGTCCTGGTGCCTCTCCTACTGCTTTTGTCAGGGCATTGTCTGTTTACACCAGCAAGAACATCTGTGGGAGTCAGATTCTCACCCTCCACCCCCACTACAAACAGCAAGGAGCAAGGCTGGCAGTGCTACATGATTGAAAGCAGCTGCAATCTCACCATGTTGTGTTTATGTATTCAAGGGTTTTAAAATCCAGCTGTAAAGCCAGTCAAGGCAAAACACATCTGCAGAGAGCAGATTTGACACCCCTTTAACAGTAATGAATTTAGAAAGGGAGGGGTGCAAGGTAGGACCTTTCCCTGGCCATAGCTCCTGCTACCTGAGTGTAATTTGATACACTGCTCCAAAACCATAGTGCTGTCTCCATACAGCATGGGACTAGTGCCATTAGTATAGTGGGGCAGAAACCCCCTTGTAAAAATGCCCAGAGGCCCAATAAGCCAGAGCCAAGCCTTAATGCAGCTGGGGTGTTGGATAACATAAGATCAGGGGCCTCCTAGCTCAACCTGTAGTCCTCACTGGTGTAAATTGATCAAGCCGTAACAGACAGCCTGACACTATGCCTCCTTAACAACATCTAGCCCTTACTGCCCAGGGGTGAGATGTTGGGGCCCCTGGCCTTAGCAAAATCTCCTGCTAGGAAAACCTCAGTGGGTGGCAAGCTGCAGTTTCAGCTTGGAGTGAGAGGCTGGTGACATTAAGGCTTATAGGCTAGCAGCAGCTGGACCACAGAGAATTGTCTTGGGAAAGTCTCCCTCAGAGGTCACATTCAGGAGTAGCGGGGGAACAGGGGCGATAGTCTCTAGAGTGTTTAGCAGCAGCTGTGTAGGCTGCAGCTCCACTGTAGTTTGTTGTAAAATTAATGTAGCTGGAAGCAGACAGCCCAAGAGAGCTCTGCACTGAGGGCCTCTTCTCACCCTGCTGATAAAGTCCTTCCACTTCCCATCCCCCGCCTGCACTCCACCAAGGTAAAAGTGACCTAGGATATAATTGCAGCACAGGGGTTGGTATGATCGTTCCACAGCCTTGTAAGGCAGTTGTTTATTAATTCCCTGTCTGTATCCCGTCTGTACAGTCCACACTGCTGCCTGCACCACGTGGATAAGTTTGTTCTTAATTCACCTCTGAGGTGTAACAGTCTCTTTCCTTTGCAGCTCTGGCTAATGAGCCTGCTGTGAGGCCATGGGCTAGTGAAGGTCTATGCACTCCCTAAATCCGATTTAACACCCTGACTGCAAGAGTTGCTTTGGAATAGATCAAGGAGGTGGAGGAGGGTCACACTCATCTGAAAGCAGCTAGTGCCACCGATGGATCCCTCCCCCACACCCTTGCCAATCTACTGACTCCCCAGAGAACTAAACACAAGTTTAAAAATCGTTGCTATAGCATCAAACATGAGCCTAAGAAATTACTGTGAGTTTTCCAGACACAAGGAAGAAATAAGCTTATCTAATTCCCACAGCTCTTAGCTGCTCATGTTTTGATCACCACCTACAGCAAATGCTACCCATTTATTACAGGCTCAGGGGCTGGCAGTTGCTGGTGCAGAGAAAAGGGAAATGGGAGGATTTAGACACCAGACTTTAATTTGCATGTAGGCACATTCTACTTCTTTGCATGACTTGCAGCACCTTCGCTTTCTAAAGCAGGAGCAGGTTCAGCCACGCAGGCTGCACGCTGGCCTAGAACTAACCTCAAGCTGCAAAGCACCAGAAGGGACCTCCGGCCTTAGCCAAAGCTGCCAGATGTGGTGGTGGAAAGCAAAGTGACCCAACAGTCCACTTTGGGACAGGGCAGTTTGGGAACGAACTTCCATGCAGTGCCATATCTTCTGCACAGTGCCAGCTTCCCACCTCGATAAGGCAGGGAGATCAGCTTCTGTTAGCAGGGCAGCTTCAGTACCTAGAGCAGTACTCAAGCAGTATCATTTATTACAAAAGCTTAGCTAATACAGCTGGTGTTGCAAAGGCTCCACCATTTCCTCTCCCCGCTACTGAACTCATTTCCCCTGCAGATAAATAGTGGGAAACCAGGCTGATGTTTAGCTTCCTAGGCCCAGTCCTTTTAAGAACACAGTAAGTGTAGTTTGAAGTAAGAGAACGTGTAAAAGCCCATTGCTGAGGACTAGCTGGTAATACGAAGAGCCTGTTCCACTGGAAAACAAGCTGTCCTGTCTTCTCATTGTTGGACAGCATGAGGGAGTGGGTGATGCATGGAAGGAAGGGAATGACTGTTGTGTTGAGAGCAGCACAGGATGGCTCCCATGGTGCTGCCTCTTTGCTTGCCTGACCCACTCTGCCTCATCCTTACTTGGCACGAGCAGCTGCTCGGGGCAATGTTCTGTTTGTAAGCCCCATTGCAGCCAGCACCTTTTGCTAGTCAATCTAGCATTTGTTCCATCGGCCTGATGCTGTTCTTCGCACCCCTCTCCCAGCCATGGTGTCTGCTGGGACCCAACATACTGAAATAAAGTTATTCATATACAAACCTGCATCTCTGTCTGCAGAGGGGGGCTGGAGGGGCTCTTACAGCAGTTTCTTCCCCTGGAATGCTGGTGGTTGGTAGCAAAGTTACTGTTGTGGGCTATCCACTTTCAAAGTGGGTAGGACAAAGGGACCAAACAGACAAGGTGAGCAGGAAGATGGTAACTGACATATTTTAAAAAAATAAATCTCCATCTACCCTCTGCTTTTGCCCCAGGCAGTTGGGTAATTTATTGGAGCCAGCGTGATAGAAGTGGGGCACTTAGGAAGCCACCTCCAGAGAAGGTAGCAGCCTGGTAGAACAGTTCACAACAGGCTATTCCCCATATAGGAACAGGCTGAAAGGAAGGGGGCAGACTTGTCAGAACCAACAAATGGGTCTGCAGGTGGACATTTAAGACTTCATTTCACAGTGTGATAGTGACCAAGGATTATCGAACAAGCTAACGGACCCCTGCTGAAAGGTAAGATGTGACCTATGGTTTGAAAGTAATCAAGGTGAAGTCCTAGTAATCACAGCTGGAGCCAGGCCAGAACAAGTACAGGACAGTGTTTTACAAGGGACCTTAAACCAGGCTTAGTTTCCACCTGGCACCTGCTCATACTCTGTGGAGCAGAAGACTGCTTAAGACAAGCCCTGCCCCCCCATGGTGTTAGCTTGAGGCTGAAGGCCAATGATTCTAGAGCAGCACACACGAGCCAGACCAGAGGTTACTTCAGAGGATCCCAGCACAGCGTCCCCGGCCCTGTTTTGTCCGAAGCATCAATGGTTGGGGCAGTAGCAGGTGGAGCAGACAAAGTGCCAGCCCTGAACTGTATTTAATTCAGTCAGCTTCCTGCCTTGGAGCTGGGTGTGAATCATGATCCAGGGCTGCTACTCAGTCACCTGTGGCTAGTTTTATCTCAGCTACTCATGCACTAATTAGAAACCATCACTGCTCAGCTATAGTGGCTCCAAAGGGGGCTGTCCCCTTCCTACCCTGTCCCAGGGTGGCTTTGAGAGGAAGGGAAAGCAGTTCCTGTCCATGTAGTGCATGGAGACAGCAGGGTGCCAAACAGAGGAAAGCTATAGCCAAGAGAGATTACCTAGCTGATGGTAGGACAGTTGGGCTTCAGGGTTACTCTTCGCCACAGGGGGCCCACTAGTGTTCACACCAGTTTTGCTCTAATAGTTCAGCTGATGCTGCTCTGACAGCACTTTTTCCTGAAGCTTTAAGATGGTATCTGGGCACTACAGCTTGCCCAGAGAATAGAGCGCTGCAGCAATGGAATCGAAGGTGGCTGTGACTCATTTAGTGCCAGCTGAAGAGCAATATCGAGCTTTTTTGGGCAGGGGGGAAGAACAGACTACTAAGGAGCACCTGTGGGGTGATGTTGCCCAGTCTGCCATAAGGGCTGCAGTCAAAAGAACTTGAGGGGAGCTTTTAGGAAGACACTGGTATTTGGTTTGTGCGCGATAGCTACTGGTGATGCAAAGGGCCAAAACCTCAGGAACTCCAGATCCCACATTGCTCATGTTAGGAGTTTGAGATAAGAGAAGCAATTACTCCAGACCTCTTCGGACCAACCTTAGCAATCTGAAAAGTGATTCTCCAGCACTGGCTGGTTTGTAAAGGACTCCAGAAACTGACAATATTAACACACCCAGCCCAAACTGAACCACAGAACAGCAATACAGAAAAGATAATTTTTAATCAGCTCATTAGGAAATGAAGAATCTGTCAACATTTGTTAAAAATTACATAAATAAGTTATACTTTAACTATCAAATGATACAGATGCCTCCAGGTAGTGACTATTACAGCTTCCTTACATCTTGGTCTGACGTGCAAGGTGCTGTGTCCTGAGGTGAAATGACAGTAGTTTGGCTGGCTCCACCCTTAACAACAGAACAAGAGGAAGCCCCTACAGAGCCACCTATCTGGTGTCTGTCTGAATACACAGCACATACATGATGGGGGAGTTTGGCCTTCACATGCTCCCGCTGCTTTCCTTGTTCTTCTGCAGCTGAGCGAATAGGCGGGTGCTTGTTCACTTCCAGCCAACACAGACCAAATCCCAAAGTGCTTCGGCACGACGCATCTTGATCATGATCCTGTTTTGCTGACTCAAGCAGAAATAGACGACGCATAAACATTCAGAGACAAACCAGGTAGGGGATTTCACAGATCAATGGCCCCTGCATGCAGCCAGGATCAAAACTGCCAGCTACAAATGTGTGCTTGTTCTGACCCCAGTGTGACCAAAGCCTTTTGTAGATTTCAACTCCTCTTGCTATCTAGCTCCAGAACTTCGGTTTGGCTGCTCAGTTAAGTCAGTCAACCACTAAGACATGGTTTAAAAACAAGACAAGACAGAAGTCTAAGCAGTGTATCATCAGAGCTGCCATTCTCACTCACTTAGATACTGCGTTGAATTCTCAGCATGTATACTCTGACGACACAGAACCAAGGTCTGTTTACACAGATGGAGTGAAATCCTGCCCCCACTGCAGTCAGGGGGAGTTCTACCATAAACTTCAAACGGTAGAAGAGAAGAACTAAGAGTACAAGAACCTGGTAGCAGGACAGGGTTGGGCTTCCCCTCCCCAGCAGTGGACAGGGATGGGCTCAGTCTTAAGCTCATAATCAGGTTTGTCAGGATGATTTCAAATAGAGTCTCCACTGCCCCCCGACTGGGGTAGAGACAGAACTATTCCCCTTCCCAGATACAGTTTGGTTCCATGGAGCTCAATCCTACAGCTCCTGGCTGAGGCAGTTCCATTAGTTTCAGGGGGATTACTTGGACCTCAGGGATGAATTTTTGTGCGAGCACTGGGCTTGCGTGGCAAGGCCCTGTGTCGTCTTAGTTGCAGGCTGCAAAGAGGAGGGTTACAGTGCTCAGCAATCTTACTGGGTGTGGGTCTCACTGGTGGAAAGGTCCCCAGCAAAGCTGGTGGTGGTTTATCAATTCCCTCTGGGGTGGGGGGGCTCTAGTGCTCCCTCCCCACATCAGCGGGTCTAACTGTTTAAAAATGGACTTCAAGAACCAGGAGCCATGTAGCAGAGAAAGCAGCAGATAAGCAACCCCCATATGAAAGGATTATGGAGAAGGTGGGCTCTCCTCCACCCTGCCCGTTCACTGCAGGGAGTCCAGCATCATGTTCACACAAACCTCTGCAGGTTGTGTGAAAGCGATACTGGGACTCTGAGCAGAGTTCCCCTCATTTGGGCTCCTCCCAGCTCAACAGGCAACCCCCCCCCAGCTTCTTCTGGGCTGTTGAATGACTTCAAGAAGTGTCACATTTAGCAACATCGCGGGAGAGACTTCTGCAGCTGCGATATGAGGGCTGATCTTGCTATAGGAATTCTGCTTCACATTAAATGATTCCCAAAAACAGGCTTGTCCTGAACCCAACAGAATGAGCTTGATCTAAGAACGGTCACTTCCCTGCAGTGAATTAGGTGTAAGGCATTACATCAGCAGGGAGTAGCTGCATTGAAGAGTCTCAAATCTCAGTTCCCAAACACCTAGAAGATTCCCCCATCCCAATTTTTCAACCTGTAAACCCCCTTCTAACTCCAGAGCCCTGCCTCAGAGTCACCACTTCTTCCAGTCCTCCCCTGCTGGAGAATGCCAAGCCTACCCCCTAACTGGCTGTAGGGCCTGGTGGGGAAAAGCATCCATTCCCCAAAGGAGATGGCCTACCTGCTCTTGCTGAGCTAGAGAGCGAGAGCAGGGCAGGAGACAGAGGCCTAGTCCACACTAGAAAGGATTGCAAGTAGGGCTAAGTGGAGATGCAACTTATAGCAACAAGAGTGCTTTTGCCTGTGTGCCTTAAACCGGCTCCCTGAACCAAATAAGCTTTATCGACAAAAGCTTTATTTTGCCAGTATAACTGCATCTACACTGGGACTTTTGCCAGTAAAACACAAAACAAGTCACTCCCTTAACTAGCACACTGGTAACATTTCTAGTGCAGAGTTGGCTTGAGCCCAGGTTTTCCACAGAACCACCACTGGGCTGACCCAACAGCATCTGCTTTGCCACCGATGCCCCACGGGGTGAGATCTTGCACTAGACACTGTCTCCTTTACTCTATGCTAGTGTCGCCCACCCTCCCTTGTGATCAGGAGCACCTCAGCGGGCCCTGAGTACAAGTTGCAGAGCTAAGACGCCATCAGCTTGCCCAAGCAAACGCCCCCTGTCTGAGTCAGTCACCCCTGTCTCTCGAGTACCTGCCTTCCAAACCAGCGGCCCCCTGGAGCGAGTGAACATCTGCATTGTGAGCATTTCACAGTTGAATTGTAAACACTTTCTGTTCTTAACCAGCAATCCCCTTCACCTCAGTCTGTATCCCCTGAACTACAGGGGAGCATAACCATACCCACAGCACAGAGTCCGTGAGAGCCAGAGGGCTCGGGCACATCTAGATCATTTTGATCTCTTGTGATCGGCTCTGAGTCAGACTCTGGCGCTGTGACTTGATCGTCTGGAGGCGCCTCCCATGCAGGCTGAACTGTGACCAGCTGAGGAGCTGCAGTAATGCACATGTGATGGGGATGAAGACGAGGAGGTAAAAGCAGCCCTGGCGCAGAGTTGGTTCCCAGGCTGTGTTGGAGCCCAGTTTCGGCTGGGCGCTCACCACGTTGCTCAGAGAGGCCCGCTGGAAAATGTCATAACCTGAGGCCAAAACAGTTGGTAAGGCTCAGCTAGGAATTGTAAAAATTCCCTGCACCCTCAAACCACCATTGTAACATGGAACTCCCCACCTCTCCCTCAGGGGTCTGTGCACGGGCTTCACAGCGGCCAAACACCACGTCCCATAGCCTGAGCAACTCAGTGCAATTCAGATACAATGTCCCTGGGATAACAATGAACAGGCAAAGGGGTGCCGATCTTGCTAGGGAGAAGTTCAGCACCGGAGTGGGGAGCTGGATTAGCATCAGCTCTCTCTCTCTCTCTCTCACAGGCCTGGGTTCAAATGTGATGCATCAACAGGAGAGCCAGGCGATGGTGTCAAGCTAACCCTTCACGGAAACACAGCATATGGAGCCGCCCTGGGACACAGATCCGGTATGAACGCTCACAGTGAATCACTACAACCACCTCCCATCCAGCTGGTCTCCCACACAAATACTGCCCAGGCCTTCCCCTGTTCAGGCGATTAGCTCAGACAGTCACCACCCCAGGTGGCGTGGGTGCAAATGTCCATGGAGTGTTGACTTAAACAACCTGTTAAATAAATAAAACATCTTGCAAACTATGTGGACCTTGTCCAAGTATTTCACATCATAAACGCCAGCGGAGGCACTCCTCTCAGCCCCACCCTGCTGCTGTCTCAGAGCACCCTTCCTACCTCACTCACCAGTGTAAGTACAGAGCAACCAGGTGCCAATCAGCGGAGCAAAGGTCTGGCCAGGCTTGGTTACCAAGGCAACCATCCCAAACAACAGCGCTGAGGCAGCCTGCTTCCTGCGGTTCAAGACAAAATCCTCATCCACTAAGTCAGTGACAACCAGGTTCAGCAGCTTGCACGTTCCTTCTGTGAACACCCGGTTGCTGCGGAGCAGAGCAGAGAGGGCATTACACAGCAGCACTTCAACACAGAGAGGGCTAATGCTGCTTGCCTCTCCCTACCACCTGCCAGCCACTCTACATGAAGTTTAACACTCCCCTGAGGCAGGTACTAGCCCTGTTTTACAGATGGGGAAACAGGCACACAGACAGGGGAAGTGACTTGCCCAAGGTCACATCAATCACAAAGCTGGGAACTGAAACCAGTGCTCCCAAGTATCAGGCCAGTGCGTTAGCCACAAGCCCAGCCTTCCTCTCCCCAACCCAGAACCCCCCGAAGCAGTTGATCCAGAGAAACACCTTGTCTTGAACCCTTGAGTCCACTGTATAGCCTATAGACACAAGGAGGTTCACCCGATCCAGGGCCAGTCCTGCCAGGAACATGTCATGTGGCAACGCCCACGAGTTGGGTTCACACACACCAGACGACAGTATGTTTGAAAGCAGCTGCCCTTAGTCATCCCTGCTTACAGGAGGACAGTCCCACACAAGAGCCAAGCCAGCACTGGCAGACACAGCCTGATTTTTGCTAAGAGCATTTATTTCCTCATTTGTTCTTAAACAAGGTTTGTATGAAGTGTGGTGTAATCGTGGATTGTTCAATTCATCTTCCTCAGTCCATTGGAGGTTAAGGAGTTCATCATTAGAAGGGACAAGATGATCTAGTGGCTGGAGCACTAAGTCAAGAGTCAGGTCTCCTGGGTTCTACTCTCAGCTCTGACAATGACTTGCTACATGACAATGCCTTACCTGTACGCCCAAGAGTCACCAGCTGTAAAATGGAGATGCCTCATGGCCTCCCTGGGGCAGCTAACCGCCTGGACAGCTTCCACCAGTTCACCCTTAGGCACAGAGGTCGATGAAACCCTAGATAAGCAACTTACCTGGCTATGAAGATGCAGAGCAGATGCACCTGGTCGGGTCCAGCTAGAAGCATGATGATGCTGAGAGCCAGCTTCAGGAAGAAGAGCCCTCGCACCACGGCGTAAACCCCAAATCTTTGACACAGAGACAGAAAATAGAGGTTGTTGAGATGAGGGGCGATGTAAGAAATACCTGCAGAGAGAGGCACAAGGGAGTTTCAGCAGTTGGCAGTGCCTAGAGACCAAGTAGAGACAAGACAAGGTTCAATTCATCCAGCACGACGTTGCAAAGAAAACCAAAGAACAGCTATGCACATTTCAACAGAGCAAGTTTGGTGATCATGGAAATACTCAGCCCTTACATGATACTTTCTACATCCCAAGCACTGCACAGAGTGCTTCACAACTCTCCTGTGAAGGAGGCAAGCGTTATCACCATTTCACAGATGGGAGCATTGGGAGGCAAGTGACTTGTCCAGTGACACACAGGCAGTTTGGATTACAACCAGGATTCAAACTGTGAACTCCCAATTCTGTGCTTACCCGACCCGATTCCACACAGAAGCTGCTTGCTTGAGCTGGTGGAAGTCAGACGACATGGCAGTGACAATGCATCTCAGCCCTGATCCAGAGACAACCCAGAGCTCAGCCACCATTGGACCTTGCGCTGCCCATCAGGCTGATTGGGTGGCAGCTTGGGCACATTCAACAGCAAGTAAGAGAAAGTGACTGAGCTCATGGTCTCGTCCCCCAGGTCTGCAGAGCTGACCAGATCTAGATCTCTCTCACACCCCCTTATATCTGTGAAACCCAGGTCAGAGAGCCAATGCCTGCCTCTCCCCATCCTGCCCCTGAAAAATGTTCGGTTATTTATTGTGTGTTTGTGGAGGGAGGGGACGGTCCAAAATCCAAGATGGCTGCAGCAATGGTCCTATCTGGAGATAGGTGGGCCAAGTGCCACTCCCGGAGCCCTGAGAAAAGAGTGCACCTTTCTCTCAAGTCTCAGTGCTTTCAGGGTTTGTGAAGAACGAACATAGGACTGAGCCAAGTACCAGCCCAGCAGCTCTGGAGTGCTGCTTACTCCAGTTCCCCTCACAGGCTCACCTAGTAGGAAGGATCCTGTAGAGAGAGAGATCCGATCTGACAGCAAGTGTTCCAAGAAGAGAGGGAAGAAGTTGCTGTTAAAGTGGCAGTGAAAAACCTGTGACAAAACAGCACGAAGATTAATTGACCAGCAGTACTCAGAGCAAGAAGAGGATGGCTAAGGCTCCGCTCCAGCAGGAGTCTAGTGCCAGGCTAACATGCGATTTTTACCGGTAGGATCTGTCAAGCAGAGAAGTGGATTCTGCTGACAGTTCACTTTGTTTATACAAGTGCTCCGTCGCCACCTGCACTCACCTTTGAAAGCCATCAGTTACACCCTGGGACTCCAGGAGTCAAATGGCCACCATGAATGGTCCATAGCCAGGCCTGCCCAGCAGCTCAGCTGTGTGTTACTATGTGGGAGAACGAAACACTCCCAGGCAACTGGGGCTGCAAGTGCTGCAGCGACGCTGTGGAGAATGCTCTGTGGTTTGACAGTCATCTCTGTGGCCACCTAGCTGAGGAACCAAGAACTAGCTCTGAGTAGAGCCCCGTGGCTGTGACATGAACGTCAGGAATGTGTGGGGAGGATTCAGTCTCTCACAGGAAGACTGGGGAAGAAAAGGGGTTTCTGATCTGCTCTCACAGGCATTTGATGACAGGAACTAGGATTTCTCTGGCCAGTGCTTTTGCACTAATAATTCAATAACGCATTAAACTGCAGCATCCTAGTTACACTGCACATGATGATCTTGGAAGGGCTGAGAGAGTTTCCACTCCTTAGTGAAGCAGGAGCTCAGCCTACATCTACTCTTCTATCTCCAGCCAGGAGGGGTGATTAAGATCCAACTCCTCAGGGAGTCTCTCCGTAACAGAATGGCTGGCTGACGCGAAGCCACACAAGCATATGCAGAAAACACCAAGAGGAGTTATGGCATTACACAGACCCCACTACTTTCCTCATAAGGAATCAATATCCTGTTGAATCAATTTCAGACTGGCTTGGCTAACAGCGCATCATCTGAATCACTCGGTTAGAACGTCTGTGCTAGACCTACTTGTACTAGGTTCATACAGACGAACCAGAGGAAGTTGCGGTGCCGGGACAGCTGTTTGAGGTATTCTCCCAGTGTAATCCTCTTCTCCAGCGGGGCAGATGGTTGTTCAATGTACAATCTACAGGGACAATGAAAGCACCAATTGTTTCTGCACATGTGAGAATTTCTGTTATCCCCCTTCCTCTGCACTCCCAAGGGGCTTGTAAATTCAGTGCTCCCGGCTTTGCTCATAAGTGCATGCACTGATGCAATGCTGGCTATTTTCCTCATCCTACCAGTTCCTATTATTCATCTGCTCTGTTCAAGGAGCAAGTCAGAAGCTGGCATGATATTTGCTCCTTGACAGAAGCAACAACCAGAACCAGGGTAATCAAAAACTTGGAATATTTGCCTAGTGAGTCAGCATCTCAGATCTGCACCACTAAGAGCATCCCTCCCCCGAGCAGCTGTTACAGTCCAATGCAGATTCCTACTACTCTAATCTCAATCTTTATTGTGGGAACACCTACAGGATGTGAGGGACTGCACAAAAATACAGTTCCTGCCCCAAAGAGCACTCATGTCTTAAACTTAGATTGTGAGACAAGTGGATGCAACAGAGGTGGCTGCGCGAGGGCACAGTGAGGTATGAACACTGGAATGAGCAACACGCACAGAGCCCAGCTGCTTAGCCTGTGGCAGGCAGTAAGACAGACAAGATCTATACATTTACTTTTTCCATCCTCATGGTAAAGGGAAAGCAAGCACATTTCTGTGACAACGCTGTGTTGACATTTTAACAGGTACAGACCTTTTACTATTAGTGTATAGTCTAGAAATTAAGGGATGGAAACGACAGGTAACTTCTTGTCCATCTGCCACCAAGACCAGGATTACTGTCAGCAATACATTCTCTAATGCTATACCCAGTCTAGTCTTATGTCCCATGAGATGGAGGTTGTACAACCCATCCCTTAGAAGCCTCCTCATGGCCCAGGAGATCTCAACATTAGGATACCTTTCTTGGACATCAGCCTAAATCTTCCTTCTCTTAAATTCATCCTGTAATTCTCAATTATAGCTCCGTACACAATTCGAGTAATTCCCCTTTTCCCTCACGGGTATTTACACTTAGATACTTGTAGGGAGACATGAAAACCACCTACCAGACCTCAGCTAGCCAAGCTAGACATAAAGAGCCCATTTTTTAGTGAGTCAGTCGTATAATTGTGTGCAGAACCACATATGCAACTACTGAAGCTCCGTGCAGATAGGTTCTCAGGCATTTGTAAGCAGAATACTCCCAACACCTCACGCATTCAGGAAAACTGCACTCAGACTAAATATGCCTTCTGGCATGTGCAATGCACATCTGACTTTAAGGAACTAGTTAGTGTGGGCCACTAACTCTGTCCCTCTATTGCCTTAGGTTTTTGATTTTTGTTTGTTTGTTTTTGGCTTCTCTGAATTTTAAGGGGAGGAAGCTACAGCTGTCAGGCATTTTTGAAAATGTTACCCAAGTGACTTGGGCTTCTTAGGTTCCCATTTTCAAAAGTGATGTAGGAGACCAAGGGTAGATCTACACTTGGAGCTGTGGGTACAAGTCCCAGCTGATTGAGCTTGCACACTAAAAATAGAGCATAGCCACAGTGGCAACAGGAACTAGCCACCACAAAAATGAACTCATCCGAGACTCAGACCCACAGCATCAGATGGGCATTTATCTGATGCTAGGTAGTTTGGTGCCACTTACTCTTTTAAAGTTGAATCTTGGTCCCATTTCACTTTCACTTCAGTCTCAAATCGTTGTCTCAGCAGCCACGTTGCCAAAGTAAATCCAGCAACAGAGCAGAGAGCCAGCACCACACAAAATATCCGGAAAGAAAAGAAGTCGTCTTTGTTCCACACTGCATAGGACATGAAGACAGAGAGGGAACCGATGGCACTAAAAAGCGAGCAGTAGAAATTTAGGCTAGTCCTGTCCTTTGCAGAAACAGCAAGGTCTGCGAGCAAGGCATTGTGGTTGAGATCCACCATGGTAAGAAAGCTGTCATAGAGGCACAGGCAGAGGAGGAACTGTAGACCTGGATGGGCCCACGAAATCCAGAAAGCCAGGAAAGAGATGGCAAAAAGGGGCCCATTGCGGCTCAGTGCCTTAAGTCTCTTAAGAATGACTTCTGGTGAGGAGATCTCCACCCCTGACCTGCAAGAGAAGAGAAACACTGGTCACAATCCCTGCCACACCCTCTATTCCCTTCTAGGAAAGGTTCAGAGGGCAGGGGAAGTGATCTCAACACTGCATTTGTCAGGGTGGTAAGTGTCTTTGTTCAGCTACTATCTGGCTCTGCAAATGTGAGGAGATAACAGGCCCCAACACCAGGATCGTGAGCAAACACAGGAGTGAACAGAGCCCTCCTTGGCAGGCCAACATTTTCTGCTTCACAATCCCACGGTTAATATGCGACACAGCAGATTGTTCAACAGGGATTGAACAGGGTCGCTCTGTCTCCCTCTAATAGATGGGCCATGTATAGAGGTTTGCACGTCAGCTATTGACTCCAAGTTTAATGAGACTTAACTCAAGCAGCAGAGGCTTGTGCTTTTAGAACCAGAGTTCCAGACTCAGTCCCGCAGGTGATTTGACTGGGGGCATTAGTATAACTACACTTGTTGATGTCCTTCTCCATACACTGAAATGATGGACAAGCAGCACCCAACCCTGAAGCCACAACAGCAACATCCAACATTTCAGGATACCATAAGCAGGGGAGTTTAAGGTTTTCATACCTACGTAATATTCCTCTAACAATCAGTCTTTTAAAGGTGACATTTTCACATCATCATCTTTTCCAGCCTACTCCGAAGATATTAACCCTTTAGCATATAACAGAGGATACGAATGGCACAAACTTACTGTTGTGTGCTAAGAAATACCCGGTCACTCAACCAGCCGAAGAGAGGGTCATTGAGGCTGTTCCAGATTAGAAACACTGTCTAGAAAAGAGATACAATAGTGAGACAAGCCACAATGAATCACTTCAGCAGTTGAGTCTTGTTACTGAGATAACCAGCATCCAGATGGGACCCATTACAGTTCCTCGGGATAACAACCAGTTAGTACTGGATAGTGATAGTGTACCACATGCGCTTCGGCACTATACTGCAAACCCCCTCTGTGCCTTTCCAGGCTGAGTCTCATACTGTTCAATAGCTTTATGTGGTATTAAAAAAAACCTCCTGGCATATAGGGTTACACCACCCATTTTCAGACATGACTCAGTCATGTTTGAACTCATGCTTCAGGAGGTGCTAGAATAATGCACAGAGGCCAACATTTTTAACCCTGGGTGCTAATGTCAGGTACCTAAATCTAGACACAGGCACTCAAGAAGTCTAATTTTCAGACTCATTCAATGCCGTGCTTCATTGCTGCTGTGTGTAGTTTGAAATGGGCTGGGACTCTCCAAGAGGAAAGGCACTCTTTAAAATGAAAGTTGTTAGTGTTTATACCCCAACTCACTATCTTTGTATATTTGTATGAGTGAGAAGAGCTAAGTCACCAAATGTAGCCCTAATACTACTGGCTCCTTTATCAGTTCCTGCCAAAAAATAAATTAAGCTACCAAAATGTTCTACCAGATTCTAATCTGATGCTTTGGTTTCAGATCCTACTGCATATCTTGAGAACGGTAGGAAAAAAAATAAGTCTCAGAAACTTACCTCCCCAATCCAAAAGGACAGTTTATCAATCTTGTAAACAGAAACAAAGGTGTCCACGTAATACAGGAGGAATACATTGTGCAAAATGGACACAAAGAGCGACAGGGACCCATAGATCACAGCAGTGGGTAAATTAAAGACACAACTCAACATTCGCAAACACATCTTGGTTCATTCAGAGTGCTTCAGCTTTCCAGATCACTTCCATTTCAGGTGGGTCACCTTCCCCCCAGTATCTGTTGATTCTTTGTTGGGGGCCAGTCCATTGTTCCTCCTGTTGAAAAAAAGATTAAGTCAATTTTAAAAAAAAAACAAAAAACAAACCACAAAACCCACCCACCCTCACAAATGTAAGCTCTACCAGCCAATACAAATCATGTCAGAATTAGATTACTTTGCTCAGTTGTTCAAAAGTGGATTTAATGGGATTTAAAAGGCTGAAGGCCATCTACTGTGGTAAGGCCATTCCCTTAAGCTGAGTTATCATTTGGCCCAAACTACTGGATTAGATCAAGGGCTCTCTGAAGTTCAGCTATTTACTAGTTGGAATACTGACAGTTATTTATATACCTTGCATGGTGTCAACGATCAGGGGGCAGTCATGTTTTTGTGGATACAGACTAAAGAGTCTGGTGGCATCTTAAAGACTAACCAATTTATTTGGGCAGAAGCTGTCATGGGTAAAAAACCCACTTCATCAAGTGGATTTCCACAAGAGCTTATGCCCAAATAAATAGGTTAGTCTTTAAGGCGCCACTGGACTCCCTGTTGTTTTTAAATATACTGTACTTTAATATTCTTTGTTGTCTGGCATAGAGTAGATTAGCAATTTCCATATTTTAAGGCAAGAACACAAAAGGAAACGTGATTTACAGTTGCATACAGAAATAGTCTTCAGAAGACAGAATTAATCGCAGATATATTTAGATAGTCAAATTGAAGGAGAATTACTACCATGGTGAATTTTAGATTTGAACATAAATGCCAGGAAAACGGCAGGAATAAGCCCTAGTTCAAGCAGGTGTGACACTGCCTGACACATGCACACTTCTTTCACAAGTACCTCAGTCATGACTTGCTGCAGTTGGTCTCTCTCTGACAGCAGTTATTTACTGTTGAGTTACATTGTAGTTTTGTGATATGGAAAGTCAATACCAGACCATTGTAATACCTAGTTGACATCAGGATGTTACAGGACATAAACCACTTTGGGATCCAGGTCCCCAGAAGTAGGAAACAGGTTTCTGTTTCTCACACAATGGGGCCTTGAATCTTGATTAGGGTCTCTAGTCACTACTGCAATACAACTAAACCCACTGGCACATCCTCATTCCCTTCCAAAAGGAAGTTAAATATATTGACAGTTAAGAGAACTGCATCTTCAGCACAAAAAACAGAGTCCCAAGGACTGCCTGATGGCACTTCTGGAAAGAACGCACATTTTAATAAGCTAACTTGCAGATGAACAGAGGCACTGTCAGTTTTGTAGTCATAGAATATCAGGGTTGGAAGGGACCTCAGGAGGTATCTAGTCCAACCCTCTACTCAAAGCAGGACCAATCCCCAACTAAATCATCCTTGCCAGGACTTTATCAAGCCTGACCTTAAACCTCTAAGGAAGGAGATTCCACCATCTCTCTAGGCAACCCGTTCCAATGCTTCACCACCCTTCTAGTGAAAATGTTTTTCCTAATATCCCAACTAAACCTCCCTCACTGCAACTTGAGACCATTACTCCTTGTTCTATCATATGGTACCACTGAGAACAGTCTAGATCCATCCTCTTTGGAACTCCCTTTCAGGTCGTTGAAAGCAGCTATCAAATCCCCCCTCATTCTTCTCTTCTGCAGACTAAGCAATCCCAGTTCCCTCAGCCTCTCCTTGTAAGTCATGTGCTCCAGCCCGCTAATCATTTTTGTTGCCCTCCGCTGGACTCTTTCCAATTTTTCCACATCCTTCATGTAGCGTGGGGCCCCAAACTGGACATGCTACTCCAGATGAGGCCTCACCAATGCTGAACAGAAGGGAATGATCATAGAATATCAGGGTTGGAAGGGATCTCAGGAGGTCATCTAGTCCAACCCCTGCTCAAAGCAGGACCAATCCCCAACTAAATCGTCCCAGCCAGGGCTTTGTCAAGCCTAACCTTAAAAGCCTCTTAGGAAGGAGATTCCACCACCTCCCTAGGTAACCTACTCCAGTGCTCATGTCCCTCGATCTGTCGTCAATGCCCCTACTTATACAGCCCAAAATGCCATTAGCCTTCTTGGCAGCAAAGGCACACTGTTGACTCATATCCAGCTTCTCGTCCACTGTAACCCCTAGGTCCTTTTCTGCAGAACTGCTGCCTAGCCATTCGGTCCCTAGCCTGTAGCAGCGCATGGGATTCTTCCATCCTAAGTGCAGGACTCCGCACTTGTCCTTGTTGAACCTCATCAGATTTCTTTTGGCCCAATCCTCTAGTTTGTCTAGGTCCCTCTGTATCCTCTCTCTACCCTCCAGCGTATCTACCACTCCTCCCAGTTTCGTAACTCATTTACAGGCCAGGCCAGCTCTCACTGGAGTCTGGTATCTTTCTGTTGACTTCACTAGAAGTTGCATCAAGCCTAGATCAAGGGAGGAGGGCCAGAAAAAAAAAAAAAGTCAAGGGCTGGGATGAAAACTGATGGCAAACTTCCAGACCCATTCAACATTTACCAGAAGTCAGGAGTGTAAGCACTTTATGGAAAATGTAAGAATGGCTATCACTTCCTTCTAACTCATTCATCATGAGCAGCATTTATTCCAGTTACATCATTACACAGAGGTTTAATATCCCACTTGGAGTCAAACAGTCACTTTTGCAATTAGATCTAACTTCACCATAGTCCATATGTAATTCTGTATTGATGCCATATAACAAAACAGCAGCACACCTCCAGAGAGGAAAATAGATATTGGAAAGGAATTCCATATGATAATAAGCATTTGAGAGACAGACATGCTGACAAGCCTCCAGTGGGGATGTTTTTTTAATTTGGGGGTGAGGGGAGGATTAACAAGGGATCAAAGATTTTGTATAATCTCAAATTATATCCAGAAAAAACACGCATTGCCTCATTTAATCTAGCACTGTTTTTGCCCCAAAATGTAATCTGAAAGAAGAGGATGAATTGTTATCCTAAAAGGAGGCTTTCAATAGCTTAATGTGCTTTACCCATGTAATCAAGGAAGTGGTTTTTGAAAAAACAGGGTTAAAAACTGTAATTTAGCTGTCCTTTGATTGGCATACCTTTACTTTAGGATGCTTACAGAATGGCATAGAAAACACTGAACATATATAAATGTCAAAGTCAAAGGTTTGCCTGTCATCTGAAATATGTAGTCACTTCTGGTCATCCTGTATCACAAGAGATTAGCAGAAACAGAAGGGATCCAGTGAATAGTGACAAAAGCAACTGAAGATCTGGAATGACTGAGGATGGACTAGAGATCAGGACTGTTTAGTCTAGAGGATTCAGAGTGTTAACCATGTTAGTCTGTATCAGCAAAAAGAAGAAAGATGATTAAGAGGGCACGGTTAACATATATAAAATAAGGAACGGAACAGAGAAGGTAAAATTGGATATTTCATTTTATCCTCAAGGCAAAAACATACAAAGATTGAAAAAACAAGAACATTCAAATTAAGCAGAAAACCTTCTCTTCCCCCAAGCTACACACACGGAATCTATTAGCCTGCGGAACTCAAGAAAGTAGAGGTCACAAGCACAGGAGGATTTTACACTTACACTTTTTACACTTACACATAGAGGGAGAACTTCCTGGGGAAGATGGGACTTCTTCCCTGCAAGGAGTGGCCAAGACTGTCAGACCACCCCACCGAAACCTCTTCAGCTGCAGTAAGCTTAACACCCCCTCCTTCCTGTCCCCATTGCTCCTCAGCCATGGAGGAGGGGTCACCATATGGGGAGCTGCTCTCCCATCCACCCAATCCCTTTGCATCCAGACCCACTTCATAACCAGATTGCCTCGCAAAGCCTCACCCTCTCCACCCAGAACCCTCCCACTGAGCCCCCTGAACCCAAACCATACCCCAACAAGCCGTACCCCATCTGCACACGGATCATCCTGACTAGTCCTCCGCATCCAGACCCCACTGAGCCCCACCCAGCCAGCATCTGGACCTGCATCCCATTTAGCCAGTACCCAGACACCCCCCCACCGCTGAGCCCTCAACACTCAGACAGCCCCTCCCCCCGTCCGTTGAGTCCCAACCACCTTCACAGAGCCCCCTGCCGAGACCTATTGCCTCTGCACCCAGAACCCCTATCAATGAGCCCTTGTTCATCCACATCCCTCCCACACTTCGGCACCCCCTCCAAACGACCACACTGCTTGCAACCAGATTGCCCCACAAAAACTCTATCACCCCACACCTGGATCTCCCCATAATAAGTCCCTTCACACTTGGATCCTGCCTGTTTACATGTAGCGTGCTTGGCATGGATGGGCAGGCCTGGCCCTTGCGATGTGTGCAGCTTCACTGCCGCGTCTATGTCGTGGGTTGGGGGGGCTGCAGGGTGGTCTCCCACCACTGTGCAGTCAGTGGCCTGTGTTCCCCACTGCCATGCTGGAGCCTCCATATTTATTGACAAAATTTGCAGAATTTTAAAATTTTTGGTGCAGAACTCCCTCAGGAATAATGGAAGAGGAGAGAATCTGGAGGGAAAACATGTGCTGCTACAGTGTGCACAGTAAAAAAAAAAACAAAAAACAAACTATCGACTGTGCTTGATTGTGATCTCATTCACACCAGTTTTATAATGGGGTAATTCCACTGAAGTCACCCATGTTATTGCTGATTTACCAGCGCAAGCAGAGCACCAGAGCTATGCAGAATATTCCCGTTGGACCCAAAAAGATGCTGCCCATCAGACTAAATTTTATTCCCATATATTCTCAGACTAGAAAATCTCCCTACAACTTTGACTCATTATAAGGCAGTAGTGAATCAAACATTTACTGAGAAAACAGAAGGCTTAAAGTCACCAACGCTGTCAGCATCTTTCACAAGCACCAATTCCAGATCTTGAGAAGTGGAGCCCTGACCTAAAGCCTGTATCAAAGCAAAGAGTCAATCTACCACTGTAGATCACCCTGAATTAGTAAAGGCAACAGAGCTAGTGGAGCTGCCACAAACATTCAATGTTACCCTTTACATTCCATACCGTTGATTTAAGCAAGCAAACTTCTTTTACTCCTTTTCCCCCGGGACTCCATCACTGATGTATAATCTCTCAGAGAAGGTTAAAGCATTGACATCTGTAAGCAATTAAAGTTTGTTTGGGTAGTCGTGAGGTCATTCGTTTTTTCCATTTGTAAATGTGTGGATGAAAGGAATAAAACTATAAGTTCTTTAATTGTGCTCCACGAGCCTTAAACACACTACGTTTACGTTTGCCATACTGCTATTTTTATAGCCTTTTCCCTTGGGTGAAGTTACTTGTGACATATTTCAGAACAAGAACTAAGGGCCGGAAGAATTTCAAGAGAGGTATATCTGTCAATTATTCATTCTGAATCTCACAAGCACAACTACAGAGCTGGAATGTTAAGTTAAAAAGCAATATACACAGCAGTTTCAGTTACAGAAACTTTAGCTTTTGCAAAGTTTGCATTTAGTACATATGCTTCACTCCTGCCAGTTACAGTCTACTCTCTAAGAAGTGATGTTCAAACATGAGACATCTGGAAGGCACTGCCTTTGTTATATAGGATATTAGCAGACTGTAGCTGGCATTGCATTTTAGGATTCCTGCAACATCTGACCTAGTTTTCTAGCAAGTCGCAGCCAGAGTGCAAACAGGTAACAACCATTCCATACACCCTCTTCCTACCAGACACATTGTTATCTTCCGGAGAACAGAAGGCCTCGTACAAGCTCTCCATAAAGGGCAATTTTCACCTTTTACTATAAATTTACCTTTATTGTATTAAATGACTCATACATCGCTGAGTTTATAGTTTTATACAAGCACTTTATACTTTTTCTAAAAATCTACGGAGATTTCTAATAATAAAACCTTTAAACTCTGACGTGATTGAAAGAATCAATCTTATTGCAGTGGAAAATGCCTTGAATTTTTTCACCCTTCTGGTGAGAAGGATACAAGGTTAAAATCCCCAGAGAAGTCTACAGAAAAGTTCTTCCTTTACAAAAAAACCACCACATTTAATAGTTAAATTCACCCAAACAACCTTAGCTCTTTCCCTCAAGCACCACCCACAAAGCAAAATGAAACTCCAAGACAGTCTGGTCCATCTTCCACAAAACCATTAATACCTTATTCTTAATCTTCATGAGCCCATGGGATGGATGGATAAAGCTGTTGCAGAGTTTCTAACTGTTCTCAACGAGGCACTGGGGTCAAGGGCTAGGACTATGAATTCAGTTGCAAGACATCTGAGAAATCTTAACTCCTCTATGTTTCTTCAAGAGTCCATAGGACAGTCGTTGCTATTGCAGGTACATTTTACAGAAAAGTACTGATGGGATACCAACTGACAATACTAAAACTCTCAGAAAATAGATTCCTACTATAATTTTATTTTTATAAAGCAATGGAATGTGGGGGAAACAATATGATACCAACTTGCTCGGACAAGGAAGAACACAAATAAGGAAACATATCACATGCACTTTAATTGCTAAGCACAACAGGGAGGCACCCAGCTGGTTTATTTAGTCAGCCATATGATACCCAGGTTTTGGAGGAAATTGAACATCTCCTTTCTTTTATAACTATGCAATCACGCTTCTGTCAAACTGGTTCACACCCTTAATGATGTTCATTGGTGCATATATGCAAATATAACTTTTTGCTACACAGATTATACAATTCACACAATTTGTGTTAGCTGATGCTCTGCATTAACATGGTTTTATGGAAAACAGATCTTGTCAAACAAACCCATTTCATTATTTGAAGAGATCACAAGTTTGTTTGATAAAGGTAATGAATAGATGCAAAATACTTAGATTTTGTAAGGCATCTGACTTCACACCACACAACAGCTTGATTAAAATTAGTACTACATAACAAAAGGCACATGTGAAATGGATTAAGAACTGGCTAACTGACAGATCTCGAAAAGTAACTGTCAATATAGAACCACCACTGAATGGGAGGGTTTCTAGTGATGTTCCACGAGAATCAGTACTTGGCTAAATGCGATTCAACATTTTCATCAATGATCTGAAAGTACACAATCACCACTGATATAATTTGTGAAGGACAGAG
The DNA here is from genome assembly GCA_007922305.1 of Dermatemys mawii. Classification (NCBI taxonomy): domain Eukaryota; kingdom Metazoa; phylum Chordata; order Testudines; family Dermatemydidae; genus Dermatemys; species Dermatemys mawii. The sequence continues at coordinate 9,212,363 of ML677382.1, forward strand.
ACAGGCAGAGTTGTAAATAATGAGGACAAGGCAGTCATATGGAGGGGGGCACCAAATGAAATTAACGGGCAGCAGGTTGAAAACAAACAAAAGGAAGTTCTTCTTCACACAGCGGAGAGTCAACCTGTGGAACTCCTTGCCTGAGGAGGCTGTAAAGTCTAGAACTAGAACAGTGTTTAAAAGAACTGGATAAATTCATGGAGGTTAAGTCCATTAATGGCTATTAGCCAAGATGGGTAAGGAATGGAGTCCCTAGACTCTCTTTGTCAGAGGAGGGTGATGGATGGCAGGAGAGAGATCACTTGATCATTGCCTATTAGATTCACTCACTCTGGGGCACCTGGCATTGGCCACAGTCAGTAGACAGGATACTGGGCTGGATGGACCTTTGGTCTAAGAACATAAGAATGGCCATACTGGGTCAGACCAATCTGAATTGCTTGATAAGCAGGGCTGAGTCAACAAAGTGTATTTTAATACAGCCAAATGCAAAATTATACATCTAAGAATAAGGCATGCAGTCCATTCCTACAGAATGGAGGACTGTATCCTGGAAAGCAGGGATTCAAAAAGAGGATTTGGGGGAGTACTGAATAGGAGTAGGAAGGCAATTTTACCTCTGTCTTACCACAATGCTGTACAAATACTGGAATACTGTATATAATGCATGTGTCCAAGTTTTAAAAAGGGTGTTGAAAAACTGGACAGGATGCAGAAGAGTCAAATGATTTAAGGGCTGGAGAAAATGTCTTGCAGTGAGCAATTTAAAAATCTTGAGCTGTTTAAGTTATCAAAAAGATTGAGTTCTGCCTTGATTATAGTATATCCATAGCTTCATGGGGAGGGGAAAAAACAGGTGTTGCTAATGCAGAGAAATGTGGCAGAAAGGCATAGCAAGAACAAGTGGCTGGAAGCTGGCACTAGAAATTTTCAAATTAGAAACAAGGCACAAGTTTTTAAACAGTGAAAGTGATTCAGCTTTGAAACCAACTACCAAGGAAAATGGTGAATTCTCATCTCTTGATGTCTTCATATTAAGACGAATCTTTTTGGAAGATTCGCTTTAGCCAAACAAATTACTGGGCTCAATAAAAGATAACTGGGTGAAATGTAATGACCTGTGATATACTGGTCAGACTGGATAATCTAACAATCTCTTCTGGCTCTAAACCAGGGGTAAACAACCTATGGCAAAGCTGATTTTCAGTGGCACTCACACTGGCTGGGTCCCAGCCACTGGTCTGGGGGGGCTCTACATTTTAATTTAATTTTAAATGAAGCTTCTTAAACATTATTAGAAAACCTTATTTACTTTATATAACTAAGCTATTGTTGTATGTATTATAGATTTATACAAAGAGATTTTCTAAAAATGGTAAAATGTATGACTGGCACGCAAAACCTTAAATTCGAGTGAATAAATGAAGACTTGGCACACCACTTCTGAAAGGCTGCCGACCCCTGCTCTAAACTCTGTAAACATATGACTCTTCTATCAGAGTCACAGCAGGTGAGGTAATATCTTTTACTGGACCAACCTCTGTGGTGAAAGAAACAAGATTTTGAGATACCCAGAGCTCTTCTTTAGGCCTCAAGAAGCTGGCACACATTCAGGCCCTAAGAAAAATTCTATGGAGCTCAAAAGCTTGTTCCTATGATTCTATCAATGTCTTTAATTCATCCAGGTGTGCCTACGTAATACAACTCACTATATGAGGAACACATGAGCTGCTGTAATACTGGAAAAGTTAAAGGGACACAGTCATCTTGAAAGCCATTTCTGTCTCACTTTTGTACCTCCGGTTATTACAACTAGACTTTCTAAAACAAAGCAGCAAGAGCCTCCCCAGATACAGTTTGTTTACTTTGTGCATTTGACAGCAGTTGATGCATAGTCAGTTTCCCTGTATAATCAATTGGCAAAGGAGAAACTGATTGCAACTTGTCAGTGAGAGAATAGGGGAACACACATTTTAAAAGAGTAATTGGTATAAAAAGATTGATGTTGGCAGCGTGCTTTTAAAGATGAGTTTATGGCACAGTGTCACATATCTTAGTCTATCTTCAAATCACTCAGTGGCTGGGCCGAGCATATTTGAAAGACTGCCTCATGCTCAGCTATATAGATCCTTCTAGACAGCTTTGCTCCTCAGGCAGAATGGAACTTTTTACCACAAAGGTAAAGCTCATCTGTGCAAAAAGTCTGAGATTTCTTGGGGACCTGT
>ML677382.1:9219587-9415042 GCA_007922305.1 Dermatemys mawii
ATACTCTGTGTGAGATCCCTTGGCCCCAATGCCATCCCTTCCACACCTCAGGAGCCCCACTGGGGCCCATGTCTCCTTAAGACTGTGTGATCCCTACCCCCACTCCCAGGGAACTCCATTATGGCCCAAGTACCCAGGAGACTGTGCAGGATCCACAGCCCCTGCCTTCTCCTTTAAAAGATTTTCCTAATGTTTTTTGGATTTATATCTCCAGAACAAGATCAGCTAGCAGACAGATGGCCTAGCTGTGGACTGCAGGCCATTGGTGGTCTATAGAGCAAATGCCAGTGGTCAGCAGAGATCTGGCTGGTCACGTTGTGCTGAGTCCTGCTCCTTGTGTCTAGCTGAAGAAGACAGAATAGATGGGAGACAAGTTGAAATGAAGAGCAAACACTGAGACCATGACTAGTTTTTCTGAGAGGTCAAAACACTTATTGCATTAAAGATAGCTAAATACATTACCATTCTTACGGACATCACTTATTTTCCCATGCACTATCAGTGGGGTCTCATGGGATTACAGTCTTGAGATGAATCAAGACTGGACACCTTTCTGAAAGAGATGCTTGAACCACATAGAAATTATTCATTAGTCAAATGTAAGTTATTAGTCTCAATACAGGGATAACTGGATGAAGTTTAATGGCCTGTATTATACAGGAGGTCAGACTAGATGTTCATAATGGTCCTTTCTAGTCTTTAATTTTATGAACCATGTTTTTAAAACCTTCACAGAAATACTATGCAGAGTTTCAAAATTATAAAGCAAATGTCAGAAAGTCTGAAAATGGGTTGTTAAAGTATCCATCAACATCATCAGCTTCAAACAACCATTGCTCTCATACCACACATGGAAATTTACCTTTCCCTCTAAGCTAGATTTATAAAACACACCAGCATCTAATATATATCAGCAATTCACACTTTGCTCTAGAGATAGGTAGTCTTATCTATGTTTCTCATTAGCTTACCCTAAATATTAAGACATTACAATACATTGCTGTACTTGTGTATTGATACTATTTAAAAAAAAACAAACTTCAGGCTTCCTTTACTTCTCACAAAGAGAGAACTAAAGGCATAAACCCATTTTGTCCCCAAACAAGTCACCTTTATTTTCTCCTACAGCAATTCATGTAACTTAATGGGTAGTCAGGGTGGTGATACAGGAAGCTTTAATTAGTGTTTGTAAAGGGCTTTGTGAGCTTTAAAGTATCATCATAATTTGCTTTATAATTCCTAGTAATTCTCAAAGCATTTTCTCATTTTATTATCTTCTGACATTCTGTGAAATAGGATTATCAGCATCTCTACAGATAAGTTCTTTTTATAAAGTCACTAACCACAAAAGTTCATATATTTGCACTCAACAACATAGTTCCAGATTGTGTAATTAAAGAGTGACTCACAGGGATACCACATCAGACATTGAGGTCACCTGTAATATTATAGAGAGTCATTTTATGTAAAAAGCCTCAATAGCTATCATGTTTGGTAATTTACCATGTATAACATAAATTTTTCAATCAGAACTGAAAAAGCAATGTTGACTCATAGCAAGACACAAGCTATAATATTAGTCAGGCCTGGTAATGGAACCATCACTTTTTAGGTTTTAACTTTATAGTTCACTTTATACATTTTAAACTAATACTAATATCCAGTTTGTTGTAAGATTCATTTATGGACAACTGGGATTGCAACATAATGCTACAGGTGCCTACAATAGTAGTTGATATGGGTCATTCCTATTGTAACAACTGGAATTACCACAGTGATTACAAATAGAAGCTCTGCTGCAGTGCTTGTTGATTCTGACTGATAAGCTGGGGAGTAGACTTGTTCTTCAAAGCAGTAAATGGTAATTTTTGTAAAATTTGCTCTTGGGGCTGTTCAGAGTTATGATCATCTGAGGAGTGATGCTGTTTGTCTGCTGCCTTGGGAAGAGGTCTGAAGTTTTAAGAGGTATTTTCATAAGTTCTTATTTTTGAAAGTTTGAATGTATATAGAGGTAGGTGGCAATCTCCTTTCTGTTCTCCATTTCCCCTGCCCCAACTTCTGGCTTCATTATTAATTTCTATTTTCATGTGTTGTGACTCTCTTAAAGGACAAAGAGTGCTTTTTTTTTCCTTTCAGTTAAGTTATGCTATTAATAGCTAGCTTCTATTGTATTTTATCACTTGAATGCTGTAAGTAGCTTTAAAATGTCCTGTTAAATATTAAATTTTTAACTTTTAAAAATACTCTACTTGTAGATAACAACAAATGTCTAAGTATACATTAATTGTAGTATTTTAGTTCATCTAATGGTATTTTAAATCAGTAAGCAACTTAAGGGATGAGGGGGGGAATCCTGATCTAAAACCAGGATTTGTCTAGCTGCTATCTATTTTTGATAAGTGTTTAGAGTATTTAACCCATTTCTTCAGTCTGAGAGTAGTTAGTGCTAAATAAATACCTGCTTCCATTTGATGGGAGGAAAGGAAAAAAAGCAACAGATTAAAAAAGAGAACACTGTTGAACATTCACTAACTGGCTCATCAGGGGTGTAGGCTATTGCCCAAATCAACTTGAGCTAAAAGTAGGGTGTAATTTGTGCCAGGGTTGAGCCCTGGCACTCCTAGACTTAGCAGTTCATAGCACCAGCACCTCTGGGCTTGCTTTTTCTGTTGTGAAAGTTTAAGAAACAAAAAAAATTGGCTGAACCCAGGCACCTCTTCCATGACAATTAAGCACTGGCTAAAAGGACCACCACAGTCCTGTTAGAGCTTCTGTGTGTAGCTGGAACTTGAATTAGGGGCAACATGAGTTAATCCTGCAGTGAGGATGAGCTCTCAGAAAGAATTTATAAATCTTAGGGCTAGTGTATATTGAAAACTTGCACTGAAATGGCTGTCTCTCGTCATGTGGATTTTTTCACAGGCTGAGAGAGACAGCCTTGTCTGTGCCAGGGGTTGGGTCAGCCATGTGAACGGACTTCTTCTGTTGACCTAGCTACTGCCTCTTGCAGATGGGAGAACCCCTTCCATCACCATAGTGAGTAGCTGCATTAGTCATTCCACTGTAATGTTTGAAGTGTAAAGGTGCCCTCATGTATGTGGAGAGTGAGGGGAACTTCTAACTCATTTAGTCTAAGCCATTGGCCTTCACCTCAATCAGTGCAGGGTGCTCCTCCAAGAGGTTGATGGTGAAAAGACACATGGGTCTATTCCCTTTACGGAACATTCTCTTCCGGAACTGATGAGGAAACTTCAAAATGTGATTCTCCAGTGCTATAAAGACACCAATGATTCATTAACAGCGATTTAGCAGTTTTCTTGCAGGCGAACGTATTTATATCTTCCCCCTAGATTAGTTGGTCATCAAAGTGCTTCGTCTAAGAGCACAAGCTTGTTCTTGGATTAAAGACGATGGGTACTTCTACACTACCAAAACTATATTGGCGTAGTTATTCCACCACAGCCCCATGGTGTAGACCTAACCTATGCTGATAGAAAATGTTTTTCTGTTGGTGTAAGAACATCACCTCCCCAAATGACATTAGTTACGTCAATGGGAAGCCCGGTTCCATCAGTATAGCTGCAGCTCTCCTGGGTTATGTCCGTATGGCTACATCAGTCAGTGGTGTTGGTGGTTTTGTTTTTTTCTTCATATCCCAACTGACATTAGCTATGCTAATAAACTTTTAAGTGTAGACCAAGGCTATAGAGCAAATCGTTTAGCCCTTCATTGTCAAATCCTGGTGGGGCAAAGGAGGTAATCTATGAATGTTGACATGACCAAGTACTGATGTTTAGTATTGCCTGTATTTGCTCTTTTTGCCATATGCTGTCGTTGTAACCCTGACAGGCCCAGGATATTGAAGAGACAAGGTGGGTGAGGTAATAGCTTTTATTGGGCCTGCTCCTATTCCCAAGCTATTACCTCGCCCACCTTCTCTCTTTGTCATAGACTTTTTCAGGCCAGAAGAAAGGAACCATTATGATCTAGTCTGACTTCCTGTGTAACACAAGCCATGGAATTTTTCACCCGTTCAGTTCTTATGCTGAGCCCATAGCTTCCTGGCTGAGCTGCTAGAGCATCTTTTTTTAGAAAGAGAGCCAGTCACATCTGCTTAGCTAACTGATGCTGGCTGTGGAAGAACAAAACAACGCTGCACTTTCCGGCTTCCCCAACAAACATGTTGGCTGAACTCTGAGGTCAGATTCCTGAGTATTGCTGAAACTAGACTGTGGTACAGAACATTCAAGGGGGGTGGTTGGTTTTTTCCCAATCTTGCATTGGCCAGAGGAAGTGAAAAGAGTGGGTAGAAAGCTCAAGCTAAGAGAGCTTCTCTGCTCCATCTCTGACTTCCCTGAAGCTATGTTTTGCTGTGCTTGGAAATGAGGTATAAAGGACTCAGCGTGACAATAGCAACATCTTGTCTTAACTTGTTCATGCAGTGCACTTGAGCAGAAGCATCACTGAGGGAGAACAAATTTGAAAACCCCCAATCTAATGTGATTGTTTGGCTTTCCACTTGGGTTTAAGTGACTCTAAGTCAGTAGGACTTATTCTTCTAAGCAACAGTGTTTTGTAAACCTCCCCTCTTAGTGCATTGGTCAGAAAATTCAAGGTTTATTTTAACCCTCTTGTGTAAGGCCTCTACCCTAACAAAGGTCCTGCCATGTGATGACCCTCCTCCTTAGCTTCCTTGAAATGGTGCTGCTTAACCGAAACAGTGCAAGATTTGCTCATCCTATGGGATGGGAGTATGCAACTTCTGCAGTACTCAGATCCTGCTTGCTTGGGGAACTCCAAAAGAGCTATGGCCCTGGGAAGGGTGAAGGGGATGACCATTAAGAACCAAACTCTGACCTTTTGAGTCTCTTTTGTAGAATTTCCAGTTAGATGAGTCCTGGCTGTCTCATTTCCTTTTTCCACAAGACTTTGACAAGCAGCATGAGGCTATTGAAGGAAAAAGTTTATTTACCTCTTGTAGAACCAAGAAGTCCTGCATTTGTTCTCCAGGAAGGTAGGGTGGGGGAATGGAGAGGCAAGTACTTAACTGATGTAAGTTAACTCCTAAGAGCTTGATATTAAACTCTGGAAGATGCTCAGATAGTATGTTGAACACTCTTGGGTCATTTTATTGTACCCTTGTGTTCTCTCCCCCCCCCCCCCCCCCCCACCCTTTTTTTGCATTCATGAGTATGCTGCAGGGTGACACTAGAGCAGGAGCCCTGGGTTCTTAATACATACATCCAGCCCAGACCTGGCAACATAAAATATCTGGCTGCTTCTCTGTGCTAAATTTTCATCATATCAGGGGGATTTGGTCCTGGGCTAGTCATCAGAGCTGCTTTGCTGCTGGACAGCTTGATCAGCAAAACCTCTCCCTCATGAAAATTGCTGTCATTAAATAGAGAATTGGCAATGTGATCATTTGGAGATGGAGTCCCTGCTATTTCAAAAGGCACCCTGAATTGTCTTTTGAGTGCCTGAATTGGATTAGGGTAGCCAAGGTAAATATTCTGCACATTTGAACTAACAGTCTGGTTGTATGCTCAAATGTTCTTGGCTTTCACTTGATTGATCCCTAGTAATTCTATGTGGCACAAGTCAGCACTGAAGTATGCTCCTCTGCATATATCTGGTTCTTTCTCAGAGTTGCAGTGGAAAAGGCCCTTCCATTTGTGAGCACCTAGGGGATAATAGGGCTAAAAGTAATATCCAGCATGGATATGTCAGGAACAAATGCCAAAACCAACCTGATTTCCTTCTTTGACAGGGTTACTGGCATAATAGAGAGGGGGGAAGCAGCAAATGTGATGTATCTATGGTGTGGGTGGGGGGCTTTTGATAGTCCCACATGACATTATCATAATCAAGCTAAGGAAGTGTCTTCTAAATGAAACTACTGAAAGATGGGTGTATAACTAGATGATGAAAACTGTACTCAAAGTAACTAGCAGTAGTTCTCTCTCAAACTAGCAGGATGTATCTGGAGTCCCACAGGGTCAGTTCTGGATCTGGTACTATACAATATTTTCACTCCATTGCTAATGGAATGGAGAATGTGCTTATGAAACTTGCAGGTGACATCCAGCTAGGAAGGGTGGCAAGCACTTTGGAGGCCAGGATTAGAATTCAAAATGCCCTTGATGGATTGGTCTGAAAACAAGATGAAATTCAATAAAGATAAGTGTAAAGTACTTCACTAGCAAGGAAAAAATCAAATGCATAATCCCAAAATGGAGAATAACTTAAGTGGCAGAACTGCTGAAAAGGGTCTGGAGGGTTAGTTAATCTTCAGTTGAATGAGTCAACAATGTGATGCAATTATGGAACAGGATAATATCAGTCTAGGGCATATTAATGGGAGTGTCATATGTGCAACACAGGAGCTAATGGCCCTGCTCTTCTTGGTACCAGAGAGGCCTCAGCTAGAGTATTTGTCTGATTCTGGGTGCCCCACTTTAGGCAAGATCTAGACAAATCAGGAGGGGACTAAAACAGAGCATCAATGATAAAGGGTTTAGAAAACCTGACCTATGAGGAAAGATTTTAAAATACTGGGTGTGTTTAGTCTTGAAAGAAGATTGAAGTGGAGAGGAATCTGACAACAGTCTTCAAATATGGTAAGGGCTGTCTATAAAGAGGACTGTGATTGATCTCCATGTCCATTGAAGGTTGTACAAGAAGCGCAATGGGCTTAATCTTCAGCAAGGGAGATTCAGGTTAGATATTGGGGGGGGGGGGGGGAAAGCTTTCTAACTATGAGCATAGTTAAGCTCTGGAATAAGCTTCCAACGCAGGCTGTGGGAATCCCCATCGCTGGCGGTTAAGAACAGGTTGGACAAACAACCTAGACCACCCTGACAGATTACTTGATCCTGCTTAAGTGCAGGGGGCTGGACTTAATGACCTCTCAAGGGCTCTTCAAGACCTATATTTGAGACTCTCTGACCTGATTCCATTGGCAGTATCCAGATGTTGTGAAAGGTTTAGAGGAGGCCTATGCAAGCTGAACAGATATAGAGGGAGAGGAGCAGGTACACTCCATTGTCTTGCCCAAGTCTACCTCATGGATTGTATGAACTGTCCTAATCACTTCCAAGTGGAGATTGTGAAGATAATGTGTCAACTAGTAATGCGTGTTTGTTTTTAAAGGCAGTTGCCATTTTATGGGTGGCCTTGACTGTAGCACTAGCTGGGTTGGGGTGGACACCCTTCTAATTGGGGTGGGGGGCATTGGAAAGGTCACATTCATAAAGTTGGCAAGAAGACAGTTAGGAGGGGGAAACAGACTAACCTCTCAACATGTCCCTCTTTGCCAGGTTAGTACTTGTTACTCATTGTCTAGTAACCATAGCTGCCTGGAATGTGCCCAGGCTGGGGAGGAGTTTGGAGTGGTTACTAAACACAATATTTGGCTAGTATGCACATTAGCTAGTCCGAGAATTCCTCTGGAGATAACCAGAACCTTTAAAATTAATCAGGGAGGCAAGGAGTGGAGCTTGGTGTGAGTCTCTAACTTCTGGGATTCTGCTCCAGTGTCTTTCCTCATTAAGAGAACATCTTGGTTGACTCCACCCTGGGTCTGCCTGATTTCCAGAGGGAAGCACAGCAGAGCTTGAAGTCTTTGCTAAGAAAACCAAACACACACTGCTGCCTACAGATACAGGTAACTACCTCTTTCCTAGCTGCTTGAGAAGCTAAGTTGCACTACCACCCTTCTCTGGCTGGATGCTTGCTGTCTAGAAATGGCCGTGTTCTAGTGTCTGTTTTGTACTCCTTGTTTATAGGGACTCTGACCTGAGGGCCCTGGGGTTCTGTCTTCCCACTTCCTCCTAAGATAGAGGTCAAGGTGTGATTCTGTGCTGAGTGCCTGGGTAACTCTTGCTGTGCACTGTTAAGACTGCCACCTTCCATCCCAGAGCCACTGCATTTCAGCAGTGGCACGTGCCTACTGGGAATGAAAGAGGCTGTATCAACACTGGTGCCTTGTGTGCTTACACCATATGCTTGCTGTTACCCAGCAAAGCAGCTGCTGGCCATAACCAGCTCTAGGCTTTGTCCCCACTTATGTTGTCACTTCCTCCTCCCTCAGGGTACCCCTACTGCCACCTCAGCAGCTTCCTGCCTGCACCCCGAACTCCCAGCCTGTGCTGATCCCTGGCATGTCTGCCATACGCTGCTGCATCAAGTGCCCACCCTGGCATGGACCAAGGGTTGGCATCAAAGCCCAGCTTCCCACTGGGTGCAATGAAAGATTCTCGTGGAATGTGACTGAGCGTGACTGTCGACAGCTGTTGCTCCTGCTCAAAGGTCTGCATGTACAGCAGGGTCCTATGTGGGTAACTAGGTGGAAAAGGCCCATTATCTCAATAGTTAATTGGCCCAAAGAGGTAAAAGTGGCAAAGACCCTGTCACTGCTCAACATTGTTAAACAAGGTTCAGGGCTTGGTATTCTGAGGCCTCTGCCTGCTTAGTACCATGGCAAACACCTCCTTTAAAAATCGGTTCATCTTTTTAGTAAAGATACAGAAAGGAAAAGTGGTGTCTTTAAAATGCAGAGTATTAAATAAGGCTCTTATCTGAATAACATCTTCCCTTGCCTTGCCCTTTATCTGGAAAGCTGTTTTAAAAGTGAAGAAAGCACCCTTGTCTGACTGTCTTAGCTGGTGTCTAAGATGGTAATCACTGTGTGTGTTTGGCTTCGGAGGTTGAATGGGAGGAGTTGGAGGGAAGAGATGTTAGCTGAGATGGGCTGGACCTTGTTGTGAGCTGGATCCTGTTTCCTAAGAAGACAAATGTGCACAAAAGTGAGAAGAGAAATGCATTTCCTAGCCTTGCTAGCTTTTGGCTGGCAGGGGGATCGGGGGGAGGGTGCCATGAGGACAAAGCTGACTGCAGTGGTTGTTTGAAGGCAGCTGTTTCTATTCCCCCCTGCCCTTGCAAAGTTGTCTTTTTTTTCTTTTTTTTTTTTTTTTAGACTCACCCCCAAAAGGGAGTGTGGTTTTTTGGGGTGGGGGTGTGGATGGACTATTATCCTATTGTATTCCCCAATTAGGCCTAATTTCCAACACCTGAATTTTGGCTCAACTTTTTTCTCACATTGTTCATGTGTACCAGGCATAACTCAAGAACTGTTATAGTCATCACAGGTGGCCTTCTTGTATGTACTAATTGAGGCCATCTCTTTCTCATTACCATTTGTTGCTATCTGTTGTGATGTATTACGAACTTCCAGCTACTTCTTATAGCTGAGCTTACAGTTAGGTAATTTGTAGGTCCAATTATGCCAACAGGCCCAAGGCTGTGACTGCTATTAATACAGTCCCAAACAGCTGGGATGGATTGAAGCTTCTGAGAAATATAGCTTCATGGAAGCTGTCTCTCTGTGCATTGCACTAGCTAACACTTCAAACCCCCTCTTCTGCAAGACACCAAAAATGGAATGTGGAAGAAAGAACATGGGGGGTGGTCTATAACCTCAATTTATCCTGTGCCCAACAATGTAGAGGTGGGACAAAAGTGTGTGTCTATTGTCCATGATATAAGCTCTTCTTGGGTCAGGAGCATCTCTACTATTTGTAGACCAGCTAATACAATAGGGTCTTGATCCTCATTGGGGGGGGTGTCCTCCAGGTGTTGCTTGTCTTGCAATAGCACTACTAGATCAATACTGAACATGTAATGCCAACAGACCCCAATCAGGGCAGGATCAAACTGGAGACCTCTGGAGCTTAGTGCCTGAGCCTCTACCACAGGAACTAAAAGCCAACTGGCTCTTAGCTAAGGCTGTAGAGCAGGTTCATTTTTACACACTCTCTCTAAGTGGTCTCAGTGCCACTAGATGGGACAGAACCACACACCCAGATGTGAGTTACACACACACTTGGCAAACTAAGACCTCCAGATATTGGTGTGTAAAAGCAAGTCTGTTATGACTACCTTAAGTGATTTCTTCTGTCTCCAGGCAGAGTCCTACTTGAGGAGGTGAAGGAGCAGAATATGGGCTTGTGAATATAGCCACAAGCCACAGAATATAACACACAGAATTCTATATTCTGCAACTGTCTATAGACAGTTGCAGAATATGGGCTTGTGAAAGCAAAACAAGTTGGGGGTATGCACTAGTCCAGCTGGCGAACGCAGGCTGGCCCTAACAGCTTTCCAAATGCCCACAGGGCTGTCATGTATTGTCTGCGTTGTGCTAATGTCCTATTGCTGAGTGATCTGTGTGTGGGAAATGGTGCCTGGACTTTGTGGTCTGGCACATGATCATCTGCTGTGCATCCCTCTTGACTCTTTGGGAGTCTCCAACTTGCATAACAGCAGACTTGACCCAGTTCTGTAAGTTCACAAGCTGTAGAACAAGGAGGTCCTCCCATCTAAGGAAAAGCAATTTAGTTTCATTATCCTAGTCATCTCAGCAACTTTGTCTAGTGCTTCACAGCCAGGGTTGCCCAAACAAAAGCTGTGATGGTAACTTGCTAGGAACCCAAGGGGGGCACTACCTTTGTGTAAAACAGAGGAGAGTGCAGTCATGCTAGTCTCTCTGCTAGTCCAGGTCCCAGCATGCAATGCTCCATCCTGAGCTGAGCATCTTTGCTCAGCTCCATCCCTCTTGAGATGCTTATCTAGCCCTTCTGCTCATTATTCGGACACTTCTAGAACTTGTGTCTGTGGCCATTCCAGACTGTGGCACAACCATGTCACAAGCTATTGTCAGACACTTCCACCAGCTCCCACGTCATTTCAGATCCAATTGGGAGGGGGGAATAAAATTCTCCCTTCCCTGTGTCCAACTCACAGATTTATTGTGCTTACTGCGTGGGCTTGGTTTCTCTCTGCCCCACTCCCTGCTCTTCGAGAACCAGCCTCCTGATTGAGATTGTGTGGAAGGATGCTGTTCACACAAACATCTTTTTCTTAGAGGAAATCCTACTCTCAGAGTAGGACCCAACCAATAAGGGAGTGCGAAGATCCATTCCATGCTGACCAATACAGCTTTAATTCTGTGTACTCCATCTAAAGACTGGAAATGTGTAAACTTTAACTAAATGCTGATCATAGGCTGGGAGGGGGATAGCTTGTCAGTGGCGGTGACAATTGTTGAATGAATGTGGCATGCCCAACCTGTTCAGCTCTATGAGCATTGCAGCTAGGGTCCAGGGATGTGCCGGTGTCGGATCTATATGCACTGTCTGTTCCTAAATGGGAATCAATGCATCGCTTCGTTATGTTAACCATGAATAAAGCCTGGTTAATGTACAAGTGGGTCAGAACGATGCAACCAGACCACACTCTCTCATAGGCGCTGACTCATGGGTGTTCTGGGGCTGGAGCACCTATGGGGGAAAGTTGGTGGGTGCTCTGCACCCACTGGCAGCTCCCGGCTCTAGCTCACTTCCACTCCACTTCTTCCAAGTGGGCTGCCACGTCCTGCTTCTCCCCCATCCTTCCCTCCCAGCACTTGTTGCGAAACAGCTATTTTGCATGAAACCTGGGAGGGAGAAGGGTGGAGGGGGAATACAGTGCACTTGGGGGAGGAGGTGGGGCTGAGGTGGGGATTTGGGGGGTGGAGGTCCAATGGGGTGGGGACTTTGGGACTGGGGTGGGGTTGGGGTTGCTGTGCTCTCTAAGAAGTGAGCCTGTGACACCCTACTTGATCACACCTGTGGCTGTTAATCAATTTCAATTCACCCTTCCTCTCCTGGTGGTTCTTACGTTCTTTCTGATGGGTGTGTTAGAAATAGGTTTCTTGGTCAATGTAGTCGATGGCCTCAGATCAGTTACGAGTGTGCACTTACAGTACCAAATAAACCACCAGTCACTTACTTTGTCTGGATGGAATATGTTCTGATGTTTGATCTCGGGAGCAGCTATCATCAGCTTAGGTTTATACTATGCTATCCTTTCCATATCTGCATTGTTGGAAGGCAGGCGATGGGGTAGGCCCTGTCTAAACTGGGGATATCGGCACTAGTGTATTTACGGCACAAGCCCCTTGTGCAGAAACCCTGCATCAGTGTGAAATGGTCATTGTGGTAAACTACAGAAGCAATGTGTGCTGGTACACTGCATTCTCTCCAGTGACCTGGGCTGTGGTACATGCCCCAACCCTTTCCTGTGCTCTCCATGCTAGCTTCCCACAGAACACAGCCCAGTTCAAGCTCTGAGTGCTCTGAAGAAAAGCACAATGCCCTGGATGCGGGATATCTAAAGCTCTGGGCTGAGGGCCTTGAGAAGCAGAATTGTCATCTGTCCCCTGGGCAAAGCTTGTCAGTGCAGGAGATGGAGCCTCTCTCACCAGGCCCCACGAACACAAGATGGAGAGAAGGTGGTGAGGCAGGTGCAACTTGTACTTCCATACATGCTGGAACTGGGGGAGTAATGGGTGCTACTGCACTCCTGGCTTCAAGTGGTTTCTGTCGTACACAGGGTTTCCAGTTTGGTTCAATGGCTCTCAGCACCCCCCCCATACAAATTGTTCCAGCCCCACCCTGTGCCCTTCTTTGTCCTGCCTTCACTCATATAAACTGTGACAAAGCTCCAAGTTTGTACTTGTGGGTCCTGTGCTTCCTGGCAGATTTAGGGGCCTCAAACTCATCTAGGCCCCAGAGTGACCTCCCTTTCTCAGTATAATTGGCAAGAATCACCACCTAGTGAGTTACCTTCATCACAGGCCAGTATGGAAGATGGAAAAGGGGGGAGCCCGGGCCCACCCTCTACTCCGCACTCCAGCCCAGGGACCCTAATAGTATCAGCTAAGATGGCTGACCTTTTAGGCACAAAACACAATACAATTCCCTGGGCTACTTCCCCACAGCAGTCCCCGCTTCTTCAAACTCCACTTCACCCCACCTCAGGGCCTCCTTCCTTCTGTATGATATGTTGTCCACCACTCAGTCTCACCAACAGTGCAACTTCCTCTCTCAGCTCCTGACACCCACAGCCACCTGACTAACTGGGAGGTTTTTATCTGGATTCAGCCAGTCCCTGATTGGCTTCAGGTGTCCCAATCAGGCTAGCTGTTTCTGCTCCTTTCTAGAAGGTTCTTAATTGGCCCCAGGTGTCTTGATTGGCCTGGAGTAGCCTTTGTTTCCCTATCCAGGGAACAGGGACCTGCACATCCTGAGACTAATATACCTGCCTTCCAGCACTCTCCTATATCCTTCTGGTCTGACTCCGTCACAAAACGTACAGCAGTATATACATGGCACGTAACTTCCCCCAGGGGAGATGAGAGGATGAATAACATAAAGCGATGTTAATCATGTTGCTTAACACACGACTGGAACTGGGGATGAGTCTGCTTGAGGAATTGGAATGGCATTTTTCTGGTGATGTCCTAACCCAGACAGCCATGTTCAGAAATAACCATTAACTAGAGAAAGGTGAATGAGTTTTTAGAAAAACCAAAACTCTTTAACCTGCAGAGGTTAGCACTGACTTAGGTTAACTCTTCAATTCTTGGTTTCTTCCAGAAGCAGGAGTGTCAGAATAGCTAATTAGTGAGTTGTGAAAATCAATTACAAGATGGCTTCTTTTTGGGGGAAGGGAGGTGGGGGACTTATTCCTAGTCCTCCAGGACCAAGAGTTCTGGCTAAATGTTGCATGCTATTTGATGGCATCTGACTACATTAGAAATGCTGGAACTGCTGTGGTGGTTGTTGCATTTTTGTTCCTCTAGGCTATTGCTCAGTACATGTTATAGGAAAGTAATTTGTTATCCAGCATACTGCATGAACAATGCTGGGACCAAACTTTAACTCCTTTTTCTCCTGTCCTCAGTATCTTCTGTTTATTTCCACAGTTCAGAACACAAGCAGCTGTGAAGTAATGACCCCTGTTTAACACAAGGATCTGGACCATGTACCATTATGGTTTTGTGCCTCAAGAGACTTGTCCAAGCATGAACCAGCCCTCCCCATATACCTACCTGCCTCTTGGGCCTGGCAGATTGGCTGAATCTCCAAACTCCACAATGTTCCCTCCTATCCAGATGCACAACTTCTATAGCCGGCCTGTCACCACCCTCATGGACTGGAACGGCCACCATGACTATGCAGGAAACCAACTAGAGTATCATCATTTCTACGGCACCAACCCATACTTCCATCCTCATCCCTTCTGGCACATCTCTCAAGTGACCCCCATGTCTCTGTACAACCCCTATGCAAACTATAATCCATATGTGGCATACCAGAGGTCAAGCCAGGGTCAGGACATATGGCCTCAGGGCTTCACCTTGAGAGGGGAGCTTCACTGGGGGAAACTCGAGAGGGTCTTTGGACCTAGACGGGAACTTCCAGAGTTTGTGAAGGAGGATCTCCGCAGGGTTTATGGCACCTACCCAAGGACTGATGTTTCCATAACCTTCCAGAACCGGGAATTCCTGGTGAAAGGAGACCCCAGAGTGGGAGAACAGGACTACACAGTTGAAAAGAGAGTCATCCGAAGGGATCCCACCCCAACGGCTAGCGAAGCGGATGATGACAGTGAGGAACGAAACAGGAAGAAGAAAAAGAAATCTAGACGTTGATGTAGCCAGCTCCCAGCAAGACTGGTGCTCCTTTCCCTTATGCGCAAAGAGTTAGCTGAATTCTGACACTTGGGAAGAATACTGGAAACTAGCATGGGCATACAACACTGTCCACTCCCCTTAGGCCAGTTTTGAACTACTGCCAGAAATGTAATTAATTCCTCTCCCTACTTTCCCCACACTCCATAAACATGCTGACATAGCCTATACTACAGCTGACAGACACATACTACACGTTTTCCCCCCTTCCCTTGTGCACCTCAATATCTGTTGGTCTCTCGGATGTTGGCTTTGAGTGAGAATGTATAGGCTTCCATTTGGCTGACCAAATATAGTCACAATCTGCTGGCTAGATTGTGCCCTTTTAGAAGAAGAGTTGGTGAGGTGTTTTGTTTTGTTTTACTAGAGGGAAGAGCCCCATCCCACAAGTCACTAATTTGGCCTCTTGTTGGCAGCCCTCTACAGGGTGAATAGCCAGGAAGACTGGACTCTCACTATGCTGTCCTCAGAAATGGGGTGAGTTGGCAGAGGTGAAGGAAGTGTCTTGTTTAGTGTTCAAACATGCAGCTGTCTCTTTGTACACCCTGTAATTATTGCTTCAGACAGACTATTGTTCTTCACTATGGAATTTTTGTCAACTCTTCACTATGGGCTGGAAGAAGGTGATGTAAAGAGAGCCCCTTGTAATCACAGATGGGTCTGGTGATCCCTCTTTCTGACTGCACATCCTCATTCTGAGGGCACAAACCTACTGTATCTTCCTTCTCAGAAGAACCTAACTCAGATCCAAGTGAGCGCAGCTATTGCTAGGTGGGCCCTGGAAAAGACAACTGTGGATGCCAGTTTACAAGCACCACAGACCTGCAACATTGGAAGTATGTTCACAACCCCAGCCTTTTTCCCCTTGCCAAGTCTGAAGAGGGGATCTACTACCTGAAGGGCAGGCTGCACTGGAAACCTACTGCAGACCAAGGGCAGTCCCTAAATTGCTTGCAAATATACATATTTTTTAAATAATAAAAAAGTAAAATGTGAACCCTTGTGTGTGTTGTCTTTGCCAGTGACCAAAACTGCTGCTTGCTGGAGTTGTAACTACTTATTTGTATGTTCTTTCTCTCATGCTTGAAAAATTAAGCACTGAGAGTTAGGAAATGGCTGAATTGGGGTTGCAGAGGCAGCCTTAATTTGCCCTCCTTGTGAGGTCTGCATGATGAGGCCATCTTTAATTCCATGGTTACACTATATATATATAATTTTTCACAAGGCAGCCTGCCTCATTCAGTGCACAGGATGAATCTGCTATTGGGGTGGAGCAGGGTTGTGTGGCAAAGGAGGCTATTGTCTATAGAACACTTGCTTGATTTGTTGTGGAAGTTGGAAGCTATATAGTGAAAGAAAAGAGGGTCTCATGGTAAAGGTAGCTGAACCATGCCCTGAAAAACATGATCCTCTTCCTGGCTCTAGCACACTTGCTGTGCAATTCTGGGCAAGTCACTTAAAGCAATCTTCCCAGACCCTAAAGTCTGATTAGCAGAAATGCTGAGTGTTCATATTGCAAGTGAAATCAATGGCAGCTGTGGCTTTGAATGCAAAGAAGTGCTAAATAAGTTCTCCTGGGGGAGTGAGTCAGGTCCTAGGTCTCAAATTAGGTACCCCAAATTAATAAAACCTTCAAGCTCAATCTCTCCATGGGCCAGTTAGTGCACAACATGCTAATATAGACTAAAACTTAGACCCCTTCTGGTGCAGAAAACGGAAGCTCTGCAGACCAGCCCTTAAATACTACACTGCCAAATGCAGTGAAGAAATTAATAATGGTCTTCACAGCAGAATTTAAGTGAGCAGTAAATGAGGCACAAGACCATCCCCTGACCAAGGAGGCTAAAACAAGCTATCACCTAGCTGTGCATTAAGAGAGCACCAGCCATCCTGTGCAGTGAATGAGCCAGGAGTCCTATGGGAGGAAAATAACATGTGATCATGTAACTGAAGACTGTAGCCAAATGCATAGGCATGAGGGGGCTAAATTAAGGTTGCACAGGCAGCCTTAATTCAGGGGTCTTAACTTCTGAGGGCTTGACTCTGCAACCTTAATGTTCTTTTAGTGTAGCTTTTTGTGGGTTGGCTTCCTTCCCTTAAAAAGGGGGAAAATTCTATCAGCAGGGTTGGCAGCTTTTAGATATGTGGTCTTGACAGCTGTGCTAATAGCCTGCTGTGGCTGTCCATCAGAGGTAGTGTTTTTGCTGAGTTCCTCCTTGGCAATTCATGTCCCATGTGCACTCCCCTTCTAAGAAACAGTGTTCCTCAAATGAGGATTCTGGGGGAGGGAGGGTTGCCACCCATACTGTAACCATTGGTGGTGGTTGGGTGGGGACTAACTCACCATATAGAAGCTGAGTGCCTTCCACTCCCTGCAAGGGCTGGGCTGTCTCAGCTGGGACCCAGCTCCCTGCCCATCTTGTTCCCTGGGCAAGTGAAGCAAATGGGGCTATGCTGAAGGGTCAAGAGGGGAGCAGGAAGCTGCCCCCTACCCTCCCCCAATGAAATTCAATGTTAAGTGCAAAGCAATGCACATTAGGAAAACCATCCCAACTACACATACAAAATGATGGGGTCTAAATTAGCTGTTACCACTCAAGCAAGTGATCTTGGCATCATAAGAACAGCCACAAGGGGTGAGGCTAGATCAGCCATTAGCCCAGTATCCTGTCTTCTGACAGGCTGGAGCTGCATCCTTCAGAGCAAACCAAACAAGGCAACTTATCAAGTGTTCCATCCAGTCCCAACTGTAAGCAATCAGGTTTGGGGACACCAGAGCATAGGATAGGGTTCCTGACCATCTTGGCTAATAGCCACTGATGGACCCATCCTTCATGAAGATACAGAATTAGTTTTTTGAACTCAGTTGTACATCTGGCCTTCACAACATCCCCTGGCAACAAGTTCCACTGTGCATTGTGATGTACATACTTGTTTCATTTTTAAATCTACTGCCTATTTTGTGGTTTGTGTTTATGCAAAGGGGTAAATAACACTTCCTTATTTGTGTTCTCCATACCATTCATGATTTTCTAGATCTCAATCATATCCCTACCCCCCTGAGTTCTCTTTTGCAAGCTGACCAGTCCCAGTATTTTTAATCTCTCCTTGTATAGAAGCTCCATCTCCCTGTCATGTTTTTGTTGTCCTTCTCTGTACTTTTTCCCCAATTCTAATGTATATTTTTGAGATGCAGTGATCAGAACTGAATACAGTATTCAGGATGTGGGCATAACAAATTATAATGCCCCTATATAAATCTATCTTACTATCTATCCTTTTCCCAATGATTAACATTGTTGGTTTTTTGACTGTTGCTGCACATGGACCAAATGTTTTCAGAGAACTATCCACAATGACTCATCTTCCTTGAGAACAGCTAATTTATCACCCATCACTTTGTATATAGAGTTGGGGTAACATTTTCTAATATGCATTACTCTATTTGTCAGCATTGAATTTCATCTATCATTTTTCTTCCCTAGTCACAATGTTTTGTGAGATCCCTTTGTAACTTGTTGCAGTCTGCTTTAGACTTAAGTGAGTAATTTTGTATCATCTGCAAATGTTGCCACCTCACTGTTTTACCCCTTTTTCCAGATCATTTATGAATGTTAAATAGCACTGGTCCTAGTACAGATTCTTAGGAACCCCTGTTTCACTTTCTGCATTGTAAAAAGTGATCATTTATTCTTACCCTTTGTTTTCTGTCTTTTAACTGATCCAGAAGAGGACCTTCCCTCTAAAACAAAGTAAGGAGTTATGGGATAAGAGTCTTTGGGGAGGGGCCTTGTCAAAGGCTTGCTGGAAGTTCTAGATAATATAATTTACTTGATTACCCAGCTCCACATGTTTCTTTGACCCCCTCAGAATTCTGAGAGGGGTGAGGCATGATTTTCCTTTACAAAAGCCATACTGACTCTTTCCCCAACATGTCTCACATACATGTGTGAGATCATTCTCTTCTTTACTACAGCTCAATTTGCCTAAAATGGAATGTAGGTTCCCTGGCCTATAAGTGCCAGGGTCAACTGTGCACTTTTTTTTAAGTCAGGAGCTGTTTTCTAGTCAGCTGTTACAGAGGCTGATTTGAAGCAATAGTTACTTAATTCTGCAATTTCATATGAGTTCCTTCAGAACTGCAGTGAATATCTGGTCCTGTTTGTTGTTACTGTTTAGTTTATCAATTAGTTCCAAAAGCACCTCTATTGACACTGTAGTGGGAGACAGTTCCTGAGCTTTGCTGCCTAAAATGAAGGGCTCAGCTGTGAGACTCTCCCTCACATGCACGGCTAAGAAGATGGATGCCACTAATTCATTTTGCTTCTCTGCAAGGACCTTATCTACCTCAGCTGCTCTTTAATACCTCAGTTGTCCAGGGCTCCTCATGATTGCTTGGTAGGCTTCCTGCTTCTGCAGGAAAAAGTGATTGGGCCTTAAAGGAAGAGGTAAAGGGTGGAGCAGGAAGAGGCAGAGTGAAGAGGTTGAGCAGGAATGGGGCTTTGGGAGGAGCTATGGAGGGAGAGGGGACATAGGTGGGACCTTGGGGCTAGGCCATGGTCTGGGCACTGGTGGTCATAGCCCCTCACTTTTAGGGAGCCTTAGCTGCTCCTAGGGCACAAAGGTGGCAGGCCAGTGTGCTTCCAGAGGGAGGGGACCTGCATTCAGCATTTGTCTGCTCAATGGCCAGTCCTTTTTTAGTTTGACCTCTAACTCTGCTGCCCCTGTAAATATTCTATTACCTGCCCTTATGTTACAGAGGAGACTGGCCAGTGCACATTTCCTTCTCTCACCTCCTTCTACTCATACTTACAAGCTGGTTTGTCAACATTGTGGTTAAACACTGCAAAAAATGAAATGGAGTTTTTAATCAAATGGCAGTAGAGAAGTAAACCCCTCTGCTCACGTTGGAGTTTGTTCTGCAAACGAGACTTCTCGTAGCCTGGGGCATTGCTAGCAGCAGGAGATGCTGCAGGGTGATCATTCAGAAGTGGTGTTTTCTAGTCTGTACTGCTGTGAGAGGAGGCCCATTGTCACTGAGCAGGCCTCTACTGCAGCACTCAGCTCTACTTCTTACCTTGGGGGAAGGTCACAATCAGAGATGCTGTCACTCTTGTTCTGCTACCCTCCCCCCCTTGTCTGGTAGGGCAATAATGCAGAATTTCACATGCCAAGGGCTGAGACACAAGATTGCAATTCATCTGGTCATGTTTATTTATGCAAAACAAACATAGTAATAGATCCAGGCCTGAATTCAACCAGAAATACACATTGGTGCATAATAAATTAACATTAGCCTAGTGTACTGTGTTGAGATGGGATGCCATAGAATGCAAGGGCCACAAGCAGCTGGTACAGATCTGAGGCTTAAATAGACAGCAGAAAAACCTAGTAACCACAAAAAAAATTGTTCATGTCATCACACAGACCTGTGCCCGCAACATCTACTGCGGGGCTGTTCTAGCCTTAGACTAGGCCTCTTTCCACTAGCTCTCTCCTAGGCTGCAGTTCCCTGGGGAATCTCTCAATAATTCTAGTAGTGCTGGTCCATTTCAAGCACAAAGAACTGGGATCTCTTGAGGGCTATTCCTGCTGTACTTTTGTTTGTTTTCCATCTAGGCTGTGTAGGGTAGACCCAGCTAGTCCCACCCAGCCTGTTGCTATTCTAATGATTTGTATTTTTAGCACAGGGATACAGTTGTATACAATAAATCAGCACACAAACAAGTTTGTTTTCTTAAGTGTCTGTCCATTTCCAGACCAAAGAAACATTGGGTGGTAAGTTTCCTCTCTCTGGCTCCTCTGTTTCACCCACCCTGTATGCGAAAGAGGAAGACACAGTTAAAGTCTATCCACTAGCAACTTTCTAGATTAAACAGTGAGGCTGCAAACACCACTACTTTTAACTTTAGTTCCTCATTCCTTCTTTGCCAACTGGCAAATAATTATAACTGAGTTCCTGATGTGGGTGATCCAGGCAGCAATAGTCCAATAAAGAGGCTCCTGTATGTTCCTTCTTCAACCAGCCACTCTATATAATCTGCCAGTTATTTGCTACCTAGCTACAGAACTGAATCCACAGGGCGTTTTCATTATTTTAAAGCCTATGGAATTCAGTTCTCAAAGCCAAGTAGCTATGTTCCAACTCCTGGTCACGGGGCCATGGCAGATTAGTCTCCATCTGTAAGGAAAAAGTAGAATAAGCTGGTTCAATTTATTTGTAAGCAGCACAGACAAGATTGAATTGACACTGATTTTGCAACTGATAGAGGAAAAGTACTTGGGCATCTTTCTATCCTAGAGGTAGGATGCAACAGCCATGTTTCCTACTTGAGTAACTTTATTCAGCAAGGTTTCCGATTCAGTGCTCTCAGGTTTTCTGTTCCATTATTAGGAATTGCCACACTGGATCAGCCCAGCTTGAGAATTTAAGATTCTTAAGAAATCTGCTAAGATTCTTTTCTATATCAACTAGGCTTGTTAGCCACATAAACGTGGACAACTCTTCAAAATCTTGCTGCGAGTTTTGCCTCAGTGATAGACTGCGGAACTCATTTCCACATGAGCTCATTCAGCTTTGATCTGTAAACATGTTTAATAGGAATAATTGGGCACCAAGTGTTGGCTCAAGCTATAAATACAGGAATTTGCTTAGTTCCATCACCTTTAGATGCAGGCAACATGTTCTACAAGGGCTTGAAGCAACTCTTTCTTTTGTGGCATAATGGCTTATAATGTATGGGGTCCACTGATCCAGAAGCCAAATGGAGATGGAAATGATAGAGAAAGTTTCAGTGAAATTAAAATACAGAGCAAGTGTTTTACAGGTGGCATCAGGGAGACCACAAGCTTAGTAGGATTCACAATTTGATACTTGGAGGTAAAAATGTCATCCACTAACACATAGACATGGGAAGAAAATTCCCCTGTGGCTAGGTTGTTCCATAATTATGCCCCCTTGTACCTTCTTCTGAAGAGTCTGCTGCTGACCCCGCTCAGACAAGATTGCTGATCCAAGCTCGTATGGAAGTCCCAGTATGAGTGTTCTTTATACCCTAAAGCTTCTTGGTATTCCCCTCACACCCCCACCCTCCCGCATGGTTTCCACTAAAATTGGTTTGATCTTCAGTTCAAGGCAATTCAGTAAAAAAAAAAAATAAAAAAAATTGGATTTCAGTGTGAAACCTTCCTTAAGTGACCGCCACTACAGTTCTGGGAAGGAGGATTAATCTCAAAAGCTTTTCTACAAAATACTGTTATTTTTGCCATCTCAGGGTGAAAAAAAAAAACAAAACAACAAAAAACACACACCAGCTCCAGGATGACCTCCGAGACCTACCAAGGACACAGGGGCACATTTTCACACACTGTCAAAATTAACCCTTCAGACCCTTGTTCAAGAGAGACTTTTAAACAGATCCATAACTCCCCTTTAAAAAAATAAATCTTTTTGATCCTTATTTCCAAACACTTAGTTTGCACTGTCCAACGCTACAGGACACTGTTGCCTCTAGCCATGAGCCTGGCCTTTTAATGTCTATGTTTAACTTACACATGAAGTTGTGGGGAAGAACTCTGCTAGCGCTCCCTCGCAGCACAGTTTTACTCACTAAAGGTTCTGTCCACCCAATACAAGAATTTAGAGGAACTAAGTTTTCATTCTCTGCTCTCCCCTTCAAAGAGGTGAGAGCAGCTGCCCAATAACTAGATCTTTAAAGCAACAAAAAACCTGGTTTATTTCATGCCATCTGAGCTGTGGCCATTTGGCAAGGTATCGTTCTCATCACAGGCTTAATGCAGAATCACAGAAATGTCGGGCTGGAAGGGACCTCGAGAACTCATCACATCTAGCCCCCTGTGCTGTGGCAGGACCAAGCAAACCTAGACTATCCTCGACGGGTGTTTGTCCAACTTGGTTTTTAAAAGTTTCCAGTGATGGAGACTCCATGACTTCCCTTGCCAGACCATAGATCTGCCCTGGGCAGGTGCTGGACTGCCTGAGGGCAGCCCCCAGCCCATGTCTCAGGCATGCTGCCCAGGGCAGGTGGAGGGTCTGGGGTTCCCCACAGTGGCCTGGGCTTCCCGAGTGGTTCTTACCATGGCCTGGCTTCTGGCCTAACAGGGCCTCTGGGGAAGAGAAGGAGCAGGGGTGGGGACATAGAGAGGAGCAGGGCCTCATGGCAAGGGGGCTACAGTCTACATCAATACCTCCCCTGGCCCCCCACCAGGAAGAGGCTGGTATTGCTGGCAGGGGCTGCTCCGTGCCTGCCCGAGGCTTGCAGTGTGCCCATCTCCCAACCTATGCCCATGTTTAAAAGTGGGAGTGCCATGCCTGCCCACTTTTTAAGTGTGGGGCCTTGGTCCCCCTAACTACCCCAGTTCTGGCACCCCTCCTCTGAGATTGCTTCTACTAGTTCTTTAAGTACTCTGGGATGAATGTCACCAGGCCCTGCTGACTCGAATACAGCTAGCTTATCTAAATACTCTTTAACCTGTGCCCTCCCCCCGCCCCCGTTTGGGCTTCCATTCCTTCCCCTTCATTGTCAGTATTAATTGTGTTGAGTATCTGGTCACCACTAAACTTTTTTAGTGAAGACTGCAGCAAAACAGGCATTAAGCACCTAAGCTTTCTTGATGTCATCAGTTATTAGCTCTCCTTCCCCACTAAGTCTAGGGCCTACACTTTCCTTCAGCTTTCTCTTGCTCTTACTGTATTTAAAGGACTTTTTGAATTGCCTTTTATGGCCCTGGCCAGCTGTAACTCATTTTGTACCTTAGCCTTTCTGATTTTGTCCTTACACCTTTTGTACTCTGCCTTATCAAATCTGACCATGTCTCCCCTTGTGTGAAATTCCTTTTTGATTTTCAGGTCCTTAAAGAGCTGCTGATAGAGCCATATTGGCCTCTCATGAGGCTTCCTGTCTTTTCTTTGCCTTGGAATAGTTTGCAATTGTGCCTTTAATATGGTCTCCTTGAGGAACTGCCTGCTCTCCTGAACTCCTTTTCCCCTTAGGTTTTCTTTCCATGGGACCTTCCCTATCACTTCTGAGTGAAGATGTCTGCTTTATTAGAATTGAGTTTGTTTATATATGCCAGACTGGAGGCTAAGTGCTAGAAGGAGAGAGAGGGTTTTTTTTCCTAGTAGAACAAGCTTGGGTGTGGAAAAAAAATATTAGAAAAATTGTGGTAGCATCTTTAGGCCCTAGCCTCATGGTGCTAGGCACTGCACATGCGCGCGCGCACACACACACACACACACACACACACAGATACTCCAGGCCCCAAAGAGAAATGTACCATGCTGCTACTTGGTAGTTGTGGTACATTTTCTCTACTATTGTCATGCAGTAGCATGGTCTGGGGGAGAGAGATGCAGTGAGAACATGTGGAGTCCAGCTGGCAACCACGTTTGCTCTGTGCAAACATATGTACTAAACGGGGGAAGCGATACAGCCATCTCATGAGAACAGCCCTTACGAAGGGCCATTTCGGAGATGACTCAAGTACACGTAAGCCAGTTGTGCAGGTGGGAACCCCCACATCTTTCCAATCTGGAGCAAGGGGAAGGAACTGATCAAATACTGTAGTGATAAAGAGGGATCCAAGCTACTAGTGATAAAAGATGTAGGGGGCCCAGGCTGACTAAAGCTAATCAATCTTCTCTCTTATTGGGCTGAAAGATAGCAAGAGAGATGTATACTTGTGCTCTGATTTTAAATAAAATAGGTGGGAAAGTATAAAATAGGTGTTAGTAAAAGAAACATCTGTTCTGTTATTACCTCACTAGGCCAGAGGAGATCATACCTCGTGGGGCCTGATTACCATAGCTCTGGGAGCACTAACTTGTCCCACGCTAATGTTTATTCCTTCTGTTACGGTGTCGCTGCACTTGGCATTTTCCAGTGCAGTTTCCAGCCCCCCATGGATGTAAATGAAGGGGGTGGACTAAGAGCGAGTAGGATGAGGAGGCATCTCCTTTCTTGAGGCACCCCTGGAGAAGCGCTGCCTCATGTGGGCCCTGGAAATTAAACTCTCCTTCCAGCAAGGGTTTGGGCTGTATGGCAGAAAATGGGCTTGATTTGAATGCTCTGAGGGACTCTCTCCCCAGCCTAAAGCAATGACCCAAGTGAGGAAGTAGCACTTTGCATACAAGGATCTCAAAGCACTTTACAAAAAAGGCAATAGGGTCACTGTCAGTTTAGAGCCCACACTGGTCTCTGACTTTACCCTCTGTCCTTCCACATAACAATCACAGTTACGAGAACTGAAAGCAATTAGAATGCGTGTGAGGAGGAAAGGCTGCCTGCAATGTAAACTTTATGCAAAGCATAGTCAAATGCACAGAGTCTATTCTCCTTTGCTGTTGTATGAGACCCCTAAACAAAAACAACAATGGAGAGAAACATTTTAAAAATAGGAAAACATGGTTGTAAAACCACAAAAATTTACAGGACAACTTGGGGGAAGATAAAAGATCTGAAACTACTTTCAACTCATTTTTTGAAAATAAGTAATTTCAAGTTGGCTTCCCCTTCAACTTCTCACTCTCCATTTTTTTTTTTTTTTAATATAGATGGGGAAACTGATTCACAGAGATGTGACTTGCCAAAGGCCAGCCAGAGAGTCAGTGGCAGAATCAGACATAATGTAGAACTCAGCCATCCTTGCACCCAGCCTACTGCCTTTTCCTTTACAGGCAGTTCTGTCCAAATCTAGGTTAACTATATATTTTTTTTGCTAAAATTTTCTACACACACATCCTGTTAGCATATGCTCTAAATCAACACGCCCAGCTCAGAAAGGTCAAGAAGCCACAGTTGGCCTAATGCACAAATTAACTTTCACAGCAGTAACTGAGCATCTGTTGAACCAGGACTGATGATGCCGACATGCAGAACTCATGTGAACAATTCAAACTATTCATTGACTTAAGGCCAAAGTTACACTTAGCTTGAATCACCACCGCCCTCAGCCTGAATCACCACCACCCCCAGTTATACTTTCTATAAATACTTCCCCTTACTGTAAGTCTAGCACCAATTTAGATGTCATACGCACCCATGAAACCAAACAGGACAACTCCCAGTCCAGAGGGCATTTAAACAGAATACCTTTGAACAGCAAATCAAGAAGCACTGAGTGTAGCTGGTTTTGTGCTTTGGTCCTGCTCTTCAGCTTAGCTGTTTGCTTGTCTCATGATGCTCCGCCATGTCCCTGCCTATTTAAACTTGAACATGAAAACTTCATACCAGTCAGAGTATCACAGAGTTGAGGGAGGAGGAGCAGGTGGATGGGGATTATGAACAATAATTTTGTGGGGAGCACATTTGAATGGGTCACGGAGTCAGTACTCCTGCATTCTATTCTTGACTCAAGCACCGGCAACCCACGGCGAGCTGAGAAGTCACAGCCTGTGTCGGTTTCACCGTCTTTAAAGTGGGACTAACATTACTCACCTATTTCACAGGGACTATTATGGAGCTTTTAGCTTAAGGCTCTTTTATGTCTTGGTGTAGAAGTCTGTGCTAGAGGAGTGGACTGTTTGCTCATGGATCCTGGTGCCTAGATCCTGCCCCCATGTTTTCCCACCCAGCACCACTGAATGGCCACCTGATGTGATGGCCACTTGAACTGAGCTGGGATTGCCCGCCATCAGTTGAAGAGAGATGGGCTCCTGGGCTGGCTACAAGTTATTCGTTTCTAGTAAGTGGAATGAGGAACCACAACAGCTTTGTTAGCAGAACAGGCGTTGCTGACCCAGCTCTGTCTAGGAAGAGACTATCGCCACAAAAATCAGTGCAGTTGGCTACCCTTACTTCATACATGTTGCACACACATGCAGTGGGGATATTATAGGTGTCCTGGATGCTCGCTTATTCCAGTAAAAGCCAGGCAGGGGAAAATACAGGATTTGCCATGCAAAATCAGACTATTTACTCCAGCTAGTATCTTCGTTATCCCCCTGATTGCCAGTAGCTAGTGCTGTAGAAGACAGTAAAAAGAACAGGCTTTGGTACTGGTCGGTTGTGCCACTCTGCACATGGAAGGGAAAAGATTTTTCCTGACCTCTGCAGGGAGTTAGCTGGTGACTGGAAGCAGGGAGGTGTGCCTGATGCTTTGAAATCATGCAGGGACGCTTGCCCTACACAGCACATGCTCTGAACAGACAAGAGAGGAGGATGTTACACATGCCTCTATTTTAAAGTTCATTCTCTTTTATATGCATGGCTGAAGCCTTTAGGATGATAAATATATTCACAAGGCCCCTGTCTTTCCACAGGAGCTACACGCACTGCCACAGATCATACATGACATTATTCAGCTGCTGTTTCAGACCCTAGGACAGGCCGTGAAAGCCACTTTGTGCAGAGCAGCATGTGTCCTTTTATTTGTTTTAAGTCACAGCCCCACCTATTTTCACCTCCTGCCCCTTTGGTCTTAGGTTATGGGTGGCAGAAGAATTGACAGATAGAAAACTGGGCTCTCTGTCCATCATGTGGCTAGCTCCTCCTTTCTAAAACCTCAGTCTTGCTTTGTCATTTGTAGCCATGGAAAGTCACAACTCTGTTCTTCCCTGGACTTTTACCATGCATGCTATGGCTTTCTGAAGGCCAGTATCTGGTTTTGGTCACACTACTCCAGGCAGAAGAGCTGGAGCAGGCTGCTGGATAGACCATAGTGAGGCCACCAGACCATCCTTGCCCAAGCCTGAAAATCAAGGTTGTAATTCTAGACTAGTTTCCTTTGGGGCAGATCACCTCTGTCTAAAGTAGAAGTCCCAGGAAGGGGTTCTAAGGTAGGATCATAGAATATGAAGGCTGGGAGGGACCTCAGAAGGTCATCTAGTCCAACCCCCTGCTCAAAGCAGGACCCATCCCTAATTAAATCATCCAACAGATTTTTTTGCCCCTAAATGGCCCTTAAGGATTGAACTCACAAGCCTGGGTTTAGGAGGCCAATGCTCAAACCACTGAGCTATCCATCCCCTGCTACAAAAATGTAAATGCTGCACATTGCTGATAAGTCAGGAAGTAACAGCAACTGTTGACCATGTAACCTTAACTCGGCCCTTTTCTGGTTTTACTTTCTATTACAGTTTTTAGTAACATCGAACTCTGCTTTTCAAATGTCTTTCTTCTGAAGACATTGCAATGCAGATGCCATCACACTGGGGTGCTTGTCCCCCAGAACCCGAATGCAGGGGAGAAAGCGCAGAGGGCAAAAGCCAGCTGACTGCCTAAAGACCCCCTCCCTTCCCTTCTTCCCATAAGTGGGGGCTAGGCATTCAGACAGCACCCCAGATAGGTTAGAGTTCATCAGACTAGAAATCACACTGTTTAGATTTGATTCAGTTCCTGGGCAGGTTTTACTAGGCTGTCCGCACAGCCTGGATTAGGACAGAAATGGTAGGCTCAGGGAAGAGGTCCCTGAGCTCAGCAGCTCATATCCTTTATGTAGTTCAGCTTCCCTGAATTCCCTCACAGACCCCTACATCCCAGATTTCGTCCCCAGGGACCCATTTGGGATTTAGTGCACAGTGCGATCACACATACATTTGTCACATTTGGTATTCAAATCCCAAATTCAAACATCAGATCACTCAGTCTGATCAAAGCGGACAAGTCCCACCTCTTCTGAGAGGCAAGCCCACTACACTGACACACACACACTTTTTGCAAGATTATAGCATTAGTTCCCTTCACAAGGCAAAGCTTTGTTTATACATGGTGTTGTCCATACAATTTTTTCCCAGTGCGGCCAAGGATGTAAACATCTTGAACTCAGTTACGCTCTTTGCTTTACTCCTTTTGGTTCAGCCCACATGTTCCATATGCGTTTCCCAGATTCACTTTCTAGATGATCCATTTGCTCAGGGGGGGTGGGGGCAGGTAGGCGGAAGAAGAATGAGTCTACACAATCCCGCTGTGAAAATACTGTGCTGGAAGTGACAAGACGCAGAAATTCCCTTACTGAGGAAGAAGCCAACAAGAGGAGGAGCTAGAGAGGTGGTTTGTGATTCACAAGAAGGGAAAAGAGGATTCAAGTAACAGCTTCTGATTCAAAACTGGAAAAATTCCTGTTCAGATTTGGCCCAAGGCCTTTAGAGAGATTTCCAACAGATTGTTTATGCTACAGAAGAGGCCAAAAATGTGTGAGATATTAGACTGAGAAAGACAGTCCTGACCCCAAAGAGCTTACCATCTGAAACTGCAAAAGACAGAGGCAAATGGAGGAAAGTGATACAACATACAAGCAGAGTGACTGGCACACATCTGACAAGTTCCATGAGGTCTCTCCAACATACATGTAATCCTCATTTCAAAGCTTACCCTAAACCTGCCCCATATTAAAACAGGAACTCTGCCTCCTCCACCCTTTTTCACGAATGAAAACAGAAGTGTGGGGTGGCAGTAGCCATGTCATAGCTCCCCACCCCACACATCAAACTGCGTCCATTTGGCTTGTTTGGTCCTTCACCTGCCCTCTGCTCCCTAGTCTCAGCTGGGATTTCTGACAGCCTTGAAGACAATTACTGTACCAAGTAAAGCTGCCTCAGGAGCGTTTCCCTCTCTGCCCATTAAGGTGACCAGACGTTCTGATTTTGGGGTCTTTTTTTTATATAGGCTCCTATTTTCTCCCACCTCCTGTCCTGATTTTTCACACTTGCTGTCTGGTCACTCTACTCCCCATGCCTAGGAGCATCGTGACCCGTCAAAGCCTCCCTGATCTTTGGAGCAGAACTCACAGTGCTCAGTCCCAGGGCAGGTAGAGTTTTATTATTAAACGTTGATATCACTGTAGCATCTAGAGGCCAGGCATTGACTCCTGCACATGCCGTTCCTAGCTCTTCCTTTGTGTTTTCCATCAGTGCATCTCAAAGTGCTAAATAATCAATCAGTAGTAAGTGGTAGACCCTACTCCAAAGGGCTGACAATCTAGAAGGCTGAATTTCCACCATTGCCAAGCTGTGATTCATTACTGAACAACGTGTATAGTAACCTGCTTTAGGATCTGTGTGACTCTCACAGTTACTGGGCACACACCAGAGGGCAAACTTTGCCCTTCTATATTTCTGTATATGACCCTACACGCATTTCCACGCTGATGCCCTCCCTCTTGCCCAAATGTAGTATAAAAAATTCTAAAAGATACATGTCATGACTATAATGGTCTGATTTAAAGAGATGCCACTTGTATAGTTAAGGTTCCATCTAAGCCTGTTCTTATTAGCTGTTTTCTTAGCTGGCTTTAAGTGTGTCAACAGCAACATGGCAGGTGGGATTCCAGATACAAGGCATAGGGGTAGGGAATGGAGGATTAGATGAAAGTGGTTTTGACTCTGAGCTTTCATTTTTATGCCACTGTAAATCAGCATCTTAGCATCATTATAACTCATCTTCATGTCACTGCGTAGGGTTGAGACTGTTAATTAAGTTTCCCTCCTAACATTTGAGGCCTTAGCAGCTCTATAAATATTCAGAGAGCTTTAATCTGCAGATGGAGCCCTGACAGTCCCTTGGGCGACTGGCATAAAATGTGACATTACCCCCCATGCATCACACAGCCCATGGGTTATAAACTCTACCGTGCTGGTCAGAAAGCAGGCAGAGGCCAAGGGCTGCAGTAACAGGCACTCAGCTGCCAGGACAATAGGAACAAGGGACAGAATATTTGCTTCCTCAGGTTCTACTAGGGCGGGATCCATCCCATGTGGATCTTCAGCCCTGTGCGGATGGCCAGTGCGAGGCAGACTAAGTGAACCACAGCTTTGTACTGGCTCTCTGCACAGGGGTGACTCTTACCGTGTCCCTGTGCCCTATGGACACATATTGGCCTCCTACAGAGAGTGACCCGGGGAGAGGGCAGTTTCATCAGTTTCGCTGGAATGGCTAACCTGCCTCTGTCCCCTCATATCCAGCGAGGGCTTGTGAGGCTGGGGAGTCCTCGAGGCCCAGGATTGGCCAAGTTGCCATCTCTGCTCCCCGCACGGCCTTTGGGATGGGCATGAGATACGCACACGCATCACAACCCCCGTCAGCTTTCTCTCTCAAAAAGGACAAGGACCCCACGGGGAGGTTCCGCTCTAGGGATTCAAAGCCAGACACTCTCACGAAGAAACAATGCATACACAATGTTCGTTTCAGTTTTAAGCGTTTTGGCTTCAGGATTCCTCTCTGGACTTCCCTCTACTGCCTTAGGGCCTGATCCAAAGTCCATGGACTTCAATCATCTTTCCAACCAACCACAAACAATGGGCCTTGTAGAAGTGCCTTCCGCTCCCGGATAAATACATACGCACTACCTATGCACTCCCACCCTTCCAGCCTGACCCAAATCTCACTGAAATTAATGAGTCTTTCCATTGACTTCAATAAAAGATTGATCAAACCCTTCAAACTGTTCAAAACCAGCATGTCCCTCAAGGTAAAATATTTGGATTTTCATTAATTTGGTAAAGGTCATATTTTTGCCATGTCCATCAGCAGAAAATAGTTCTTGTCCTGAAAAAGCCTTCATTAAAAAAAAATAAAAAAATTGCACAGTATTATAGGCAAAACACAGAACAAGTTTTTTTGTGAAAAGCAAGGGAGTTTAGCAAGTTATTTTCTGACTACAAATCACTTATCTATGTTGGCTAAATGAGTCCGGATTTAACGAGGTTAAAGAGAAAAATCTAGTAGAAGTATATGGATACAGCTGAGAGAGGTGCAGCATAAATCAGGAACATATACATCTTACACAACTGAAAGTAATAAATGAAGTTGTCACCTTTATCTTTCTGCCTGCCCCCTTCCCCCACATATAGGGCTAAGCCAGGATTTAGCAACGTGAGACCCAATCCTCCTGTCACTTATGGTGGTGTAAATCAGGAATGACTTCACTGAAGTCAACTGAGTTACACTGCTGTAAAACTAATGCAAACCCACAGGTCTGGCTAATATTTAAGGTGTCTTGCTACAGCAGGGGTCAGCAATCTTTCAGAAGTGCTATGCCGAGCCTTCATTTATTCACTCTAATTTAAGGTTTCGAGTGCCAGTAATACATTTTAACATTTTTAGAAGGTCTCTTTCTATGTCTATAATATATAACTAAATAATTGTTGTATGTAAAATAAGATTTTTAAATGTTTAAGAAGATTCAATTAAATTAAAATGCAGAGCCCCCCGGACTCGTGGCCAGGACCCAGGCAGTGTGAGTGCCACTGAAAATCAGCTCGCGTGCCGCCTTTGGTACACGTGCCATAGGTTGCCTACCCCTGTGCTACAGCATATTGTTAATGGAACCTAGAGGTCATAACAGGCATTGGGCATGTTAAAATTTGTTTATTAAAAAGAGCACAAAACTCTACATTCCGATGTTCACCACTAACTACCCCAAAAGTTACCAACTGGAAAAAGGGTTCTAATGAGCCAGACAGCAGAACTTGCATGTGGTGTTTTAAAGAATGGCAGTAGCACACCTATAGGAGCAAGACTGCAAACTATTCCAGAAAAGGAAACAGAATCACACACACACACTTACTTTGTCGGAAAGGGTTTTGAAAGAGCTAATCTGGTTTCACAGTTTACAAAAGCAGCTCAGTGTTCCAACCAGAGTGTTCCCGAGATCCTGGTAAATTTAGCATCTTGCCAGACCAGTCCCCCCCGTCTTCCATGGTTGAAAGTGAGCCTGCTTTGGTTGTCTGTAAAAGTCATCTTGTGACAGCTGACATTAACACGCTGTTAGAGGAAAAACTAAGCTCTCAATTCGTAAAGCTTCTGGAGTAGGATGACCAGACAGCAAATATGAAAAATCGGGATGGGGTGGAAGGGTAATAGGAGCTGATATAAGAAAAAGACCCCAAAAATCAGGACCTCTGGTCTCCCTATTCTGGGGTCATAGCAATCAAACTGATTATTGTAGGACAAGATCTGTATTATTCAGAGATGTGCATCTCTCTGGTCCAGGAATGGATCTCTTTGAAAGAGTCACAGTGAATAAAGCACTTACCCAGTAGCTGTCTTCGCAGCGGCTCCAGCTGCTGTGAGAAAGAGACGCAGCCTGAGATACTTTTAAATATTACAGCCAACTTACTCACTTCTCTTCCTGGATTGAAGTGTGCACATGAGCTGTGCAGCTTCCACCACACACCCCCTCCTTTCACCTTTGGTTTCCAGGCTTTTCTGAGAAAGGAGGAAGGTGTGGGAGGGTACAATCGGCATCCCTGTGCCAGTGACACAATCATTACCAGGATTCGATTCAATTCTTGAGAAACTCCCCAGCACCAGTCAGACCAGCCTCCTGTTCCCAGGAAAGGAAGAGACGGGGTTTCAGAAGGTTCTGCTTTCCTGGGAAGTTGAGTGGGAGGCAGGGGAGCGATTTCGAGCAACATGTTTTAGGCACTTTTGATTTGATCAGTATCCTCCTCTCTTTCCAAGGCAGGGATGCCTGGACTTTGTGACCCAGAGGTCACATTGGCAGCTTACCAGAAAGGATGCAGCTTTTTTTAAATGCACAAAACCACCCTGGGACCGTATCTACAAACACAGCTGCCATTTCTGCTTGCTCCTGTGCCTTCCCCAGCAGGGGATTAGAGGCTGAAAGGAACTGCTCACCTAAGTGAGCTTGCCCAACAAGCAGAGTGAAACATCACCTGGCAAGTTGGGGGAAGGGTGAGTCACTAGACACCTCTGAAAACTCTGGCTCCTTATACTTTGTTCTTACGTAAAACACTTTTCCTCCATAGATCTGAAAAACACTGTACAAAGAAGAGCAAGAAGATTATTATTCCCATTTTACAGAAAGGGAAATGGAGGCAGAGAGGCAAAGCGACTTGCCCAAGGTTATCCAGAAGGTTTGTGGCAGCAATCTAGGAGCTGACCCCTGGTCTCTTGAGTTGTAGTCAAGTGCCCTTTTCACCAGGCCTCTCCATCTTCCCTGGAGCCCAGTGGCAAAAGCCCAATTTAATAGCGTGACTTGGTTTTGTAGCTCAGGACATGAAAGCGAAGCAGCTCATTCAGATTAATACCAACGATGAGAACTGCTCAGCCAGGAACCACAACAGCCTCTCAAAAGCCACATGTGACTGCCCACATAACTCCCTCTAGCAAAGTTGTCAGTGGATGGAGTATGATCGTAGTTTTCAGAAAGCCGCTTTTTTGGGGGTTAAGTCTAGTTTCTCATGTTTGCACTCTATCTTAGCAAGAACTGTCTCGTCTCAGAGTCAGACTAACACAAGAACTGGCAGCAAGGCGCCATCTTTCAGCCCAATCAGTTTTGCAGGGTGACTCAGCCCCTCGGGTGTAATACTGCAGAAATCTATTTTTAGAGCACCTGGTTCAGAATGAAATCACTTCTCTCAAACGTCAAGCATGTACAGTACCTTGAAAAAAGGATACAGACGCCCGTGGAAAATCAGAGACAATATTGCAGGCTCAGAAGAGATTACTTTGGAAGATGGAACATTTCAAGCTATTAGCAGAAGAATAGCAAAGGGGAAGAATTGTTCAGTGACTAAGGTTCTAGCACTGATGTACCTCACGGGGTGCTGGGAGGTGAAATACATTAAAGATAGTGAGGCACTCATACTAGGACACCATTACAAGTGCCTCAGATAGACCTTACTTTTGCCTGTTCCATTCAGCAAGACCATCCAAGGACACGACTGCTTTGGCATCAGATGTGAAAGAGCTACTGTAGTAGTGTACTCTGAACACAAGGGTGCAGAGAGTTTAAGGCCAAAAGGAACTAGTCGATCCAGTCTGATCTCCTGACTAGCAGGTTATAGAATTTCACTCAGTTCCTCGTTCTGAACCCAACTTGTGTTTGGCTAAAGCACGTCTTCCAGAAAGGCCTTCAAATCAAGACTGAAAGCTCCAAGAGAGAATCCACCCCCTTCGCAGTTTGTGTTCCAGTGTTAATCTCCCCAACTGTTAAAGATCTGGGCCTTATTTCTCAGCTGAAGTTGTCGGAATTCACTTTCCAGCCACCGCTTCTTATTCTGTCTTTTCCTACTAGATGAAAGAGCTCTTTAATATTTGGTATTTTCTCCCCCACGAAGCTATTTCTACACTGTGATCAAGTCAAGTCTCATGACAAGGCCTTTTCTCCTGCCCTCTAATCATGTGGCTTTTGTTTGCTAATGTTGACATCCTTTTAAAGTTTGACACCAGACCTGTATGCTGTGTTCCTGTATCCACATCACCAATGCCGTATACTGAGGTAAAATCACCGCCTTACTCCTATGCCTGTGTTATTATACAGTCAATGATTGCATTGGGCCCCTTTTTTGGGGGCAGGAGGGAGAGGCACAGAATGGCACTGAGAGCTCATGTGGAGTTCCTAGTCCACTAAGACCCCTAAATCCAGGAGACAGTCCCGCCCACCCCTGTTCCACTAGTCTCACTTGCGGTCCTTGTTCATAGATGTATAGCTTTGTGTAAGGGGACTATTATCCTCTTACTAACATTCAGTGGGGGTGTTTTGGTTGCTAGCTCCCAGTACCAAAAGGGGGAGGGTCGATGGGAAATCAGGAGCCTGAGACTGACAATCCCCAGGAGCAATTGGGAGAGGCCAATGCTCCAGGTCAGCCTGATTGACAGGGCGGGGAGGTTAATCAAGGGATCAGGAGGCCAGAATGGGTCCTGTCCTCTGTGAGAGCTAGGATTGCCTGGGTCAGACTGAGTGGGGCCAAGCTAAGAATAGAGCAGGGGCCTGAGCTGAGCTGGGGAACAGAGCTGAGCCAGAGCCAGAGCGGCCAGGAAAGCAGCCCACGAAGCAGATCAGGGCTGGGAGCAGAGCCAGAGGGGCCAGGGCAGCAGCCCAGGGGGCTGGAGGCAGACCAGCAGCAGCCGCCGTGCTGAGGCAGGGGCTGGAGCAGTCAGGAGCCAGATATGGTGAGCAGCTGAGGAGAGCGAGAGGGACCCTGGACAGTGGGCCCAGCACAGGGAAATTCCTCAGCCAGGAGGCCCTGCAGGCCAGACTTGGAGGGGGATTGGTAGCCCTGAGAGGGCAGGGGCGATGCTGGGAAGAAGGGTCCTGCCATCCAGAGCCTGAGAGCGTGTGGCCACTACCAGAGCAAGTGTCCACTCCACAGCATCCCTGCAGCACAGCCAGGGCCTGAGAAGGAGACCTGGGACCTACAAGGAACAGACTGTGAACTGCCCTGACAGTCCAGAGACGCGGCTTGTGATGTTTCCTGCCACAGAGCAGGGTGATATGTTTCCTTTAATCTTTCCCATTTTTCTTTATTCCTTTTTAAACTAATTGTTAATTAAACAAACTGTATTGCTCTAAATGATATGTAATGATCAGTGGGCCAGGGAAGCATCCAGCACAGAGAGCGTACCCCGGAGTAGGGACACCCTAGCCCCTGTCCTAGGTGACCAGAGCAAGGTTGGGAGTCGAGTCCCCGTGAATCCTGGGCTCAGTCTTCTTGGGGTTACAAGGACTCTGCCAGACAGGAGAGTAGAAAGGGAGTCCTCAAGAGCAGGGAGGCCTCTGGGTAAAGGAAGAGGGAGCAAG
Organism: Dermatemys mawii; assembly: GCA_007922305.1. Classification (NCBI taxonomy): domain Eukaryota; kingdom Metazoa; phylum Chordata; order Testudines; family Dermatemydidae; genus Dermatemys; species Dermatemys mawii. Next base: position 9,255,667 of record ML677382.1, read on the forward strand.
GACTCAGATCCTTCCGTTAGCCCACTTCACCAGGGTAGTGCAGAAGCCAGGAAAGTTCCCCCCAATAGCGGGACCATTCCCCTGCTTATATTTGCATAAGGCTATATTACAGTGTATGGCTAGAACAGGCCCATCTTACCAAGCAACCAAGATCACTCCATACAACTCCCCTGCCATCATTATTTACCATGTCACCAGTCTGTGCATTATCTTCATGTTCTATCAGGAGTGACTTCACCTTTACTTCCAGATGGAGGATAATGTTGTTCAGTGTCTGGCCTAGCACTGATCCACTCCCCTGCCTTTGATGAAGATTCCCCTTTGACAGCTACTCCAGTTACTCAGTTCTTCATGCACTAGACATGTGGTCTGATATGGTGTACTGCTAATTTTTTTAAATCAGCATGATGTGCAGTATAAAGTCACATATCTATGTATATCCATACAAAACACTCAGTTGCACACGTACAAAATGGGAAATGACTGCCTAGGAAGGAGTACTGCTGAAAGAGCTCTGGGGGTCATAGCGGATCACAAGCTAAATGTGAGTCAACAGTGTAATGCTATTGCAAAAAAAAGCAAACACCATTCTGTATTAGGAGTATTGTAAGCAAGACACGAGAAGTAATTCTTCTGCTCTACTCCACACTGATTAGGCCTCAACTGGAGTGTTGTGCGGTTCTGGGTGCCACATTTCAGGAAGGATGTGGACAAATTGGAGAAAGTCCAGAGAAGAGCAACAAAAATGATTAAAGGTCTAGAAAATATGATCTATGGGGGAAGGCTGAAAAAAAACTGGTGACATGCTCAAACAGCTCAGCTGGTAGATCATCAGCCTCTTAATTTGAGGGTTCAAGTCACTGTTTGTGCAAAGGATACACCCACCAGATGAAGAGCGCTGCATTAGCTCAAAAGCTCTCATCAACAGAAGTTAGACAACTTTGATTGGACTTTCTATAGTCCAATATGATTTACTGGTACAATCTTTTGCTTAATGACTACACTAAAGAACCATGCATTGGGTTATTCAGTTCCTCTTAGCGAGCCTCTCTGAAACAAAACAGTCTTGTCCAACGCACAGCAACAGTCAGTCAAATGTATTTAGATACCTTTGCTGGGTGTTTCTTTTTTGTGCCCATTTATATTTCTGGGGAAGGACCAGCTATAAACAGGAAGCGCCTGGAAGACTGTTCTTCTGAGATTAGCAGACTACTTTTGCAAATCCAAAAAGTTCAGGCAGTTTTCTGAAGTGGCTGAACTTCTGAGTTTTTATCTAAAGCAAACCAAAATGCTGACACGCCACAATCTGTAGGAGTTGGATTCTGTAAGAGGCTGTTATATTTAAACCTAATTTCACACACACACACACACACACACACACACACACAAAAAGTGACTGATATTTCTCCAGAGGTTTAGGGACATATTTTTGAAACCAGAGGACAATGACTGCTCCAACTCTCAATTTGGCCTTTGAAAATCTGCCCCAATTTTTTTTTTTTTTTTTTTTTTTAAAAAAACAAAAACAAAAATGTATGGTTGATCTGAACACCCAGTACTTAAAAAATCCCCACCCAGCATCTTCAGGATTATGGACCAAACACCTACAACCACAGGATGGAGACAGACAGCGCATACAGTGTCAAGACATTTTTGGTGTGTTTCTCAATGTTAAGCTACCCTTGAGCTCCAGTAAGACCTTACGTAAAGTTACACAAAAAAGCAATTTCCGTGCAAGTTCTCTGCAATCATCATCTAAAGATCTTAGGAAGCATTGAAGTTATGGAAACCCAGGGCTGGGCATCAGGCATTCTAGTTTTTATTCCCTATTCTACCATAAACTTCCTGTATGACCTGGGGCAAATCACTCATCACCCTCTGTACTTCCATTTCCCTTTCTACACCCAAGGAAGGAACATTGTAATGGTGTGCCTATTCAGGAGAATGGATGCATACCAGGGTCTTACCTCATTCAGTGTTAGACTCTACAACTGCCACCATTTCCACAGGGAATCAAAGCCACTACACAATAAGTGCTTTCAAGTTATTTTTCCCTGCTTGGAATTATAATGTTCTAACTAAGAGCCAGAATTTCCCAGCCCTCTGCTCCAGCTCACCTTCCCATTGTGCCTTTCCTGGCCCCTGATTTCCTCTGAAGTGCTTTATGCCTTCCCATCACTGCAGCCAGCTCCAGACAGGCCTTTCCCTCCGACTAAGAGGGAACTTCTTCCACAGTGCTCTTTAACCCCAGGTCCCCACCCATGAGTACCTTCCTGCAGCTCGCTCCTTTTTACCCGTTCAGGTCATCAACTTGCCAAAACATTCTAGACTACTCCAGAGATTTGCCCCCTCTTTCCCCATCCCAGACAGATCTTCCTGTGTCAGGGAGCAAGTTCCCTCTTATATGAATCCCAGCCCTAGGTTATCATGTGATGCCTGGTCATCTGACCCTACCACTAGCCAAAGCCCAAACCCATCACAGGTGAGGCAGATTTGGCAGAGCTGCAGCTAAGCCCAGCTCCCCTTTAAGGGCCAGCAGTCTCCCCTCCAACCCCTGCCAGACTGTCTCACCATTGTTTCCAGTATCATCCACTGTATACTGCGCATTGTCCAAACATAAAAGGCACAGTGCCTGCCCCAAAGACCCTAGTTAAAAGACCTGTTGTAGTGAGATTTTGTGTTACAACTCCCTGACTTTCAGTGCAGTGAAACGCAGTATTATGTTAGAGAGTTTAATGGTGGCCATCAGTCACAGACCTGGATGGCCAGGATGGGTGTGCTAACCATCCTTCTTTCAGGCTAAATGGAAGAAGCAATTAAGCCTCTTTATGGAGGGAGATTGCCTTGGGCAGTAGCTTCTCTTGTCTCAGGCCATCTGTCACATGGCCAACACTGGGCTGGGCTAAGCAATGTGATCTGAGGGGTTGCCCCTGGAGATGGTTGCAAACTGTGAGCAAGGTGAATGTTTGGCAAGCTGCGTGTGTTAGAGTCAAAGAAAGCCAACAAACAAGGGGAGAAGCTGTTGTGGGTGTAGCCCCGAGAGGGAGCAGTAAGACAAAGCTCCTTGGGACACAAGACTGGCTAGAGAAGCAAGCTTGGAAATAGTCTGGAAGGAGACCCTGCTATTATTGGTTTCTGCTCTTCCGGGGCACAGGACTTTGGGTACGTTCTTGGTAAATAAACAGGATTGCATCAAAGAATTACCTGACTTGTATCATCAGTTTCTCCTTCTAACAGAAACAACTTGGCCAGCTCCCACAATATTAGCTAGCCAGTCAGCCTAAAGGGCAGCAGTAATATACTAAACAACATTTGCTACAGTAGTGTTCACAGAAGTTTTGTTTGTCAATATAATAGGACTTGATTTTTTAAAATTGCATGTGTTTGCCCATTTGCAAAATCTGATAGTGAGCTGCACTTCCCAGGTTTTTGCCTCTAGAGCAGAGGTGGGCAAGCTACAGGCCGAGCCATTTTAAGATGGCCGGCGAGCTCCCGCTGGGGAGTGGGATCTGGGGCTTGCCCTGCTCTGGTGTTCCGGACAGGGCGCTGGGTTAGGGGCCACACCACATGGCTCGGCCCTGCTCCAGTGCCGCCTGGCTGCGCCTCTGCACAGGAGCCGGAGAAGGGACATGCCACTGCTTCTTGGAGCTGCTTGAGGTAAATGCCATTTGTAGCTTGCACCCCTGAGCCTCTCCCCATTCCCAAACCCCCTATCGCAGCCCTGATCCCCCTCCTGCTTTCCAAGCCCCTCAATCCCAGCCTGGAGCACCCTCCTGCACCCCAAAATCCTCATCCCCAGCCACACCCCAGAGCCCGCACCCCCAACCAGAGCCCTCCCACCTCCATACCCCAATGCCAATTTTGTGACTATTCATGACCCGCCATACAATTTCTATTCTCTGATGTGGCCCTCAGGCCAAAAAGTTTGCCCACCTCTGCTCTAGGGAATGATCTCTGGTCTAAGAAGAGGTCTGGGAGTGGTCAGAAACAGGGATGTGGACATTCATATCTCCTGTGATAACCACTAGACAATAGCCTGTAAGAGAAGCCCAATGTCTTAGCTGGAAACCAGATGCCAGAGACAGGTTACCTGGAAGAAGACAAGAGACAAGCAAGACTCAGAACACAAACACACATAGCTTTAGAGATGGTCTGCTGACTCTGTCCACCAGTCAGGTGGTGGAGCCAACCAGGCAGCCTACTATACCTAGCTGTGCTCACTAGGTTGCCCAGTGGCTGACTCCACTGCAGGTCCTGATTGGCATCAGGAGCCTTGGGTTCAAATTCTGACTCTGTCAGGGACTCACTTTGTGATGGTGAACAAGTCACTCCCCCCCTTCACTCTGCCCTTTAAAACCAAAATAGCAATACTTAGGCTAAGGCCATCAAAAGCATGTAGGTGCCTAACTCCCATTGGATTCACCTTTGTGGTTCTGGGCCACCCTTCCCTTCATAAATTGCTTTGAGATCTCTGGATGACAGGATTATGGAAAAGAGACAAGGCATAGGACATAACATCTTTTATCAGACCCACTTCTGTCGGTGAGGGAGACCAGCTAGTTCTAGATCAGAGCAAAGTATTATACTAGGAGTGTGATTTAATGAGGTTCTGCTGCAGTATTAAAATCAGTGGTCCCGTTACTGAAAAGAATGAAACTCTCAGAATGTCCCCACCCCCGTACACTACTTGGTGATGAAAAGGCACAGAGTGGACTGCACTCTTGCCTCTGAATGAGCTAACTTTCCTCTGCTGGGTGCCCCACTCCTCCTCCTCCCCCGCTGCTTTCCCCTACAAAGTCAGCCCACACGAGTGATCAACTCGGCAGCCTCCTTCAGGAAGTGCAGCAGCAACTCAACATTTATCAAAGAGAAACCAAAAACTTCCTGGAATCTCATTAAATTCAGAGCCAGAGTATTGCCTAATTCTGAGTAGGCAGAGCCTTACGGGAGGGGATGCTGTGTGATGCGGGAGACACTGAAATCTAACTCTGTCTGCTTTGGGGGTGAGGGATTTGCCCTGAGGAATATATTTTATCCCCAGTTCTGGCTAGCCTGGTTCCGATTTTAGCAACGTTGCCAACTTGCATGATTTTGTCATGAGTCTCATGATAATTACTGGTTTCCTTAAAGCCACGGCTCCTGGAGTCAAGTGGCTCTATGAAGAAATGTAATCGTAGCTGCTGTCAGTAATATAGTGTCACCAACTCTCTTGATTTTGTTGTGAATATGCCAGTTTTCCTAGCCCTCTGCTCCTGGATCCATGTCACTGGAGGAGAAGCTCAGCTTTCTTTTTAAAAGCATGTGTTTTCCCTCATGAATGCAGAGAAAATATGACCTCAGTGAATTTTACAGGCTCAGAAATGAGAAGGCAAAAAAAAAATTGTTTTAAAAAACCCCTTTCTGAGGAACATGACTCATGATTTTTGAATGCTTGCAACCAACAGAACTGAATATGGCTAGTCTGACCATTATTCATAATGATACAGCAGTACCTGCTGAGAAATAGCTTGACTGAGAAGCAATGAATGGCTTTAGGATGCAGGCAGTGCTCAATTTGTACCAAGGCTGGCAAGTTATGAAAGTAAAAATATTGCTTAAGCCCAGTAACCTCTTTCGTTACAAATTAAGTACTGGATGCAGGATATGCATGGAGCTCTCCAGTTGGCTGGCAATAGTAGGCAACTGGAAACTACTCATGCCCAGATGAGATCATTTTGTTTGAACTAGTTAGAAAAAAGTTTGAGTTTTGAGGCCTGGCCTGCATTCAAGGATAACTCTGTTTCTGTAACCAGCTGACAACATTCTCAGCTGTCTTGATGTCATGATTGTATCAGAAGGAGCAGACTTTGACCTGCTTGGTTGAGTTGTGAAAGAGGTGCTGTGTTGACACACCCATACTTGTTCACCCTGTACCCATGTTTCTCAGCTTGTTTATATCAGTGCATCCTGGGAAAAACTGGGCTATTTGACCATAGTGCCTCCCCTTCTTAAAGCCAACCAAGGTTGCAGAATCTCTGTCATTGGAGGTTTTAAGAGCAGCTTAGACCAAGGGTCAGCAACCTTTCAGAAGTGGTGTGCTAAGTCTTCATTTATTCACTGTAATTTAATGTTTCGCGTGCCAGTAATATGTTTTACATTTACAGGAGCAGAAGGACAGAACCCCAGACCGGCAGCAAGCTGAGCAAGGCCGGCGGCCGGGACCCCGGATGGCTGGGGTTGGTGGACGGAACCCCAGACTGGAAGTGGGCTGAGCCACTCAGCCCACTGCCGATCTGGGGTCCTGGCCCCTGCCACCCGGGGTCCTGGCCATCCAGCTTAGCAGTGGGCTGAGCAGGGCCTGCAGCTGGGACTCCAGGCCAGCAGCTGGGACTCCAGGCCAGCAGCAGAGTGTCACTGCAAAACAGCTCATATGTCAGGTTGCCGACCCCTGGGTTAGACAAACACAATGTTTGTCCTCACTTTATCCCAAGGGAAGGGACATCTCCTAGTAGTACAAGCCACAGGCAGAAGCTCCAAACTCCTCCCCCACACCCAATCTGTTAGGCAGAGAATGGGGGTCGGGGGTGGCAGGGAGTGCTGCAAGCTACACTTTAAGCGTAAAAGCCAAAATGAGGCTTGTGAGCCACAGTTTGGCCACCCCTGACATAAAACACCCCTAGCGAAAGGGCATGGTCCATGCCGAAGGCAAGTGATTTTTTCTAAGCAAGCAGTTAAACTACATTACTTTGCAACAAATTACAGCAAGGGAGGGGAGGAAAACCACAAGGCTGAATAGTGCCTTACAAGCTATTTGCATTGGGCAAGATCCAGCTGAATCCCACCATGACACAAGGCAAGTTACAGGAATGCTTTCGTCTTGCTTTAAAAGATCTTGCTGCAATAACGGCGGTGCTATTGCTCTTGGCTCATTGTTCTGAAGCTCTTGGGTAGGCTGAGTCATTGCCGCGCTCCCCAAGTCACTCAGCTGTAGGATGCACATCAGATTTTCGATTCCAGAAGGTTTCCATTACAAGGTAGAAACTCGCTCCAATAATGAAAGCTGCACTTTTAAGCAGAACTGAAAATGGGATGAGTGCAGTGCAAGAGCCTTTAGGGCAGCAGTCAGCAGTTTACTCCATTTACTGAATCCAGATCATTTACAAGAAACAGCAAGGTGGGTTGTATGCTAACACAGCTATGGTGTCGTCCCCCCCCACCCCTCCGCTTCCCCAGTAGACCTTACTATGAACGTTATGCTCTACGGGGTTCTCCCCTCCTTTCATTTTAGGAAGGACACTCGCTTTGATTAAAGAACAGCACAGACCAGTCCAAAACACAGACGATATTATCCGTGCCCACAGGTCCCTGCTTAAACTGATTCTACAGTTTTTCTACTGGGTTCAGTAACTAGCTGTCTCCTCCTTTTCCGAGAGGCCACATGACTGGAAAGACAGGAGGGGCTGTATGGGTGTGAATGCTCACAAATGGAGGTCTCTTCAGAAAAGGGCTGGGTCTGGGTGGGTCTGGGACAGGGGTGGGCAAACTTTTTGGCCTGAGGGTCATATCGGGGAATAGTGGAGCTGTGCTAGGTATTGTTTAAATCAGGGGTCTCCAAACTATGGCCCGGGGTCTGGATCTGTCCTGCGGCTTCGATTTGTCCGGCCTTCCAGCTGAGCAGGCACCTGGGGAAGCCGCTGCTGCCCCCGCCCCCTTGAGCTGCTGCCGGTGAACCCATGTGCAGAGGGCAGCAACTGGAGGAGTAAAGCCGGGGCAGGGCTGGAGGAGCAAAGGGGGGAATTTTGCATATATTGATTTTTTTCCACAGTCCCTTCGGCCCATGAAACCCCTTCAGAAATCTAATAAGGCCCTCATCTCATAAAGTTTGGAGACTCCTGGTTTAAATAAAGAGAGGTGTAGAGAAAAGCCTCCACTGCTTTAATGCAAAGGACTGTGCCACCAGGTTGGTTTTCTGGGGGAGGCAGGGCAAGAACATGGGATCAGAATACCTTTTACCATAGGCAGCATCACCACTCTTCAAGGTCTCACAGACAAATCAAGAGATTTCAGAAACAAAACAAACAAAAATCGTAAGAACCCAAAGTTTGTCTTCTGGGCTTTGAATCTTTAGGGGATCACATTTTCCCACTTCTCTCAGCAAACATGAGACAGACACTTAAAATGGAAGCTGAGAGCCTCATGTGATCACTTGCCCTAGGGAGGTGAGGTTTTAAGAAAAACAATAAAAACCAAACCAGAAACCAAAACACCCATCCCAAGAATTGGCAGCTCCATTTAAGCAATGACACTATGAACTGGGAGCCAGGGAAGACACTGTTCAAACTTCATTTTTCCCCACTCACCACTGTTTATATATCTGTGTACTTTGCTGCCGATGGTACTTTGCATCTCTTTGGCTTTGGTTCAGACATCCCCAAATGGTGGTGATGTTCATATCTGAGTTTTGGGGCTAGGGCTCCTCTCTAGATTTAATTCTGAGCCTTGACAGAGGAACAGCCTTGAAAATACACTGAGCAGCACATCATGCTGTTGATTCATGCAGCTCTGAAGAAGCCACAGAGACTATTATCATATTCTACACCACCCTCTAGTGGCTAAGCCATGTTGAAGCAACTGGCACCTGGTTATTTTGTGATACTAGAAGGCAGGCTGAATTCATCCATGATGTAACCCAGCTGAAATTCATGGAGTTGAACTACGGATGACCTGGGCCAGTATGTCAATGTAATAATTTATTGGGCACTTTTCCATACAAGGAGGAACCCAGCTGGCTTCAGAGATACCACCACTGAAACACAGCATAACACCCCTGACCCTTATCCAGACTCCCCACCCCCCCCATCCCCTTACCATGCTGCTCAGAGCAGCAGAACTAGCTGCTGCCCTGCTGAGCAGGAACCAGCCACGCCACCCAGAGCACTGGCAGCATGATGAGCTGAGGCTGATGGGGAGAGAGGACAGCAACAGAGGGGTCGGGAGCTCAAGGACCAGACAGAACAGTCCTATGGGCTAGATGTGGCCCAGGGCGGGTAGTTTGCTGACCTTTGCATCAGACAGTTACATGATCACGTACATTAAGTCACTTGCAGGAAACATCTTCTGAACATGGGCACTACAGCACACTAAGGCTGTCACTTGAATGCCACGTAGGAAAGAAGTCTCCTCAAAATGAAGATTATAGTATGCTAGACTGAGTACATAGTTGGGAGAACTGTCACTGTGAAAAGCTGGTTTTACAGTGGATACTGAGTGCTAAGCCACCAGTTTCCATATTGATTTAAGCAGGAGTATTGAATACATTAAAACTAGAAAGGCAAGTGTAGAAGTTTTTTGTGAACTGGAAATGAAGTTCCATTGCAAAATGGATGGGTTTAATTAGGACTAACCCTTGTTCTTAGCAGCCCACCTGTAGTACAGGAAGGATATTGGGGGGTGCTAGAAGGCAGATCTATCTGGTAGGGCAGAGTGAAGATTGTGGTGCATAGTGGATAGGTGTGGGCCTCCAGGTGGATGAACTGAGCTATTAAAGGTTCAGCTTTTTGTTGCTTAGGAGGGATTGTGTGCAATCACTAACAACTATCCACAGCTGTACTCAGTGGGGTGTTAGAGTAGTTCCCTCAGTTTGGTTAATCTCAGAGGCACTCTGATGGAGCTCCTTTCAGGAAGGACACCACCTAGGGTGACCAGATGTCCTGATTTTATAGACAGTCCTGATTTTGGGGTGTTTTTCTTATATAGGCTCCTTTACTCTCCTCTCCTGACTTTTCACACTATCTGGTCACCCTAATACCACCTTTGCAAAAGCAGATGATGCTTTGTTGGAGCTGCTCCTCTCTGATAGAGCAGAAATGGTGCTAGGTGGAGAGAAGACCTGCCACACAATAGGTCCCAGCTTCAGAGAAGAGGCAAGGGTGGTGAGAAAACTAAACAGCTCCTGTGACCTCCCCTCTTCTTTCAGCCACCAGGGCCTTGTCCTCATAGATTAGTCCTGTGCTGGTGTTTTGTCAGAGACTGCTCCAACTGAGAAGAGCCACAAGGCTACAGGGCTCTGCAGGCTGGGGTTAAGTGAGGCAAAGTGAAGGAGTGAAGCAGCTGCAAGGTTTGTTCTAATTCTTCTGATTTGAGAAGGATGCTCCCCAGATATAATGATGGCCCTGAACCAGTGTGTAGGAGGTAATATGTAGAATGTATATCTTAGATGTTGGGACATGTGAAGAGATTCCTGCTTGTCTGGCAAGGAAAGAGCAGACAAGTAAAAAGCTAAGCCAGCAACCTGCTCAGGTAAACAAGTGGGTCAGCAAACTAATCTTAGAATGTGGGTGTGAGATTGCATTTAGCCCTATGCTGTGCCCTTTTCCAGTGGACTTTCCACTTACTGAAGCAGCCGACACATGACATTACTTCTTCAGCTCAAGAATCTGTCGGTGAACTTGTGCATTCTAGGTGGCAGGTAAAAGAAGCAGTCAACATAGTGACAGGAGGGTATCTCCTAGATCTTACTGCTCATCCATGTCTCTAACACTCCTGCCTATGAGGAATGGGCACCAGAAAGTAGCTTCAAGCTGAGGAGTGTGAACAGCAGGCAGGGGTAGTCCTGCTGACACAGGGAGAAGATGCAGGTGCATTGATAAAATCAGCAATGGCTCTGCTATGCCTTTTTCCAATCTTCTAGCCAGCTGGACATTTTCACAAAGAACAAGACTTTCATGACAGTAGTCATTGTTTTGTGACAGAGGAGAACCTTGGATAACTCAAATGGTGCTGCACTAGAAAGAGCCATTGCCCTTGACTATGGTAGGGCCAGTGGAGGAAGCATTATTACACAGCTGCATCGCCCCCTTAGGGTATTCAGAAAGTCTTCAAAATGCTTCATCAGATAATGGAAATAGCCACCATAAGACATGTTCTGTCAGCTACTCAATGCCGAGAAGTTCTAACATCAAAAAACCAAACCAACCCCCATACTTTTCTCTTTATGTAATTAAAAAAACCCCTAAATTCTCAGAGATAAGTTTTATCTCCTGTGAGAGCTAGAGTGATTCTGTAGTTTTTTAAAAAGAATACAAAATATTATGGGACTTGGTATCAACTGTAAGGTCCCATTTTGAGTGAGTGATAATGGATTTACTTGAAAAATCTTAGTTTCTCTCAGAAAAGTTGCAGAAGTTACACTATTATTCATAGAAAATGAAGCTTGAATCCCTGCTATTAGGCCCTGATTCACCAAGGTATTTAGTTGATTTCAATAGGCATTATAGCCCATTGATTTCAATAGGCATTAAGCACCTTTATACCTTTGTGAATGTGGGCCTAAGTACCCAGTGAAATTCAACCATAATGTAGATAGCTGCCATAAACCTGTCACAGCACTGGGCAGAATCCCTAGTGGTAGGAACAAACACTACCTATCCTGAGAGAGGCCAATCCGACGCTACTTCCTTAGTGCCAACCATAGCTACAAGACACGCTGCATTTATAGATTGTTTGGAAAGAGGAAGTGACAGCTAAGGAGAAAACAGAGAATTTTAGAATGAGAGACATGCCTCCAGCCTATGATTAAGATATATACCCATATTAAAGCACACCATGTTTACATAATACTAATAGCATCCTAATTAAGTACAAAGCATGTCTTCAGCAAGCATCAAGGGGTCAGATAAGATCCCTTGGAAGAGTCTATTTTAGGTTACCTATAATGAAATAAACTGAACAAAGTGCAGGCTCACAAGGCCACTTAGGCTCATCCCCTGAAGACAATGGAAAAGAAGAGAAGGAGTAAGAGCTATTTAGGAAAAGGGAATTTCAGCCAGTATCACTTAATGCATATGTAGGGGAAAAAAAAAAAAAAAAAAAAAAAAAAAAAAAAAAAAAAGCTTTGGGCTATTTTTTGCTTAATCTTTAAAGCAAATCTGGACCAGATACAAAGATATGCCTATTAGGAAAAAACAGAACAAAGCCACCCTCAAAATACACAGAAAAAGATCTACAGCACTATTTAATGTTTTATGCTTGTATTAAGTAAGACAGGGCCTTTACTATGGTTAGTGTAGCTTCACAGACTAATACAAAATAAACTCTAAGTTGTTTTAATTTCTTCAAGTTCAAAACAGAGCAGTATTAAGAGGAGATATGATAATCACAGTTATTACCTTGTAAAAGTTCAAGAATTTCAGTTCCCCACTTCCTTCCAGTTTAAGGTATCACTATGACTGAACCCCTTTCAGTAAACTGCAAACCAAAAGAACAAGACTGAGGTGAATTAGCAGATTGTCCTTTTATAAGCCACTCACTTTACCCATAATTCTCAGTCTTATCATCATTTCCTGCCAGTTAAAAAAAAATCAACCCCATTCCCCTTTGTCCCTATAAAGCCTGCTTCAATCTTCATTCCTTTCTCCATAGCAGAGAAAGTAGGTTTCAGGGAGAAAAATCACCAGTCCACAAACAGGTAAGAACTGTCCTGCCAGTGTGAATGGTTTATTTGAGTATAGTAACAAAAATTGAGATTACTGTTATTATAATGAGAACATTTGAAAGTAAAAAAAAGATGAACTCTCTTTTTCAGGACTAATAGATTATACAATAAAATCCCACATCAAGTGAGCCTTCATTTGTTAGTTGATAGTCTCCTGCTATCTTTGCAGTTATTTATCAACAGCTCCTCATTCCATAGAAGGAAACAAAATCTTTTTTTCTGGTGAATTTAAATCAGTAACTAAAAATATACATGTGCTGTTCCCTAAAATAATTCCCAAGTCAGATTTTTAACTAGTTTTGAACTCTTACAGATTCTTCAGGCAAAAGAACCCCCAAAGTTGCTCTGGGTATTAGGCTTTTTAAAAGAGCCCTACATCAAAGGCTAACTCTATACTGAAAACTTAGATCAACCTAGCTACATTGCTCAGGGCTATGAAAAATGTCACTCTGGGGGAAAACTGTCAACTGGGCTAGTTTACTGGGAAAGGGGCAAAGAAAATAAGAGAAAGTGGCTTGGACCTATTCAGACATATTTTGGCAGGTGGCCTCAGATTTAACTGCTTGGCATTATATCGGACAAAGGAGCCTTCAGTAGAAGGAAAAAAGCTTCAGTTTTTTTCCTACCCTTGGAAATTCCCCTTACTGGGGAGTCTAAAAGGAAACAAACACATCTGAAGGAACCTACAAACAGTATAGCTGAGAAGACTTTCTTGGCTATATGGTCTCTGCACTGTCAAGAATTCAAGACTCCCACATTCAAAAACTCTTTTGTATAGGTCACCGGAAAGATACTATGCCTGTAGCACAATGTTGTATGCTGATGAGTTGGTTCATTGAGGATGCTGATGGAAAAGCACCACCTAGGCAATGACCAACCCCACTTACTGTAGCACCAAGGTATTCTTTTAGGGTCTCCTAGTCTATAATTCACCAAGTCTGACACTTCTGCATAGGCTATGGGATCTAACTGGAGCACAGCATAAGGTGCCATGGCTGTAAGTTGCAAAGAAAATGCTTCTCCAAAACATGTTCTGACCTGCTATTCAGCTGACTAATATTATGAAAATTAAAGGAAGAAGTGTGGCTTGGTATGTTATGCATGAGTCATGTTGTGATACTGGATGAGGGATTTCACCTCTTTGTGTGCATTGACCTGTCTATAAAATAGGAGAGGAAAAACAGAACCACAATATTAAAGATCTTGTTGAAACAGAATGGATTATGAAGTCTGCAGGATGGACAAGGTCTAAATTACCCATGATTCTTTACTTTTGCTTGGAAAGGAGGTGCTGAGATGGGATCATCAAACTATGTTCTGGACTTAGAAAAGCAGCAGATATAGGAGCTGACATAGATAATGGTTGTCACAACGTTATAAAGATCCAGAAAAATATTTTATGGGGATGAGGAACTTCAGTGTGGAACATCCTGCCTGATACAAACTATCACCCATGTTAATATACTTTTGTGTATGTAATAAAGTAGCTCTTAAACTCTATGAACTATTTGAGAAAGAATTAAGGCAGGAAGGGACCATTAGATCATTTAGTCTGACCTCCTTTATAATACAGGCTGTAGGATTTCACCCCATTACCCCTGCATTGAGGCCAACAATTGTTTGGTCAAAGCATATTTTTCTGAAAGACATCCAGTCTTGTTCTGAAAACCTCAAGAGATGGAGAATCTACCACTTCCTTAGTCGCTTGTTCCATTTTTAATCAGCATAACTGTTAAAAAAAAAAAAATGGTGTTCCTTATTTCTAATTTGCATTTGTCCAGTTTCAGCTGCCAGCCATTGGCTCTTATGTAGCCTTTCTTGGCTAGTTTAAAGAGCCCTTTAATAGTCAGTATTTTTTCCCCTGTGTAGGTATTTCTACACCATAGTCAAGTCACCTCTTAATCTTCTTTTTGTTAAACAAAAAAGATGGAGCTCTGTAAGTCTCTCACCAAAAGGCTTTATCTCCCCCTTTTTGGTTATTCTTATGGCAAGTTAGAGGAACAGCCTGAAACCATGTACTGCTTTTTTTTTTAGAGTGCCTAGCGCAATGAGGCCTTTTCTTGTTTGGTCCTTTGGAACTGTGTATCATAAATATAATAATAAAATAAAGGTCCCTGGGTAGCAGCTTTCAGGGGAAAAAGAAGTGATGAGGTGAACAGACACCATTCTGTGATTGGCAAGAAAACAGTTAACTTTCTTGCCATTTGAGAGACCACATATGTCTGCTCTCAGAGCAGAGATATTGTGAGGGAGCAAAGACAGCTGTGGAAAGAGCAAGGGTTTCCTCCCCACAGTCATACTTAAGGGATCAGATGGTGGGGAAGAGGAAAGGATGCAAGCAAATGGGCTGAGATAAACCACCCATTCCTGTGAAGTACCTTGGTAGGATGGATTCTTTTGTTAGTATTTCCTGGAAACTTGGTCAAAGTAAACCACATTTGGCTTGGAATTACTGGCTAGAAAAAGAAGAGGAAGATCTTTCTGGTTGACCCTTGGTGGGGTGGAGCTTGACTGAACATGATGTATTCTAATGTTACCCCACCCCATTTGACTCAAGCAGGTAGGCTAAGTTTGAGGTCTTGGAGACATCCCAGTTGGGAGTAGAACTTGATGGAGTTAGGTGTTTTTTCTTTATGTAATCTTGTTGTTTATTTTTTTTACAAAGGACATACAAAGTCCTGCTTTTCCAGATTCAGAAGAAACCCAAACCAAAAGCATAGTTGCTTACGTTACAGATGCAAGCCTTTTTGCCAACACCAGAACCAAAAAATTCTCTCTGGCTGTTCCCCGGGTTGTACACCATTCTCAAAGGCTGCAGCTTGGCTGTCTTGCTTTTTTTTCCTCTAAGGGCAGGTCTGACAAGCAGTAGTGTAATCTAGCTTACATTGCTCAGGGGTGTGAAAGAGACTCTTCCCCCTGCCCCTGAGTGACGCAAGTTAGTGACCTAAGTGCTGTCCGTACCAGCACTATGCTGGTTGGAGATGCTCTCCCGCTGATATTACTTCCACCTTTCACAGAGGTAGAGTAATTATGCCAACTGGAGAGAAGTATCTTCACCAGACACACTACAGTGGCACTGGAGCAGCTGTGCCGATGTAGCACTTTTCATGTAAACCTGCCCTAAGTCTGTCTTTGCTCTGTCAGTCTGTTTTCCTTCCCTCTCACACACACATGCTTTACCCAAAACAATATGCAGCCAAAGCCCCTCTGTCCACTCAGTCTAAAACTCATGGGTCGGTTCATAACCCCTTTTGTTTAGCTGGGGTCTTGTGATTAACTTGTACTGACAGTTTTGTTAATTGTCACACCCAATCTTAAAGAGATTTGGGATCCATATAGGCACCAGTACTGCTCAGCATAATTGTATTAACTGCAATAAAATCTACGTTCCTGGACTATGGAACAGGGTGTATTTACTGCTGTCTGCCCTCCTTGTGACAATTACTAAGGAAATACTAATAATCTATTGAGATCTTAATTAAACATACTTAATTACCTGCTGCTCTAGGGTGAGCTTGCCTTTCTGTGTGGAAACTTGTTCCTGCAAATAGGAATTGGCGGAACCTTCTGGCCAAGGTGAAAGAAATATAACAGTCTTTCCTAGTTCTGTTTTCCAACTCTTGTGTATTTTACTTCTGGCCTAATCAAAGAAGCATTTAATATGTCACATTTTTATAAGGCTCAATTCTTCTAACTTGGATATTTCTAACAAGGGCAACATTCTTTGGATGTCATGCATTTGATATTACACAGCTACAGAATTTGAATTCACTCAAGCTGTTACCTGCAAATAAAACTTTCATAATGGAACAAAGACTGATAATGACTTAAAATATGATCTGTAAACTATGTGAACCAGTTTTACTGAATCTATCTTTAAAACAAAACTGTTTAAAAACTGGGGTGCTCTTTCTCTCTCACACACTTAAAAGTGTAATCGGACTTTAACGTGCTCAGTAATTTGAGCTGAGATGCAGCTACGTTCCTACATTTAACAAACTTGTTAAAAATATTTAATCTTGAACATGAAAACTGTGCTTCTAAAAGTTGCATATTATTCAGTATGTATTTCAGAGAGTTACTCAAACGTACAAAGATTTATTTTGGAACTGTACCAGTTCCAATCAGTTCAGTATTTGAACTATGGATTGGGTGGATCAGAACAAGAATGCTATCTGAATAGTGATATCAGAGTTCATAGTTCATTATTAGCTTTAGATAAGCAACAAAGAAAACATTGCAGGCATCCCTACAAGGGTTCTCACAACAAATTTTTGGTGGCTTCAGCGTGCGGCCACTGCCACTATGACAATTTTTCCTAAACTACTTAATTAACTTTAGGAAAAACAAATAAATATGCACATACACCTGTCCAAATCAGCGTAATTTATTTATGTAGAGTTTTTTGCAGAATCAGTAACAACATACAGTTGTCTCTATTCTTTACTGAACCTAAATAGAATAGAAACACAAATAAGGTGCTTTGCATGTTCTTGTCTTTTGTTGGTTTTTTCCAGTTTTTCTGGTTGCGTTCATTTAAATTTTTTTTAGACTTGCTAACTAGTAAGCCTGCTTCTGTGAAAAGTGGTTTGTGTATGATTGTTAATATCTAGCTGGGAGGCAGTGAAAAATGATATTAACAAACATGCACACATCGCTTTTCATAGCAGACTTGCCCAGCCCTGGCAAGCTAATACCGGTCCATTAAATACCACATTGTATGCTTTAAGAATCTTTCTTCTGCATCTTGATTGCGGCAGGGGAGACCACAAAGCTGCGGCCCTTCCCATGGGCATCCTGTTTAGTCGATAAACTATACTGTACATAGATTATTTGAATTTATAGGCTGCTCTTCCACATTAAGCACACACTGGACTTCCTGTTCAGTTATTTCAGACTCTGCCCAGTGGCATCTGTCCTTATGCAAATATGTCAATGTGGCTTTGCCACATAAACTCATGTTGTTATTGTTATATAATACTTCTATGTATGCTTGCTGTTTTCGTTTTGCATTCAGTTACAGTATCCATTTTGAAATTAACTTTTTGTTCATTTATTTCCAGTGTTACAACTTGATCTGTTGTAAAACTGTGTTTTGTAAATATAGAGACTCAAAGATATATATTTTTTTGGTATTATGAGAGATTTCTCCTTATGATGTTTGTTAATTCTGTATTTTGCTTTTACATTTCTTTGCAGTTTGTGAAGGCTGACGTGTTTTGCAAAAGCCTATCAATTAAAAGCAGCCCTGACTCTACACCCTTCATCCTGGACACCTTTGCGTTGCAATTGCCTTCATATTCACCACAAATAAATCTGGTCTTTGCTGTTCATGTGCCCTTCTATCTTTGCCACCTTAATGAGATGTACTTCTATTTCTTTACTGACTGCTAACATTTTCATTAGGGACATATGGTTTTTACTAGCCCTATAAATATCCACTATTAGCACAATTAGTTTCTTGCAATAATGTTGCTTTGACTTGTTATGAATTTATCACATAATGTGGTTTCTAATTAGTCTATACAATCAAATTCACATTCTATTTTACTTCATTTTATTGCATAGATTTTGTTTGCATCTTGTAAAGAAAGCAGTCCAAATCCTCTAAGGTGTGGGAGTTAGATGCATAATAGCTTTGATAATCTGGGCCAATGAGCCTTTTCCCAGTGAAGTCCTTTCATGGATGAGTGTTCTTAAAAATTCTCAATGACTGTCTAGCTCTCCCCTCCACATTCCGAATAGAATGTATTGTAGATTTCATGTGTCTCTAGGCTTTCCCCATGTAAGAGTGTGGAGGAGTTCACCCCATACTCCCACAACTTCTCTTCAATATCGCCATTTTTCCAAGGAAAACTTGGAAGCATTGTAATCACTTCCTCTTCAATATGGAAGGGGACCTGGTAGACAGTTATGAGTTGGGTCACTTTATTTGCCTCACTTTTGCCATAAGTCATTTTTCTTCAGACACCACATCTGAATATAACACACACCAGTGCTGGGACAAGAGTCAGTTGCCCACTGGCACCAGTAGAAGTCTGTGCCTATGCCCCCTGCCTAGGAGCCAGACCTACTGGCCAATTCTGGGGTGCAGCATGGTGCCAGGACAGGTAGGGACTAGCCTGCCTTAGACCCGCAACAGCACCAACCAGACTTTTAATGGCCTGGTTGGTGGTACTAATCGGAGCTGCAAGGGTCCCTTTTTGGCCGGGCATTCCGTTGGAAAACCGGACACTTGGCAACCCTAAGTAGCACAGTAGTGATAGCTACCTTTGCCCTTGTATGCAATATTTCAGATATTCTCTGTGGAAGTCTCTCACCTGCACCCTCATTTCTCTATCACTGTTTCTGTCCTTTTGTCTTTTTTTACAAAAATTAGCTTTTTCCATCTCAGACCTAAATGTTCGGTAAGTTTCCTGTTCCTCTTCAGGTTAACAAAAGTATCTGCTCTTGTTTTCAGTCTGATTCCCTTGCTGAAATAGCAGGTGGTCACTTCTGGATGCTAGGTCCCACTGTTGATCTGTGATGGCTTTGGTGTTGTAGTTCACATCAAAACCAGGAATGGGTTAATAAGCTTATTAATGATACAAACGACCCCTGGAATAACAAGAGTATGATTTAAAGGGAAACATTCCTGTTTATTCAGGGATATAAACCAGCACTACCTTAAATTCAAAATACAGTTGGAGAGGAGGTTTGCATAAATGGTAGAGTGACCAGATAGCAAGTGTGAAAAATCGGGACAGGGATTGTGTGTGTGTGTGGGGGGGTGGGGGGGTAATAGAAACCTATATAAGAAAAAGTCCTGGATATCAGGTCTGTCCGTATAAAATCAGGACATCCGGACACCCTATTGAGTGCAGAGGTGAGGAGAGTTGGTGAGTAGCATGCAAAACTAATAAAGATTACACATTGTAGATGACAGGCATCTCAGCAATCTCTGTGCTGCGAGTTCCATTAAGGGAAAGGAAGGCAATGTCACACTTCTATAAATGGACTTTCAGAATGAACAGGTTTCACTGTGTTTTAAAATTAAAAGCAAATAGAAACTGTCCAGGAAACTGAGGTTCCTTCTTTCTTTGTGATTTCTGATACAGCTCTAATATTGGGAATTGAATTGTTTCTTCATTTCAATGTGGTATTATTTTAGAGTTATTGACTGTTTGTTTTTCCAGATGATATAGCAGAAGCAAGATGTGCATTAATATAATTCAGTTTTCACATAATAACTTTCTGGAGACTGAAGCAGATTTTCTCCCCGATTGACAATGGTGTTTTGTTTTCTCTTTGTTTTGATTTTTTTGCCTGGGAGTATTTTTGCCCTTTTCAGAATCAGGTTTTTTAAAATAGCTTTATCTAAAATCTTAAATTTTGAGAAATTATGTAACAGTCTGCAGGATTATGGACAATCGATTTCAGATGTTCAAGGCCCTTGGACAGTATCTAGTTCTTCACTATGATTTATCTGTATTGTGACTAGTCCATCTGGGGTTTCCTTGTGGAACATTAGCCAGAACAATAGCATCTTGGTTTTGCCAAATAGCAAAGGCATGAGTAACTCTAGAGACAGAAATGAAACTTATTGCTATGAATGTCTTGTGTAACATGTATTGTATACTGCTGACTCCACTCCAAAATCTTAATAGTTTTCCAGCTATTTAACTTTCTCAGTTTTTGACTGTTTGCATTTTTGGGGAGCAAAATGCAGAAATACATGTTTTAAGATTGAACCACCAGAGAATGCAGGGAACATTATTGAAAACAGAAAGCAAGGGGTTTGGACAAGAAGTTTTAAGTGCATCTAACTTCTATAATGCAAGACATTATGAGGTAAGCTTCTTTTAACTGTTTTGCTTCATCCAGAGGAAAGGAATGTGAAAGTGCAGAGACATGTCTAAAATAACTCAATCAATTTAGTGCTCTGGATGGAAGAGACTGGGAACATGAGATTCCTCATTCTTCAGTAGTAAATAATATTTAGGGTAATCTGAATAGCTACTCTAGTTAAAATGAGAATTTATTAACATAGAGGACTAGCAAGTTATGCCTATATCTGTGCCGCTAAAGAGTGATGCCTTTATCTTTAGGGTTAAACTTGCTGTTGTGGGAGCATGTTAAATGGCATGCAAATCTAGAGTTTATTCTTTGCGCTCTCCCACTGAAAATACTTGACTGATACAATAGTAGACAAATGTTTCCTATCTTCACGTTCCCCACCCTCACTCTTTTTTCTTTTCAGTTATTCTGATTCAAGTACTAGCCAAAAGATATCACATTTCTAATCTGTTCAATAAAACAATTGCTGTTTTTTGTATTTTCATTATCTTCTCCCTCAGATACTCATATGACTAACATGATGTCATAACCTTCTGCTGCCATTAACCTCTGCTTGAATCTATTTGGCTGTTGCAAAACAGCAGAGCTCGCTCTGCAGTTTTCTTCAAAGAGATTGGTGTACTGTGTGTCTGGCTTTAACTGGTTATTTGACAACTTATTTACATACTGCCCCAAAATCCATTCCAAAATACTGTCAGTTGTGCAAGGCTGAGAATTCTAAACTGAAAGGAAACAGCAATCTTCATACTATAATTTTCACTCCCATCTTCTCAAGAGAATTGCAGAAATAATCCCTAATATTTCAGTTCATAGCCTTGGGCAGGAAGCTTTTTGTAAACTTGTAGTAAAAAATGAATTCAGGTATGCGCTGCCACTTTTATTCAAGCAAATCTATACAGTAACAAGACCAGAGGCACCAACTTAATCCTAAAATATCGCTCAGGAGTGCTGAGTGTCAACATAGATACGAATATTCTATTAAGCACGTGTTCAACATAGTAGTGCCTAAGGATCAACCATACTGTGACAAGCATTGTATAAACAGTAGTAGACAGTTCTTGCCCCAGAGTGTGTATATCTAAATAGACAAGACAGAACAGGATTAGCAAAAGGGATAGAACCAGGGGTGCTGAAACGGGGGGAGCAGAAGGCCATGTCCCTGCAACTTTTTACTGGCTGTAAGGTTAAGCAACCGGGAGTAGGGGAGGAGAGAAGTGAGAAGGGCAAGGCCTCCGAGAGAAGGGGCAGTACAGGGATGGGATCTTGGTTTAAGCATGGATGGCCTCTCCTCATTTTTAGGAAGCATCTGCCGCTCCTGGATTGAACACATAAGCAGAGTGTACTATAATGGGAGCAAATGTTGTGTTAGTTCCATGATATTTTTTGGATGTGCTCTCCATTAGGAGGTAAACTAAATGGAAAGATGAGTGAAGGAAGGGACATTGAAGGAGAGGGGAATAAGTGGGATGAGACAGATGTGGAATGAAGCTGAAGTGAAGACTGTGATGGAGAGAGGGTTGAAGCAAACAACTGACCAGCACAGGGCAGGCAGTCTATTTTTTTTAAATCTGTTCTTGTACTGTGCTCAATGCCATAGTAACTAAGCACCTTCCAGTAACTTCTACCTCAAGTAACGAGACAATACATCTGTCATATTGTGGTGATTCTTTAATTCTCTCCTCAGAGAGAGACGCATGTACAACAGAGTGTCTTGTTTTGGTAGGGGTTTGGGTGGGTTTGTTTGTTTTTGTTGGAGAAGACAATCAAAGAAATGTCTTGCACTTTAAGCAGAAGGTCCTTGCTTCCTGAAAGAGTTCATTCCACTGGTTTGGCCCAGGCCCTGAGAATGTTCTGTTTCCTGCACAGACAGCTTTAGTGTAAAGTTCCAATGTGCCAGAGAAGTGTAGTTGTTGAACACTGTCTTCACCTCTGATCATCATCTTTAGATCTTTCAGATATCCTGGTCCCAGGCCATGGAGCTCCTAAAGATAAGGATTAAGACCTTGAACTTGATTGAAAATTCTGTGGGAAGCCAGTAGAGCATATAGGATAGATATGATGTGCTTGATGTAGCCTGTGTTGCTGAGGAGATGTGTTGCACCATCTGTACTAGCTGGAGTTTATTAAGTGCTGAAGGCTTCATGCCCAGCTATGCTGCATTGCTGTACTCCTACTGAAAAGTGAGGTGAAGCGGGAGGGATAGCTCAGTGGTTTGAGCATTGGCCTGCTGAACCCAGAATTGTGAGTTCAATCGTTGAGGGGGGCCATTTAAGGATCTGGGGCAGAAATCTGTGGGTGAGATTACAGCCTTGTGCAGAAGGTTAGACTAGATGATCATAATAGTCCCTTCTGACCTTAAAGTCTATGAGATAAAAGGTATGAATAACCAGCCAAGTCACCATGATGGGATGTAGTCTCTTAGCCAACCAGAGATGAGAGAAAGCATTACTTACAGAAGTGGTTATGTGAGAGCTTAGTGTTGGTGAAGAATCCAAGTGTGCTCCTGACCTGCAGCCCAAATTGACTGACAGTAGGTACTATATCCTCAACCAAAGGAAAGTGCACTATACCTGCAAACTTGTCAAGTCCAGTTAAAACTGTGGAAAATTTTTTAGATGTCTGCTTTGGTTGCTCCTGTAGCTGCTCTTACCCTCTAGAGTCTCTAGTTGGATCCTCTGCAGTTTTTCCCCAGGGCCACGTGGATCACCACCTGATCCTATTTTCTCCAGAATGTGGGGGCAAATCTCCATGGCAGTTCGGGTTCTTGGGAGGATCCTGGCTATTTAACATTTTACCCCTCACCCCCAGTGCAGCATCCTTGCTGCTATGTTAATGCTTGGCTTACCACCTGTTACATCAAACCCCAGTTTGTATGCTGTCTGTCTTGGTGGTGGTGAACTTTTTTTAAGATAAAATGCTGCATGAAAGAATAATTTCAATATAAAGTGTAACTTGCCCCAGTTTCCTTTCTATGGCACTGTTCTGAGAAGGGAAATCACACCCTTTTTTGCACTCTAGTCTTTATATTTAATGTCACTACTTGCTCCTGATTGTACCAACCCTCAAAAGCAATGGTCTTCCAATACTTGGTGTCACAACTATATGTGCCAAGACTCAATTCATTTAGTCTTTAGACTATTTTACTGGCAATTTTAGAGATATTATAAACAAACTTGCCTAGAGGAATGTTACAGCCAGTACCACTGGGCTTCCTTAACCTAATTATGGCACTGGCATATGTAGCTGGTGCTATAGCTTGCTGGTTACTCTATTGATTTCTCTGAGCCTTTGGCCAAGGTTTGAGGTCTTGGTTGCAAGTGAAGCACAGACAATTAAGTGTTACCCACTCAGTGAATCAGACTAGTATAAACCCCTTGCCTAGAAAGGCACTGTTTTTTTTCAGGCAGGGGTAACCTAGGAAGAAAGCTTGGTCAAGTGGTTGGATGCTCCTCTAGGATTTTGGAGAGATGAGTTTAAGTTCAGCTTTGTCAGAGGCTTGCTGTGTGACTTTAGCCAAATCATTTATTCTGTTTTCCAGGTGTGAAACACAGATAACAGCACTTCTCTGCATCAGAGGGTGTTGTGACCTTGTGAGGATAAATGTAGCAAAGACAGACACATACTATGGTAATAGGAACCCCACAAGTATCTTAAACAGGCAACTGTGGGCTTTGCACTGGTGGCTGGCCCACAGAGCCCCTATTTTCAGTGGGTCAGTGCACTGCACGGTTGAAGACTGTGCACAGGAGCTTTGTTTGCACTAGGAGACCCTACTACATTGTGCCCCTATTTATAGCTGGAAGCATTGGACTGGCTCTGTTTAAATTTGCTAGCAGCCCTGCAGTGAGGGTGGGTATCCGTGTACAGCAATGGATTGCGGAGGAGAGAGAAGGAGGCCACTCATGGGTCGAGGCAGTCTAGGGGAATGGGGCACTGGGCCCCTCAGCACCAGTGCGGGGGGTGCTGACTGGCCCCAGGCTGAGAGAGGTGGGAGGCTGAACTGTCAGCGTAGGGCCCAAGGAGTGACTGAGCTGCGTGTGTCACGACAATGAACCCCAACGGTTTGGAGTGTAATTCTCCCCTCACCCTAGCACACAGCCTTCCACCCGCCCCAATCGCTTTGTGAGGTGAAGACAACGCTTCGCGCGCGCAATAAAGGGAACGGGGCGAACCTTTCCCGCCCTCCCCTCGCGCGCCGGGCGAGGACCAATGGAAGAGAGCAAGGGGCGGGTCCAACCTCTGCCCACCTCCTTCCCCCCCCCCATCCGTCGAGAGATGGAGCCGGGTGGGGCTCTCGCTCAACGACGCTCCCTTGCCCTTACAGCCCAGCAGCCAATCAGAAGGACGTTTGGTCACTTGTTTCTCCCCCATGCATCATGGGAGCCAATTGGAGTGTTCGCGCTTCGCCGAGACAGCCAATCAAAGATCCGCACGCAGGAGGGGCGTTGTGGGCGGTGACGTCGCTCACGGCTGGGGGTCGGAGGGGTGGGCGGTGCTATGGGGGAGACGGCGGGCACGGCCCTGGTTTCCTCTCGCGCCTGGACGGAGGCCTCCGTGCAGCCGGAGACATGACCCGGCACCTCGGCGCCGGCTCCTCCGCACAGGGCTCTCCTGGAGGGACCCCCGGCCGCCATTTTAAGCCGACGGCCGCAGGGGGAGAGAGCGCCCGAGACTGCAGGTACCGGCGGGCAAGAGCATGGCTATGGGGCGCGGAAGCAGGTGTAAGCAAATGTCCTGGCCTGTTCCCTCCCGGCGGGGGTGACACCCTCAGGGAGACCGCAGCGCCCAGCATGCCCTGGGGGAGGGGGTGCCCCCTAGGGTGACCAGACAGCAAGTGTGAAAGATCAGGGCGGGGTTGGTGGGGTGGTGGGGGGGCAATATAAGAAAAAACCCTCAGAATTGGGACTGTCCCTATAAAATTGGGACATCTGGTCACCCTAGATGCCCCCCCACAGCCAGGGAGACTGCAGCACCAAGCATGCCCTGGGGGATGACTTTCCCTCTACCCCTGCAAAGGACGTGCAGAACTCAGCATGCGATGCTGCATATAACACGGCTACCCCTCTGAAACCTGCTGCATCTCAGTTGTTTTAGAAGAATTCTCCCGCGTTTACATGTGCAAGTGCCCAGCTCAGGAAAATAAGTGTGATACTCTCCAAACTCCGCCCATTTGAGACACTGTCAAAACAGACATGCCTTCTGGGCTTGGTTTGGCCTCCCTAAGGTGCAAAGTGCTTCTCTTGATTTAGGAGGGTGGTTGGACTCGCTTCTGTGGAGCTCTGGGTCTTTGCTTATGCAATTCTTGTCTTCATCTGGGTGTTGGTGTTTTTCTCACAAGCAGGTGAAGAATTGATATTGTTGTGTTGCTTAATAACCAGTGCTGATGGCAAATTGATCCCTCCACTCTTCGTAGGGCTGTAGGTGATGGGCTAGCTCTTTCTTTACTTTTATTTGGTACCAGTGGTTCTGATAACACGAGATGGATGACTTGGGAGCAAATTGAAAATGGTCGCCGATCCAAAAAGTACTAATTCAAGTGACAAGCCGGTCATACTGGAGTCCTATCTGTGGATGCTGAGGTTGCAGCTCTCAACATGTACTGATGTGTTTTGAGTCCAGCAAGAATTGTAGCTAATCGAGAGAACTGGTCTTAAGAGCTCAGGGCAAAGGAGAACTTCTGTTTATTTTAACACTAGCTGTACAGTCTCAGATATGACTAATACCAGCTCATGATATTAAAATCAAAGCAATGTGAGGGTGGCACTAAATTTTTTTTTTATGCTACTGGGTTCATCTGCCCAGCTGTTTATGTAGTGCTTGCTTGGTGTGGTGCTGTTTGCCATCTAGTGCAGGGTGGGCAAACTATGGCCTGCAGGCCACATGTGGCCCGCTGGCCGTGTTCGTCCAGCTTGTGAGCTTGCTGCGGGTCCCTGTGCTCCTGGGCCTGGCCTGCCCCGCGCTCCCTGGCCGGGGGCTGGGTGGAGCGCAGGGAGCCTCTGGGCTCAGCGCTCCCTGGTCAGGGGCTGGCCACGCCCGGCATGCTGAGGGTCACTGTGCTCACGGCTGGGCCCGCCTCGCACTCCCTGGCTGTGGGCCAGGACAAGCGGGGAGCCGTTGGGCCCCGCTCTCCCTGGCTGGGTGGAGCGCGGGGAGCTGCTGGGCCCCGTGCTCCCTGGTCGGGGCTGGCCGAGCTGGGCATGCTGCAGGCCCCCGTGCTCACGGGCTGGCCCCACCCCCGTTCCCTGGCCAGGGGCCGGGTGGAGCATGGGGCGCCGCGGGGGCCTCCCACTCCCTGGCCTGGCGGCTGGGTGGAGCGCAGGGAACTGTGGGGCCTGTGCTCCGCGGCTGGGTGGAGTGTGGGGGCCTGCACTCCCTGGCTGGGGTCCCGGTCCAGTGCGGGTAGCCGCCGGACCCCACGCTCCCTAGCCAGGCCCACTCCAGGGGCGCCTAGCTGACTAAGGTAAGGGGGAGGGGATTGGGGCGGGAATCTAAGGAGAGAGCAGTCAGGGAATAAAGCAAGGGGGCTTAGATGGGGATGGGGTCCCGGGGGTGGTGGTTAGAGTGGCAGGAATCCTGGGACTGGGCAGTCGGAACAAAGCAAGAGGGCTTAGATGGGGGGTGAGGTCCGAGGGGGTGGTAGTTAGGGTTGGAGGATCTTGGGAGGGTGTAGTCAAGGAACAAAGCAGGGGGCTTAGATAGGGGGTGGGGTCTCAGGGGTAGTGGTTAGGGTCAGGATCTTGGGAGGGGGCAGTCAGGGAACAAAGAACAGGGGGCTTAGGGGGTAGGGTTCTGGGGCAGCAGTTAGAATGGGGGGTCTCTGGAGGGGGCAATCAGGGGACAAGGAGTGGGGGGTGGGGTTGGATGGGTCAGGGGTTCTGAGGGGGGGCAGTCAGGGGGTGAGAAGTGGGTGGGGGTTGGATAAGGGGCGGGATCAGGCTGTTTAGTGGGGCACTGCCTTCCCTACCTGGCCCTCCGCACAATTTTTAACCCCGATGTGGCCCTCTGGCCAAAAAGTTTGCCCACCCCTGATCTAGTGTCACCTAGCCCAGCTAGAGGTTGGTGTGTCTGCTAAAGTCTTAGGTAAGAGTAGGGTGACCAGACAGCAAATGTGAAAGATCAGGGGCTGGGGGGAGAGGGGTTATAAGAGCCTATATAAGAAAAAGACCCCAAAATTGGGATGTCCCTATTAAAGTCAGGATATCTGGTTACCCTAGGTAAGAGTCATATGGCATTTAGCTAGCACAGTAGAGGCTCATGCACTAAGCTTCAGAGGTCTCAGGTTAAGTCCTGGCCACTGATAACCAGTTTCTATTGGTGTTACACTTGCAATCTCCTGAATTCTGCTGATGACTTAGTCAGCTCCATACCAAATTTTCTGTATGTGACAGGACACTTTCTCCTGCATGATGGAGTGCTTTATTTTGCCTGTCTATTTTCTTTGTTTTTCCTCCATCTTAATATTGTTCTGGAGGGGAAACAGGTATGGTTTCATTTTCTTCTGTGTGACTTCCTGTTTGGGAAAGTGAAACTGATCTGTGTGGCTTTTGTTCTTTGTGAAGTGTTTGTTTATTTTTAAAATGTCTGTGGGCCAACTTGCCTCCTGTTACTTTGCAGACTTTGAAAAGACTGTCATCAGATGGTAGATGTTAAAAAGCTTCCAGAAGGACAAAACAAAGTCATCACTCCTATAGATATATTAGTTTGAGATGCTCCATTGTGGCAAGGGCAGATATGTTTGGTACCCTGCTCCCAATTTGTGTAACTGTGCTTTGTCTGATGGACTATCAATATTGATGCTGCTGCAGGTTTCTTTAAAGATTAAACATGGATCTGACTGGATCTGAATAAGATGGATATAGACAATAAACACTTTGGAAGGGCTGTGGGTCCTTATGTTTTTAGGGTATTAAACAGATTAGTTTCAGTGGTTAAAAGTCCTTTATAAGGCGCTTTTTAAAAGAATAGGCTTGTGCTGTTGTTTCCTGTTTTACGAGATACGAAGAAGGCTTGAAAAGTGTGTTAGATGGGTTGTTTGCCTTTTTTTTTTTTTTTTTTTTTTTTTTATTTAAATTGAAGGATTTTGTTTATGCTGCTTGTCTTATTATCAGGAATGTCGAGTAAGATCATCCCAGTTGCGTGTCAGGTCCCCTGAGTCCTTTTTGGTGGTCTCGGATGTATTATGTACTCATGCATTAATTGAAAGAGAGAGTAAAGGCTTTTTTCCCCTTGAAAACATAAATAAAATGTTTTTGTCAACACTTCAGTTTAAAGTCTGACTGAAAATCTTTTCCATCTCAGTTATTTACTTGCATTCTTTTAATTGTTGTGACACTGTTACGTCACTAGTTCTCCATCTTCTAGGCTGATGACCTGGATTTTCAATGTTTGTTGGGTTTTTTTTAAGTAGAGGTAAAAATGCACTGCTTCTCCAAATACACACAAACCTATGCATTCTTTTAGGTTTTTACCCCCACTGAGTTATTTGTCTTTGTTGTTTGTCTTTATCTGAAGTATCTAAGATACTCCATTGTGTGTGAGAGGATATTAGTCTTGAGTGATCATTGATCTATTAATAGGGCAGATACGATCACCCATGGTTACAAAAGGCAATGTGTCTTTAAGGTCTACCCTTCTTCCCTTTCTGTTCTAAATTTTACAGTGACATGAAAATAACAAATTGATGGAAAGAGCAAATATCAAATAAAATTGCATACCATTTACTATTTTAACCCTGAAAGAAAGGCATATATACTGAGGTTTTTCTGTCCCTTCTTTTGGGCTGAAGTTGCTGACCACTGTTGCTTCAAAATGCAAGGGCAGGGATGATGGTACTGCTGTCGACCTGCTGGGAAGAGGCTGGAGAATAAAGTTTACTCAAAGAACCTTTCTTCTGCTGGGTGAGGCAAAGGTGAAAGGTATTTAATTATCAGAATAATGATGTTCAGGGCTTCTTATGTACTATTCATGACTTGTCCATCTTGATAATATGTAAATTTTTTTCCTGAGTATGGATTTTTCCCAAGTGTGGCTATGATGTTACATCTACCCTAGATGTTAACAAGAATACATAATTAGTTTTTATGTGGTCATATAGTCTGGTCACGGCACGTTTGTTGCAATTGTGAGTATACTCTGAAATTTCCCATGTGTGCACCTTAAAAGCATGTCTGAGACCCCTGTTATTCCTGTGTGTGTGCACCTTAAAAGCAAGGAAATAAAAAATTAGTATTTTTTTTTAAGGTAAGGTTTCTTCTCCAGTCTTTTTTTAAATCAAATGTAAAAATTAGTGTGTAAGTACTCTTAAAAGGTGACTGAAAAGTCGGGTGACCAGATGTCCCGATTTTATAGGGACAGTCCCGATTTTTGGGTCTTTTTCTTACATAGGCTCCTGTTGCCCCCTACCCACTGTCCCAATTTTTCACATTTCCTGTCTGGTCACCCTCCTGAAAAGTGCTACAAACTCAAACCTCAGTTCAGCAAGGTATTAAATATGTTCCTAACTCTAAATATGTGAGTACTGTAGTCACCCTGACTTTCTGAAGGCATGTGCTTAAGTCCCTGAATTGAGGCATTTGTTGGACTTCTAGATACAGAGCTAACTGTCCTTTTCTGGCTCATAGCTAAAGACAGTTTTGTAACATGTCTGTCATTGCTTAATTCCAATAAAATAAGCTATCACTTTAATCTGTAAAAGCATAACCAAAATATGGGTAATTGGAGATCTTAAATGATAGTCCTCAACAAATAAAGCTGGTCTTTGTAATCTTATACTTTCCATCTGCGAACTAATTCAATTTGACTAGGATGTTAGAAAGTACGATGGTTATATCACCTGTAGGAAATGATTTTAATAGAAGCCTGTCACCACGCATCAGACTCCTCCTTTCAACATCATCTGTTTGGAACCTAAAGAAACCTCCACAAATAAAAATAGGAACCATGTTGCAAGTCAGCAATAATTTCCTTCTCTTCTTGGAAGAGAGTGTAGATGATGGTCATTCAATTACTTTTGAGTTAGATTGGGGTGGCCAACCTGAGCCTGAAAAGGAGCCAGAATTTACCAGTGTACATTGCCAAAGAGCCACAGTAATAGATCAACAGGCCCCCGCTCCCAGTGCCTCCCGCCTACTGGCAGCCCCACCAGTTAGGTGCCTCCCCGAACTTCCCAATCATCTGTTTCGTGGTGTGCAGGAGGCTCTGGGCGGAAGGAGCGAGGGCACAGCAGACTCAGGGGTGGGGGTGGGAAGGAGTTGAGTTGGGGGGTAGGGCCTGTGGTAGAGCCAGGGGTTGAACAATGAACACCCACAGCACACTGGAAAGTTGGCACCTGTAGCTCTAGCCCATGAGTCTGTGCCTATGCAAGGAGCTGCATATTATCTTCTGAAGAGCTGCATGCAGCTCCGGAGCTGCGGGTTGGCAGTCCCTGAGTTAGACTGTTACAGGTTCCCCCTGTGGTGCCTCCAGTGGTAGGACTTCAGGAGCCAGACTGTGGGGCTTCTGGCCCCCAGCTCTGGCTGCTGGCCTCTGGCTCTGGTCCCAGGCTCCTGATGCTATGTGGCAGGAGCTGGCCCTGGGTGCTGACCCCTGGTCCTGGCTGCACAGCAGTGGGCTCCAACCTGCATCTTCAGCTGTGCAGACCCTGCTCTGACCCTGCAGCAGCATGCACTGACCCCCAGCTCCAGCCATTCAGGCTCAATCCTGCCCCTCCCTCATTGCACTGGGCCCTCACTGCCTTCTCCCCATCCAGGGCTCAATTTGTCCTGGGGCTTGCTGAGAAAAGTGATATTAACAAACATAGAAATTAGTCTCTAAGGTGCCACAAGGACTCCTCCTTTTTGCAAATATTTGTGTTTGTTAATGTCACTTTTCACAGCAGACTTACCACAACCTCTCAGCTAGTTAGTATGTCCTACTTGTATGTTTGTTAGTATCACATATCATTTATCACAGCCTCCCAGCTAGCTACTAAGTGTGCTGTGAAAAGTGATATTAACAAACATACAAATGTTTGCAAAAACAAGGAGTAGTCCTTGTGGCACCTTAGAGACTAACAAATTTATTTGGGCATAAGCTTTTGTGGGCTAAATCCACTTCATCAGATGCATGGAGTGAAAAACACAGAATGCAAGATAAATATTATAGCACGGGTAGGCAACCTATAGCATGTGTGCCAAAGGCGGCACGAGAGCTGATTTTCAGTGACACTCACACTGCCTGGGTCCTGGCCACGAGTCCGGGGGGCTCTGCATTTTAATTTCATTTTAAATGAAACTTCTAAACATTTTAAAAACTTCATTTACTTTATATACAACAATAGTTTAGTTATATATAATAGACTTGTAGAAAGAGACCACCTAAAAACGTTAAAATGTATTACTGGCACGCGAAACCTTAAATTAGAGTGGATAAATGAAGACTGGACACACCACTTCTGAGAGGTTGCCAATCCCTGTATAGCACATGAAAAGATGGGAGTTGCCTTACTGAGTGGGGGGTCGTTGCTAATAAGGCCAATTCAATTAGGGTGAATGTGGTCCATTTCCTCTCAGTCTTTATTCAGGCGTAATTTGATGGTGTCAAGTTTGCAAATTAATTCCAGTTCTGCAGTTTCTCAGTGGAGTCTGTTTTTGAAGTTTTTGTTGTTGAAGAATTGCCATTTAAGTCTGTTATTGATGTATTATGACATGCATCCGACGAAGTAGGTATTAGCCCACGAAAGCTTATGCTCTAATACTTTAGTTAGTCTTTAGGGTGCCACAGGATTCTTTGTCACTTCTGCAATTCCAGACTAACACGGCCTCCCCTCTGATTCAGGGAGATTGAAGTGCTGTCCTACTGGTTTTTGAATGTTACAATTCTTGATGTCTGATTTTGTGTTCATTTATTCTTTTGCGTAGCGACTGTCCCCTGATGGCGTGGCTGATGTGGTTAGGTCCTATGATGGTGTCCCTTGAATAGATATGCAGATAGAGTTGGCAATGCGGTTTGTTGCTGGGATCGGTTCCTGGGTTAGTGTCTCTGTTGTTTGGTGTGTAGTCGCTGTTGATTATTTGCTTCAGGTTGGGGGGCTCTCTAAGTGAGGATTGGCCTGTCTCCCAAGGTCTGTGAGAGGGATCGTCCTTCAAGATAGGTTGTAGATCCTTGGTGATGTGCTGGAGAGGTTTTAGTTGGGAGTTGTAGGTGATGGCTAGTGGCGTTCTGTTACTTTCTTTGTTGGGCCTGTCCTGTAGTAGGTAACATCTAACCCAGGAACCAATCCCTGCAACAAACCGCGTTGCCAGCTCGTCCACATATCTATTCAAGGGACACCATCATAGGACCTAACCACATCAGCCACACCATCAGTGGCTTGTTCACTTGCACATCTACCAGTGTGATATATGCCATTATGTACCGGCAGTGCCCCTCTGCCATGCACATTGGCCAAACCGGACAGTCTCTATGCAAAAGAATAAATGAACACAGAATCAGACATCAAGAATTGTAACATTCAAAAACCAGTAGGGGAGCACTTCAGTCTCCCTGAACACTCAATAAGACTTAAAAGTAGCAATTCTTCAACAACAAAAACTTCAAAAACAGACTTCACTGAGAAACTGCAGAACTGGAATTAATTTGCAAACTGGGGAAGTGGGTTATAGATTGTTGTAATAAGCCATAAATCCAGTGTGTCGACTGAGTCCATGATTTTTAGTGTGTAGCAAAATTTTTAATGTAAGCTCCCAGGCTTTCTTTTGAAATATTGTGCTGGTTTCGTTTGACAGTGATGACTGATAGGTCAGAGATAGTGATCACTTTGTGAAAAGTATTCATCCACATGTTATGTAGTGTGTTGTGTCTCATCATTTCCTCTGTGAGTGCATTTGACAGCGAAGTGATTGTCTGGTTTCACCCACATAGTTGCTATTGGGGCATTTAGTGCACTGTATGAGGAACACTGCATATTGGGCTAGGCATGTGTAGGAACCATGGATCTTGAAAGGTGTGATGTGGGAGGTATTGATCATGGTAGCAGTAGAGATAGGGCATAATTAGGGCTGGGGGGCCACCCCAGCGGCAGGTCTAGGTCTGTGGTATAGTTGGCCTGGGGGGCTGCCCTGGCTGCAGCAGGTTGGGTGCCGGGGCAGGGGGTGCCCCCTCCTCTGCCCGCAGCAGGTCCCCAAGCCAGTTCCCTGAGTGCCTGTACGTTGCTAAATAGGCTGCTGTGCAGCCACACAGCTTACAGAGAACTTAGCTTAATACTTCATAGTTTCTCATGCCATTCGGAGGGGGAAAGGAATTCCGTCATCTGCTTGTTTTTTCAAGGCATTATACTGGACAAAATGCTATTGGAACTTAGTTTTGGCACAACGTTTTCTGTAACAAATGGGTAAGATATTACAGGATTTCAGTTTTATCTGTATTTCTTATGGCAGCATTGATATCATGAAAACTGTATATTTAGGCTCTAATACTTCTGTTTCCTTTTTAGAAATCAGTCTATTACAGATTTCTTCCAGCCAGCTCCGAAACAAGGTAAGGTAATCATTGTTACAAAAGACCTTTCGTACATGAGTTTTCCTAAATTATAGAACTGCAGAAATCTCACTAAACTTATTTCCAGTTGTGAAACTTCTAATCTATAGAAGACGGTAGCTGTATAACCAGATGTGTAGGAAATGTTACTGGTCAAATAGGTCTGATGTAGCCCTGCATGAATTCTAGTAGGGTAATAATGGCAAGGTTGCAAATTTCCTTTCCGTTGAGGCTGGTTAAGCTAGATTGTGGATAGTAACCCAAGCTATGGCACAGTTTCATTTTTATGTTTTGGGCATGAATACACTTTTTGAAATTTACATAATGCAAGTGGACGTTGAATTACTTAATAGTCTGGCTGGTGAGAGAAAGATGGAGTCTGTGGGTATGTCTATGCTGTGCAAAAGAGGTGTGTTCTGAATTCGGGTTAGTTAACTAAACTAGCAGTAAAGAGACAGCAACTCCGTTTTTAACTCTGGTTAGCAAGTTGAGTTAGTGTCTGGAAGCACGGCATTGAAGTCAATCTGCTAATCCAGATTAGTTTTTAACTTGGGTTAACAGCTTGAATTCAACCCCTTGTTCCCATAGAGACTTTAACTCAAGCTGGTAAGCAGAGTTAAAAACTGAGTTGCTCTTCACTGCCATATTAACCAGAGTTAGCTAACTCTCTGGTTAGTTAACCTGAATTAAGGACACTCCCTTTTTTTGAAGGATAGACATACTTTCTTATTTGACAGTAGATTTTGCATTGTTACTTCATGTTTTTGTCTAAAAGCTTCTTTATTTCTCTTTGTAGTAGTGTGGTGACTAAATTATGCCTAATTATTTTTTATATTTTGTATCTCTTTAAATTTGGCAATAAAGACAGAATTGTATTGTGTTCCCCGGACAAAAGAAATGTAAAAAATGGGGATGTTGAACTGTCGGTCATACGTACAGAACGATTTGAAAAGAAAATATTATCTCAGAAGAAAACTAGAAGGGAAAAGATTCCAGTCCAATCACCAAACAGTCCTGTAATGGATGACTTCTTGAGAGGCGGTAACAGAGAGAAAAAGGACAGTCCAAAAGCTTTAGAGAACAATAGGACATGCATGGTTCTAAGCACAAAGTATCCAAAGGTCATGGTTCGAAAACTCCTTATGTCTTCAGGCTCTCCCAACTATTCCGTGACAAAAAAGGATACGACTAGTAAGAGGGAACCTGGGAGGAATGAAAAGTATCCAATTAAAACAAGAACACCGTTGTTTTATGAAAATGGTAAGGAACAGCAGATTGACTCTATGGATCTAGAGGAGGCCAATTCACATGCCAGCAAATGGGTTTCAACATCAGAAGCTGACATCTTAAAAAACTATGCCAGAAGTAATGGTAACGGCACAAAGGCTTATTGTTCACAAAAAACAATGCATTCCACAAAGCTCCAGTACAGCCCTGGGGAGTCTCAATTTTGGTTACCACTGGAAACTTACTGCAAAGAAGGACAAAGAATGGAACAACCTAAACTGCAGTCCTTCAGTCCAGTAAAGGTATTCTTAGGACCCGGTATATCAAACCAGGTATGTCTGCAAGAGTCAGAAAGGGCCAAACCTCTGACCGATATTTTAGGTGAATGTGATTTACATACAGAATTTAGTACATATAGTATTGTCTTTTTAAGCAAAGCACTGATAAACTGAATAATAGCTATTTTCAGGTTAGTCAGAAATAGCTTAAAAGTTGCCTGCTCAAAATAGAAGACTACCCAACCTAGGTATAAGTTTACTCTAATACACCAAATCTTGAGGATCCATCTGATAATTCATAACCTTAAGTCATAAGCATTGGGCAAACACAGTGCTTTTGATGGATTTATTGTCCCACTCCCAGTGGTAAACTTAAATGCAAAGGCCGATGTACTTGTACTGGTTTCCAGCATCAGTACGCAAAAATAGTATAAAGTGAAATTTGTAATTTGATGAGGTAATTTTAGGTGAAGCAGTGATCCTCTCTACTTGTATGCCACGTTTTAGGTATTTACAACTTTAGAATTAAGTCAGCAGTTCCAAACTGTGGATGGGGAATCCAGAGTGGTCATGACCCCAGTTTGATAGGTCACCAGTGCTGGTGTTAGACTTGCTGCGGCCCAGGGCTTCATCCCTGTGTGGTGGGGCTCTGGCTTCGGTTTTAGCCCTAGGCGGTGGGGCTCAGGTTGCAGGCCTCCCACCCAGGGCTGAAGCCCTTAGGCTTGGGATTTGCTGCCTCTTCTGGGATGGCAGGGCTTGTGTGGGCTCAGGCTTTGGTCCCCCTCCAAGGGTTATGTAGTAGTTTTTGTTGTCAGAAGGGGTTGCGGTGCAATGACGTTTGAGAACCCCAAGTTAAGGCATAACTCTCTTTTTAGATGTGAACCTTACAGTCAAGAGAAACAAAAGGTAGTTCTAAATAAATGGAAATGGCATTGGTATTGTTTTCTAAAATTGAATGATATTTACTTCACTAGCCAGTGAGCCCCGTTTAAAAACACTGTCAAGCTCAACAAGTCATTTTTATTTTTTTTTCTCTTTCTATCTTATTAACAGGGCCATGGATGTCTTTTAAGAAAAAGATCAAGCTCTGCTTCATGGGAGACTGCCTCAGGTAGAAACAACAGTGCTAATGATGTAGAATTAGTTGGCGCAAACAGGTTACCTCGTTTTAATGATTGTCATTAATGGCTAGATTTCTTTTGAAGTTTGAATACTCCTTGTATGTGCATGAAGATGAATTGAGACTCTCAATTTCATAGAGGCTCATCAGTAACTAAGAAACTAAACCTGAAACTTTACTTAAAAAAAAACCACCAGAATATTTGTGGTAATGTCAATTAAACAAATCTAATTGTTTCAGCATTGCAATGGTTTGGTCTGTTGTGGCAAAGTTTGACAGTTTCTTGGAGCTGCTGAAACTATTAAAAAACGGTATATAATTAAGGGGTACTGTAGCCATGTTGGTCCCAGGATATTAAAGAAATGCGGGCTTTTGTAGACTAGAAAGCTGGTCTCTCTCATCAGCAGAACTTGGCCCAATAAAAGACACATTACATAACCCACCTGGTCTATCTCTAGTATATAATTAAATCAGGCTGTGATGTTGCAGAAATGACCTTTGTTATCAGTTTGCTATAAAAGGATTAAGCATGAATTCCTAAGACTTTTAAACATAGAAACCACAATATTGATTCAAGACCAATTTGGAAATTCCACCATGACTGTTGTAGTTTTACAACCTTTGTCTCTTTCATCTTTTTAAAAAAACGTTTTTAATTAGGGCTGTCGATTAATCACGTGACTGCGCTGCAATTAACTCAAATTAACTGATTAAAAAAATGAATCGCAGTATTAAACAATAGAAGAATATGAATTGAAATTTATTAAATAGTTTTGCATGTTTTTTTTACATTTTCAAATATATTGATTTCTATTACAACATGAAATACAAAGTATACAGTACTCACTTTTTTACAAATATTTGCACCGTAAAAAGTGATCCCAGCAGTTACTGACCAGTAAGTCTAATGTCAATACTAGGCAAATTAGCTGAAACAATATTAAAGAATAAAATTGTCAGGCACATAGAAGAACATAAATTGTTGTGCAAAACTCAACATGGTTTCTGTAAAGGGAAATTATGTCTTACTAATCTTAGAGTTCTCTGAAGGGGTCAACAAACATGTCGACAAGGGGATCCACTGCACATAGTGTACTTAAATTTCCAGAAAGCCTTTGACAAGGTCCCTCACCAAAGGCTCTTACATAAATTAAGTTGTCATGGGATAAGAGGGAACATCCTTTCACGGACTGAGAACTGGTTAAGACAGGGAACAAAGGGTAGGAATAAATGGTAAATTTTCAGAATGGAGAGGGGTAACTAGTGTTGTTCCCCATGGGTCAGTCCTTGGACCAATCCTATTCAACATTATTCATAAATGATTTGCAGAAAGGAGTAAAGGGGTAAATTTGGAGAAAGTGAGGTGGTAAAGTTTGCAGATGATACTGAACTGCTCAAGATAGTTAAGACCAAAGCAGACTGAAGAACTTCAAAATATCTCACAAAACTAAGTGATTGGACAACAAAATGGCAAATGAAATTTAATGTGAGTAAATGTAAAGTAAAGCACATTGGAAAAAATAACTCCAACTTTATATACAATATGATGGGGGCTAATTTAGCTACAACTAATCAGAAAAAGGTCTTGACATCATTGTGGATAGTTCTCTGAAGACATCCACGCAGTGTGCAGTGGCAGTCAAAAAAGCAAACTATGTTAGGAATAATTTAAAAAAGGGGTAGAGAATAAGACTGAGAATATCTTATTGCCCTTATATAAATCCATGGTGTTCCCACATCTTGAATGCTGTGTACAGATGTGGTCTCATCTCAAAAAGAATATACTGGCATTAGAAAAAGTTCAGAGAAGGGCAACTAAAATGATCAGGGGTTTGGAACAGGTCCCATATAAGGAGAGATTAGAGGCTAGGACTAAGGGGGGGATATGATAGATATAAAATTGAGTGATGTGGAGGAAGTGAATAAGGAAAAGTTATTTACTTGTTCCTATAATATAAAATCTAGGGGGCACCAAATGAAATTAATGGGCAGCAGGTTTAAAACAAAAGGAAGCTCTTCACACAGCGTAGAGTGCAAATATTTGTCATCAAAATAAATATAAATTGAACACTGTACACTTTGTAATTGACATCAATATATTTGAAAATGTGGAAAACCTCCAAAAATATTTAAATGGTGTTCTATTATTGTTTAACAATGTGATTAATTTTTTTAATTTCGTGGCAGCCCTATTTTTAATATAGCGCCTTCCTTTTAAACCATAATTTTGTACTATTCAGTATATAGAAGTTTGCATATTTAATTTAAAATGATTAAACCAAATGAGTAAATCGTAAAGCAGGGTTTCTCCAAACTTGTTCCGTGGCTTGGCCAGGGTAAGCCCTTAGCTGGCCGCAAGATGTTTTGTTTGCCCGAGTGGCTGTAGGTTCGGCTGCTCGCAGCTCCCACTGGCTGTGGTTTGCTATTCCTGGCCAATGGGAGCTGTAGGAAGCAGAAGCCTGGCCCTGACGAAGCCACAGCCCAAGTTTGGGAACCCCTGTCCTAAAATAATTCTATTGAAATCGGTGGAATTATTTTGTGTTTTCTGTAGAATTAAGGCTATGAGTCTGTCCCGAAGTCACAGTTTTCATGACTTTCCATGAGCTACTGACTTCTGCAGACTGTACTGCAGTTTGGGTGTGTGGAAGAGGGGGCTCAGGGTTAGGGGCAGGGGGTTGGGTGGGGAGGGCACTTATCCTGGGATGGAGGGCTCCCACTGGCATGGCCCTGCAGCTCCTAGGCAGAGGAGGGTCCAGGCGCCAAGGGGCTCTGTCTGTGGCCTGTGCCTTCAGGCCCTGTCCCCACAGCTCCCATTGGCTGTGGTTCCTGGCCAGTGGAGCTATGCAGCCACCACTTGTGGTGGGACCAGGAGCAGTGTGCAGAGCCCTCTGGCCCCTCCACCACTTAGGAGCTGCAGGGACACACAGAGCAGGGTAGGGAGCCCCTGCCAGCCCCACAAAACCCCCCAGCACTTGAGGGCTTCCAGACTATATCCTCCCCACCAAGCACCCTTTGCCCCCGACCCATGTTTTAGTTAGGGATATATTGTCAAAGTCCTGGACCGTGAATTTTTGTTTACTGTCCATGACCTGTCCATGACTTTTACTAAAAATACCCATGACTAAAACGTAGCCTTAATTAGAATAAATAAGAGCAGAATTTCATTCACTTTGTGCATAGGTCACTTCACTTTATCTGCTTTTTCTTTTTAAAAAGCACAGATTCATACTTGCCTAAAAAATGAACATCACAAAATTAATGCATAGTTGACAATGTGAGGTATTGAGTGTTTACTAAATATAAAAATATAGCTAAATACACTGTGCATGTTAATACATCAATTTACAAAATAGCGGTGCTTTTGCCCAGTCTCTGTCTCAGATGTCAAACTTAGCTTTAGAAGAACACATCCTTGGGTCTCTTTTTAAGTTGGATGGACTATGAAACAATAGTTTTATATATAGTTGCATTTTCTACTCCCTTCCCTCCCGGCTGCCAGAGGTGATAATGCGTAGTTAGAAATTTGGAATTGGACCACCACCCAGAAGATCAGTACTTATATTTTAAGAGAATCTTTATTCAAAAGGGAATGGGATCTGTTAAGTGTGTTAGTTACAGTCATACTTTTCATTCTGTTTTCAAAATCAGTTTTCAGAAGCCCAAATATAAATAAATGTATTTGAAATAAAGTACTTCAGACTTATGGAAACTTTCCTCTGTTCTCAGAAACTATCCTTCTTCCCTTAGTCTGGGCTACTATCAGTCCAACATATTATAATTCTAGTATATGGAGCAGATGCCACAATATGATAATGAGCACCTTTCTTAAAAGAAACTGTTGTTCTTTCATTGCAAATTAGTTACAAGTAGTAAGGTACCTGTATAATCTCAACTAAAGATAACTGATCTTAGCCTGAATACTGTGGACTAAGTGAGAGAGTTGCTGTTCGTGCTCACATTTTGTCAGTTATGTCATTAATGAGGAATTAACAATTGTCATCTTCCTCTTTTTTTAAAAAGGACTGTTGTGATACACTGACGTATTTACAAAATATGAAACTTCTTTCAAACTTTTTCCACAGATGATTCATCTCAGTCAAAGCAGATTTCAAAACCTGAAGTTTCTTCTCCAGTTCTATCAAGATGGTCATCTGAAAAGGCTGTTAATATATGGAAAAACCAATCATTCCTCCGTAACTCAAGAATTTCTTCAGGACTGTCCAAACAAAAAGACTTTACTGGAAAAAGAAAAAGGATATCTATGAATATGGATTTGAAAAGTCCAGGAAAACCTGTGGTACAAAGTTTGAATGAACCTCATTTCAACAGGTCATCTGAAAAATGCAAAAATAGAAAGTCTGAATTCATTAAACACATTGTACTAGAGTCTCCAGGTGCTGATGTTCTGCAACTACAGGATGCTGCTATGTCATGTAGAGAAGACTTGTCTCTTACAGAGAAATATTTTGACATAAGCCGCGAAAAGGAAAAGGATAATTCCTCACATGTGGGTTTATCACCTTTATATTCTGGACACTGTGCTAATAAAAATGACCAAATCTATGTTGCAGATACCAAAGAAAATCAGTTGCAAGCAACCTGCTCGCATTTCCTCTTAGAAAAGTCAACATCTCTTTCTCAGGAAAAAGCTACTGTAAAGACTTATCTCCGTGAATTAACTAAAACTCAGTCAAACGCAGCGTGCACAAAAGAAATGAAATGCCTGCCTTCTTCCCACGTTCAAAGTGCTAATTCATCTCTGGTATTGGAAACTAAGGAAGAGCAAGACATAGTGAGACAGACTGAACCTATCCTTTGCAAAAATGATAATGTACGGCTTCCATCAGATTCTCACAAGAACTTTACTAAATCAAAAGAGAATACTGTAAAGGCTTCAGAAGATAATTCTAACTTGCCTTCAGTGGAAATTTTTGAGAAGCCTGTATTTTCAGTAAAGATTGGCAAAGTTGTTGCACGTTCACTGAATTTTGAAGATGGATGTTCAGCTAATAGCACTAGTTCTTCACAGATTTCAAATGAGTTGAACATTGAAAGCTCCAACATAACTGCTGTGTTAAATAGAAAATTAAGCAACAGTTCTGATAGTGAAGTTGAGAGTTTTGACTGTAATCTGGAGAGCGATGAAGAAGAAATGCTCTTGCCACTGCAAGATATCTTGTCCTCAACTTCAAAACCACATGTTGGAAGTCCAGAGGGAGCTTGTCTAGAGGATCTTTCACAGGACACCTTGACTCCATCACCCAAACTTCCTGTAAGTGGCTAAAAAAATTTTCACCTGAGTCAAATTTGTCAGTGTTTGTTTCTTCTGACACTTCAGTGTTTCCTATAAAAGAAGAATCTCTTGTGTATTTGGATGTAAAACTGGGTAGTGAGTTCTGATCCTATAACATGGTGAGCATCCTTCTATTGTGTATTATATCACACACATACCCATTCTATCTGAGCATTTGGAGAGATTACATAAAGTAAATAATTCCTTTGGCTCTCTTCCACTTGAGCATATTACCAGTTTCAGGAACTTTGTTCTCCATTTACCCTTCCTGTTAAAACAGAAATAGGCTTTACATTTTCATATTGTCCTGAATGTGGCAAGCTCCTTCCTTGGTCAGCTTCAGTTCTTCTGGGAATTCAGTATTTGTTGGGCTGGCTGCTGAATAAGCTATTCCCCAGTCGCAAGAAGTTCATCCACCTTGATGAATTTAAAAGTAGTTAGCAGTGTTTCCTCTGATTTTTTTTTTTTTCCATGCTTGTGTGGAATGAATTTTGTTATGTGCACTAATATGGAGGTGACATGTGCCATATTGGTGCACATAACAAAATATGAGTGCAGTCGAGGGGTTTGGAGTATGGGAGGTGGCTTAGGGCTGGAGTGTGGGGGGTGAGGGCTCTGGCTGAGGGTAGGGATGGGGATGAGGGGTTTGGAGTGTGGGCTGCCCTTAGCTACAGTAGGGAGAGAGGAATCCCCACAGCTCGCTCTCCTTGCAGCAGCACCTGGGCTGGGTGGGAGAGGCACCTTTCTGCACAACTGGCCATGGCAGGGCTGGGTTGGGGCCCGGGGAGGGGCTCCTCTCTGCTAGCTGCAGCAGGTCTGGAACTGAGGGGGAGGCATCTCTCCCTGTCACAGCCCTGAATGCCTGCAAGGTGCTTAATAGGCTGCTGTGTGGCCATGCAGCTTAGAGGGAACCTAGGTAGTTAGTGAGCTCTGAAGGCTCAGGAGATTGACCTGTGAGCTTGAAGTGTTCTTTGAACTGTATCAGACCATCCTATTGAGGGACCCTAAATTTCAAGGAAGCTGAAAATACTTAGCAACTTGCAAGAGGTGCCAGGACTCGTCCTGCAGTCACTTCTCTTATTATCCTCAGTCCATCCATTTGGATGAACCCCATCTTACAATTTACATGGGTATTATAGGGATAATTTAATGTTAGCACTTTACAAATTATTTGTTCAGTAACACACCCTGGCAAAAAAGCTACTTTTTTAGCATAAAATTTTATAACAAAATATAAAGGAGTGTAACTTTAAACACTTCTATCATAAACTTTCCTAATGTAGTGCTCC
This sequence comes from Dermatemys mawii, assembly GCA_007922305.1. NCBI lineage: Eukaryota > Metazoa > Chordata > Testudines > Dermatemydidae > Dermatemys > Dermatemys mawii. The sequence goes on from ML677382.1 coordinate 9,298,697, forward strand.
TAACAGAAGGCTAATTACCTTGAAAATAGCTGATTTTTTTTTTTAAAAAACCTTATAAGACAACTTTGACTATCATGACTACATAAAAATTTATTCTGTTTCTAACTCTTGAAATAGTGTTTGTGTATACAGTTTGCCTTGTTTCCTGCAAAAAACACAAATATTATACACACATGTAATGACCTTAATTAGAGGCACATTAGATCAGATGTTTGGTCACATACATTTATTACAAACATCTTACCTAGTATGTGTCTGTGGAAATAAATGGACACTGCAGATAAATAGTATGTTACTCAAGAATAGCCATGACCATATCTTTTGCAAGATAGTCTCCTGTTTTGTTTTTTTAAGACGGGTGCACACACAATAGTATAGAACAAATCAGAAGTGGGGAAAAAAGGCTCCAGAATTGTGCTAAAGCTAGCTCAGGCTGAATTTCTAAATGTTAATCAAATGTAGGATCTGGGAAAAGCACTGCTTCTTCCCCCACCAAAATATTGCTTTGAGCTTCTGTGATTGGACCCACCTGGCTCTGAACCCTGTGCCCAGTGTTTCAGACTTCTCTATTCTGTTGACTAGCCTTAATTCTCTTCACCCTTATTTGGTAAAACCTGGTATTGCTTCCTTAAGAAGTGAGCAAGTGTATTTGCTTAACTTTTATATGGTGCTTTTAGCTGCAGTATCTGACACCCATTTTACATATTGGTTAAATGAGGCTTAGGTGTGTTTTTTGTACAATGTCACATAGGAAGTTTGTAGTAGAGCTGAATACAGAACTAAGATCTGAGATAAGACCAATGTTTCATCTGCTGGTCTGTGCTGTCTGTCAGAGAGAAAATGTTTCTGCTCTTTGCAGTTGGTGATGTAATCTGTCAAATGGGGCTCTTTGGGTTAGATTTTATTTTTCAGGATCTCCTGTATGTTTCTAAGTCTATATAATGTGTCTCTTAGCAGATGGATTAAATTATAATTATAAATGCTACCTTTTGTCTAGCTGTGAATCCTCTTAAGAAGACCGTTTTTCCCATTTATAAAAAAAAAAAAATCATACTACTTCGTTACAGCTTTCTAAGATTCCTGTTAAGAGTCAAGTGTCTTATGTGAACAGCCTAGAACATCTCTTGAAGGAGAAAGAAGAATCCAAAAGGTTAGCATGTTTGTTGTTTTAAGGTAAATCTAATACTTGTGAAAAATGCTAAACTTGCTTGTAGAATCATAGGTTCTTTATTCCTCCCAGAATTGGCACAGCATGAGCAGTGGCAAGTTAAGATTTGGCTACTGCTGCTAATGTGGCTCAGTCATTACCTAGAGGGATCACCTGAATGTGTGTTAGTAATTGTCCCTTTACTGACAGTGTTAATTGTGGCTTTTGTGATGTGTATACCTGTCCTTAGTCTCATTCCAGTTCCTCTTGTCTCCCTTATTGTAGGCCACCAAACAGCTGCTAGGCAGATAGGAAATAAAATTACTTCCATAGACTTTTTACTGTAGCGTTTTCTGAGCTGGTTGCTGTAATTGAGGTAGGCCTATCAGACACTAAAATCGTTCTTGCTGCCTACTAGGATCTGAACAGCTATAGTTTGGTGGATGCTATCAATTGGCATCCTTCCAAGATGTCCTTAAGGCAAAAGGCATGGGCTGGAATGTGTATTGATGCCAGTTTGTAATGATGGGAGGGGGTACTACTGACAATCTAGCTACTAACAAACTTGATCTTAGAAATAAATTCAAAAGCTGATTAAAGTAACAGAAGAAGAGTATTCTTCCCAATGATCTTTTACCTGTTAATCATTTCTTGATATTATTTACAAATAAGATCATACCACTGTACTAGTCTTCATCAAATTTTTATTTTAAACTGATATACTCAGAAGAGTATATTATAATGTGCTTCACATGATGTTTAATCCAAGATCTGAACTCTAATTTGCAACGGAACCTACTTCAGTTTGTTGTAAAAATGGACTAGCAATAATAAGGTGTTCTGCTCTTACCTCCACTGCAGGGTAGATGAACTAGAGAAGCAACTACAAGAAGACCTACAGGAAATTGGACTAAATTCTTCAATTGGAGAGGAAGAGCAAGAAAACTCTGATGAAGATGGAGAGCTGTCAGAAGAACACAGGTTTTTCTTCTTTAATATCACCTAAATCTCTTCTTAGTCTCTTTAGTCTACCACATGGGCACGCATGCTCAGTGTAATGTTGTTTATGTCAGTGGCTCTCCACCAGGGGTCTGGGCCCCTCGGGGGGCCGTGAACAGGTTTCAGGAGGTCCGCCAAGCAAAAGCCGACATTAGACTCACTGGGGCCCAGGACAGAAAGCCAAAGCCCTGGGCTCTGAGCCCTGACATCCAGGGCTAAAGCTTGAAGCCTCAGCAACTTAGCTTTGTGTGGCCCCCTAAGGCATGGGGCCCTGGGCAGTTGCCCTGCTTGCTATCCCCTAAAGCTGGCCCTGCCTTTTATATGCAAAAAATCAGTTGTTGTGGCAGAGGTTGGCGGTGGAGTTTTTATAGCAAGTTGTTTTTTTTGGGGTGGGGGGGATGAGACCAAAAAAAAAGTTGAAAACCCCTGATTTATGTGGCTGCTGTAACCTATCCCTGTCACTTCTAAGTTTTTTTTATCTTCAGGGTCCTACATAATTACTTGGCAATAACTGTATTGAATCTAGGCTAAAGAGGCTTTTCAATTTAAGGCTGAAATGTTCATCAGCCAAGGATAAAACTGTCTCTGACAGGAAGTACCAGTTATCTAAGTTCACAAGAACAATTGTGTGTATTACAGGGCATTTAAAATGAGGTATTCAGTAGTATCTGATGCCATTCCTGATTATCATCCTGGAGAAGAAATATTTCACTTATCAAACTCTGGGAAAATCTTCAATCAGTATAACCTTGATTTGAGGAATTCTGGTTTCATCCCTCAAAATCCTATAGAAAAACTTCTTCTTAGGTAAGGATATCGTTTTTTCTGTTACTGCCCTTTATTTGCAAGGTTGTCATAATGGCTAGCTTTTTCTGAAGAGTTGTGGTTTGGTTTTGTTTTGTTTTGTTTTGTTTTTAGAAGGCCTTTGGATGGAAGTGAGTTCAGCTTAACTTGAAAACAGTGCTAATCCCTTTATCTGGATGTGAGGTTTTCCTAGAGGGCTTTACAAGACAACTGTGCCACTGCTTGAAAGGAGGCTTTGCCCTTTCCCCCTGTAGGTGGGAACCTGGGTCTCCCGCTTAGTGGTTAGGGCTCCAGGTGGCAGCTCCACCTCGTGGTCACAGTTCCCGAGTAGCAGCCCTACCTTGGTGCAGTTTTCAGGTGGGGTAGGGAACCCCAAGCTTTACCACTTCACTGGGTTCTGATCCAGGGCCCGGGAGGTTGGTTTGGCTTCTCTCACCTGGTGGTGCCTTGCATCAACCTCAAGCCAGCTTCCCTAGGTCACTTCCTTCTGCATCTTTGCTGGCTGTCCCTGGGGAGTGCTGCTTTCTGGGCTTCCTGCTCTATTCCCAGTCTCTGGGTGCTAGGGTGCTGTGGCTCCTCTGTTCCTTGACTTGGTGTGGTATTGTCACCTCCTTCCCTGGAACTCCTAGAGCATATCCTTCTCCCTGGCCTGCCAGCCCCGACTATGCTGTCTAGCTGCCTTTTTGAGTCTCTCTTCCGACTCAAGAATGCTGGGCACAGGTGGAGGTGCCTCCTGAGCCCAGAGGTGTTCCTTAACCCAGCCTGTCCAGTGAGGGGATTATAAACCCAGTCACACCACCTCAAGGCTCACTGAACAGCCCACCTCCATTTTTCATTAGCATGGATGAAGGAGGATTCAAGATGGAGGGCTTCCCCCTGTTAACTCCTTGGCCCATGGAATTCTTCACAAACTTGACAGTTTGCAAGGCAGAACTGAAAAATACAATACAATGAATGAAGAAAGTTAGCTGCTTGAGTATGGCAAAGCCCAGAAGATAGTCTCATAAAATGGACTCTGAGCTGTAGCACTTGTTGCACATGTTTGTAGAAAGATTTCCATGCTAAGGAGGATTCAAACAAAAGTGTTTACAACTTAATCGTTATGTTCTGGGATGACATGAAACCTTGAATCCTTCATGTATCTAATCATGCAGCCCATCAGAAGAACTAGTTGAATCTCATTGACAAAAACCCTAGAACCGATTTAAGCGTATAGCCGTCTTGTCATGAGAAAATTTGGAAGAAATGGTAAGTCAGTCATGACAAACTTTTCATCCTCTTTCTCTTACAGGGAGGTGGCACTTGGTTCTTTATCAGTTTTACATTAGCGTTTAGAGGCCCCAACTGGATCTGAAAGTCGATTGTGCCAAGCACTGCACAAAGATCTAATAGGGGACAGTCCATGCCAAGAAGAGCTTGATGTCTCGATAGACAAAACAAACCAAGTTATAAGGGAAATAGAGGCACAGAAAGTTTGAAGTGGCTTGTCTTGGGTCACATGACGCATCAGCTGCAAAAATAACCCAATTCTTCTGACTCAGAATCCAGTCCTCTATCCAGAGGAAGGGGAGGGAAACCAAGGCTCCAGCAGCTTTGCTTCATCCCCTTTTGGGGAAACAAACAAGTGTTTTCTCTTCACCTACCATCAGAGGATAAAATTAAGAGACCTAAAAAAAAAAGTTACTATCTGTGGCATCTCTATCCCTGTTATCAAGGTTTAATCATAGAACTAAGATCCTTTGTATATCTGTGTAATCCACAAGAGAAAAATTTCCTCATATTTTGAATGGTTTCATACACATCACAAAAACCACAGCTGACACTATGCCCCTTTTGATAGTTTCATAAAGATTAAAACTCAGTTTTAAAATTCTAACATTTCACTATTCAGTTTTTAATTTTCCTTATGCATTTCTTTTAGCTTGGGCAGGAAATTAGACTGCTGCTTTTTTAAATTCTTTTTTTAAGTTAGTTTCACCTCCAGAATCTCTTGCTTTATGATGCTACGGTGTTTGGCTTTTAAACACTGCAGGAAAATATTGAAGTGCAAGTAGTTTTCAATCTTTTTTTCTGTTCTTATTTTAAATTTTATGAAACTATTTCCAGAATAGAGACTGAGGTGGTTGGCCCTTTCAGCTTAGAGAAGGGATATATGTATATATGATAGAGGTATACAAAATGATGATTTGGACATGGGATAAATAAGAAGAGCATCTAGTTTTCTTTCTTTCTTTCTCAAAATAAAGATTCAATAAAATTGTAATTCCACAAGTATAAAACTGTTAAAAGGAAATATTACTGTGCATAATTAAACTGTGAAACTCTTACCACAAGTTGTTATAATTTGAGGCCAATGATTCAGCAAATTAGACACTGATGATAAAAGCATACATGGTTATATGAACGGTTGCTCAGAAGGGGTAAAAACGCACATGCTTCAAGGTATAAGCCAGTATCTAATTAGGAAGACACGTATTCTATGGGCTTATTTTACAAGTATTCACTAAAGTTTCTTCTGTTTTTTCACTAAAGGAACTGGTAGCACCTACTTTCAGAGGCAGGATACTAGAGCAGAGGGGCCACTGGTTTGATCCAGCTTAGCAATGCATATGTTTGGTTATAAAAATATAACCCAAAATAATCTTAAAATTTGTGTTTCTTGATAGAGCTAGTACACTGTTTTAAAAAAGTAGTACTTTAAGCCAGCCGTATCTTAACTATTATGCCTTTTAACGAAGACAAGTGAACATTTGAAAGCAAATTGTTCTTTGAAAATTTTAAGATTTTCAATGTATATAATGACAGTTGAGAAGACTAATTGCTTTAAAATTTGTTGACTGCATTTGAAAAGTTTTATGAATAAGGTACAGCCATTGTAGTAAACTAAGGCCTTGTCTAAACTACGGGGTTTTGACAACAAAAGTTGTCAGAACAGTAGAGGGATACACACTGAAATGCTGCTCCTGCTGATGTCATAAAACCATCTCAAGGAGCAGCATAGAATTTATTGCGATGTAGTTAGAGCAATGCAGTTTCAGTATAGACACCTCACTTGATCATGTCTCCCTAATTTGCCTCCAGGAGGTGTTTCACAGTGCCCCTCGTGATTGCTCTGGTCACCAGTTTGAAGGTATGGAGGTATGCACCCCTCCCTTGTTTAAAGGCCCAGGAATTTTTGAAATTCCTCGTTTTTCGGTATGCGCAGTTCACACAGCATCATCCCAGCTGACCATGCTGGCTTTATATAGCAGGCGCTGTCCTGAATAGAGCACACAGGAGCTGTTAGATCTGCTGAACAGATAGAGAGAGGAGGCTGTGCAATCGCAGTTTCTCATTTGCTGTAGGAATTTCAGTACGTACGGGCTGAGTGCTAGTGACGTGCAGGAGAAGGGAGACACAGCAGTGTCATGCTAAAATAAAGCGGCTGAAGCAGGCATACCGGGAGGCAAGGGAGGCCAACCGAAGGCATGCCACTTTTATAAGGAGCTGAATGCTCTCCTTGGCGGCAACCCCACCTCCACCCCCAAGAGTCCTGTGGATTCTTAGGAGGGACTGGAGGCAGCTGATTCCACCTGATGATCAGGCGGTAGAGCTTGAGGATGCTGTGAAGCCCGCGGCAGGGTCGCCAGTGCCGTGGTGAGTCAGGACCGCTTTTCCACTCTGGAGGGGTCTAGCCAATCCCAGCAGTCCGGCTTTGATGTGCAGGTTTCAGGAGAGGGGAGCTCTGGTAAGTGCTCATTTTGCTTTCATACTGTACGGTGAGAGGAGGTTGAGCTCTCATGTACTTTGCTATAGGCTGGAGGAAGGAGTAAGGGACAGAAATTAACAGAGCCTGCCCATCTATGCAGTTGAGCCACAGCAGAAAAGTTTGTTAGTGTACATGGGGATGTGTCTCTGGAATCCACCATAGCGATCTCTAGGAAACTTTCCTGAAGATATTCTGCAATTCTCTGCTGAATGTTCCTCGGGAGAGTTGCTTTGTTTCTCCCCCATCTGTAAGATACTTTGTTGCTCATTTGTGCAGGGACCAGAGCAGTACGCAAGCAAGCAGCCTACAGAGCTAGTCTGAAGCCACCTGCATGCAGCAGATGCCCCCTTGAATCCTGGGTTACCTTTAGGAGTGAGATATTGGGTTCAGTTACCCCAGCCTGTGGAAAAGTGTACCAGTATTCAGAGTTCCCAAGCCACTTACAGTAACCCCCTTTGCATACCACCCTTTGTCCCTTCCCTCTTGCGTGTCATGCCCCCCCCCCCCAATTGGGACTAGCGGTGACCTGTGTGCTAGTCAAGGTACAATGAGAAAGAGGGGTGTGTAACTTTTGATAGTCTCAGCTGTGAGCGCACACACAATACTGTCTCCGTTCATTGTTTCTTTGCCTTCCTCTGCAGATGTGCCCTTGAACACACTCCTGTGCACCAGCAGAGCACCTCCATCAGATAAGGCAGTGATTCAGGAGAAGAAAGGAAGAATGTTTCAGGAAATGTTACAGTCAAAAGATACAACATAGAGCGAAGCAAAGCGCATGGAAGGAGACAATGAAACACTGAGGCTGGACAGCCAGGAAAGGACACGGGGGCAGGAGCAGATGATTAAGCTCCTCAAAGACCAGACAGAGATGTTGAAGTCCCTCATTAGCCTGCAATCGCAGCAAATCCATGCCTATCTCCTCGTCCAGCCACTACAGAACTCCGGTCCATTCTGTCCCCAAATTTCCCCACTGCATTCATTGTGGGTTCCTGGTTCCTTGTTGTACCCTGTGCACTCTACGCTGGGAAACCGGTTTCCCAGTGAAAGCTGGAGTTATACCTAACTGTGTGATTTGTTCTTCTTTGTTGTGTCCTGGTTTGACCAAAAATTTGCATTTGATCCTGTTGTTTAATTTGAGACTTTGAAATTAAATGAGTCTCTATTTGTGAAATACATACATTGCACAGTGCTAACATTGAAACGCATTGGCTATAGGTAGGACTATTTGCTCCTTGCAATTAACGCTCAAGAAAGCAAGCATTACAGGAGTAATTCATGGTGACAAATAAATGTTACTTGGACAAATGCATCACATTCCGACACATTACTGGGAATCATTGTCAGAATGCTCCTTCAAAGCCTTCCTGATTTGAAAAGCCTCCCACTGCGCCTCTCTAGTTGCTCTTGTTTCTGGCTGCTCAGAATCAGTGGTCCACCCCTGAGGAAACTTCCCCTTTTGATTCACCAATATTGTGGAGCCTATAGCAGACTGTAATGACCATGGGAATATTGTCCTCACTGAGGTCTCACCAGCAAAAAGACAGCACCAGCAACTTTTAATCAGCCAAAGGCATGTTCAGCAGTCATTTGGCACCTGCTGAGCTTGTTATTGAAGTGCTCCTTTCTGCTGTCTAGGTTCCTATGTAAGGCTTCATGAGCCACGGGGGCTGAAGGTTATGCAGAGTCTCCAAGGATCACTATGGGCATTTGCACATCCCTCATTTTTTCCAGAAGATTCCAAAGTCCCAACCTGCAGCTATCTATACAGTCCAGTGTTCTGAAAGATGCATGCATCATACACCTTCTCTGACCACTTCACATTGATGTCAGTGAAACAGCCTGAGTGATGCAGCAGTGCCTGCAAGGCCATGGAGAAGTCACCCTTTTGGTTGATGTACTCTGTTGTAAGATGGTATGGGGTCAAAACTGGGATATGCATTTGTCTATTGCCTTGTCGCAGGTAGGGAGTCTCATTGCCTCAAAGCCATCAGTTATTCCCTGGATATTTCAGAGAGTCACAGACCTTCATAGCTGGAGGCAATTAATGGCCTTGCATCACTGCAGCTCCCAAGATGGACTTTCCAACTCCAAAGTGATTTGTGCCTGACTAGTAGCAGTCTGTAGTTGCCAGCTTCCACAGTGATCACCACTCCTTTTTCCCCACAGTGAGAGCAACTCTTGTTCTGGTGTCCTTGCGCTTCAGTCTGGGGCGAGCTCCGCACACAGTTCTAAGAAGGTGGCTTTACACATCTGAAAGTTCTGCAGCCACTGCTTGTCATCCCATACATGCATCACGAGGCAATCCCACCATTCAGTGCTTGTTTTCCAAGCCCAGTACTGACAATTCACCGTGGCAAGCTGTTCTATGAAAGGCTGCAGCAATCTTGAATTATTTGTTTCTATGGCAGACTGCAGGGCAGGCAACACCGGTTCACTCTGTTATGCAGCTCATGGAAAAACTGCCGGACCAGCTGCTTTGTGTTCGTAATGCTCATCACCACAATGATCAGCAGCTGAGGAGCCATGCTGTCAGTTAGAGGTAGTGGGTACATAGTTTACAAAGGCAGTTGAAAAATGCTGTGAAACAAAGTAGAAAGCCCATTGAATGATGGGGCGGAAAGAATTGCATCAGAGGATGGTGAGCACATCCCCATGATGCACTACAATCCATTCCCAGAACTCCTAGCAGCAGAGGGTCACAAAGGGTGGCGAGTTGCACAGTGGAATAGCTACCCACAATGCAACACTCTCTCAATGCAGGAGTAATGACAGTGGACATGCTCAGCTGACACAAGTAATGTTGTGTGGACATGCTCTACCGATGTTATTAAAGCAACTTACAATCGTTGACAAAACTTAAGGTGACTTAACTCTGTAACATAGACCTGGCCTACAACTTGTATCCACCAATGTAAAGTATATAGTGAAAAGAATATCTGTAGTGGATGTTTCATAAACTCAAATTCTTGTTAAGTGAGATCTCGGAAAAATTATTTTTATGGTTTTGGAGATGTCAATTTTATCACCAAATTGATTCCTGTTCTCTCTCTCACTATTTTCACAGATCAGAAGTAACACAGCAGCTTTCTTTAGCAACACAGGGTTTCCTCAGTTGTGCTTACAGTTGCACACTGTGCCCCATACCAGTTTTAAAGTGGTTGTTTCAGGTAAGATCATTGCTATTTTCCACTTCTCCTAGGTTAGATTATACAATTATATTCGTGATTGGTATATTTGGGGTCATATAGTTAGAATGCCCAAGATTATGAATCTACTAGATCAGTTTCTAATTTAAACATAAATCACTCTCTCTTCCTGGATCCTGATCTGTCCTCCAGTCTGAAATATTTCGGCTGCACTTCTCTTCCTGCAAACACCAGAGACCTTTCAGACATTGTGGGGTTCTGGGCCTTGGCCATGCCACTTCTTTCTTCACCTTCCTGGCACTACAAACAGAATAGGACTTCAGCAATCCCGCCTTATTCTTTAGAATCATAGTGTCTTAAATGTTATTTTGGGGCAACAGAAAGCTCTCTTCCATCTTCCCATCCTTGTTGTTCCTTTTAGGAGGTCAGATTTCTTGTACCTGGTCTATCTAATAGGACCACCTGCCAGACTCCTTTTTTTTTTCCTCCTCTTCCTTCCCCAATCAAGGCAGAGCAAGCCAAACAGACAAGTAGAAGAGCAGTACGTGCTCCTTCTGTCAGGAGTTACAGAAGGGTTAGGAAGTTCTGCCACACCTGCTCCCATTCCATAGAATGGGGAAGGGCCTTTGTCTCTGGACAGCAAATCAGGGTTTCCATTCCCTTGTGACCTTTCCACCATCACCAGCAGCCTTCTGTAGAGACCCTCAACAGGGATGGTTCTGTCCTGAAACAGGCTAAGGGTGGAATATCTCTTGTCTATCACGTGGATGCTGTTGACTTCAGACTTGGGTACAAGAGTCTGTATAGCATAGATGTTCTCTGGAGTTCCTCTACACCCTTCATTCCCTCTTTAGACTAAGAGAAAAATTAAACTGACTGAAGGAGACCTTTCACTTCTATAGTTAAAGGCCTTAAAGCCTGCCTTTCGTGAGAAAAGATGCTCACGGCTGTAGTCTATATTCTGCACAGTAAAGAATAGATTATGAAGAGTTTGACCTGTCGTAAACCTCATATAATGAACAGGTAGATGAGGACAAAATTCAAGATGAAGACTGTCGCTTCTGCTATAACTGCAATCTCTCCATCAAACCTATTGACACTGGTGGTTATGGCAGAAGCTTATCTGCATGTTTCCATCAGATCCTGTTTAACTAACTTCTATTGCTCAGTTGCAGAAATCACCACTATGAGTACAAAAGCATTACTTTTTAGTCTGTCTTCTGCCCGCAGAATGTTCTGATGTTGTTAGTAGTGACACTAGCCAAACTTAAGGAGTCCAGGAATTCATCTTGACATTCTCATCAGTAGAGGCAATTGGTGGTCATTCTCACTGCCCCAAATTGGCCAAGAATACATGGTTTTCAACTAGTTAAGTGAAGAGATGCAACAGTCCCTTCTCTGCAGACAGTCTCTCCCGTCCCATGGTCTGTTCTTTCATACCACCTCAACTACCTAAACTGGGCAGGTTGGCTGTTCAGCAGCAATTCTTAAACAAGGTACTCTCCTAGCTTTTTTTGTGGGCATTTTACCCGTTTCAGCTTACTCTGAGTACTGACAGAATTCTAGTAATGGTGTCAAGGGGGGTGGATCAACTTGGAAACCAGGCATTCCATCTCCATTGGATTACTTGCAGCTTATCCTGGACTTGGACTTGAACAATTGCATCTCAACAGTGATTAGGGTTCACGGGCTCATAATAAGGTAGCTCAGACTGATATCAAAGTTCTTAGGGCAATTTGTCTATCCAAAAGCTAGAGCTGTTTTCCAACCTGAGAGATGCCTGTAGGGTGTTAAGCTCTTACAACCTATCAAGTCACTGGAAAGTAGATGTCCCCTCCATATTTTCTCTCCGTAAAGACATGCTTCCTGATGCTAAGTATGTATACAGAAAGAGTCTAAAGTCTCTGTTCTTAGAAGGCACTGACTTTACAGCATATTACATATGACAGTTCTCTGTAGTTCATTTATCAGCAAGGTAAACATCCTTCCTTTTATTGCAAGGAATTATTCTTCTTGTCCAAAATCCTCAGCGTGCATAAATTAACTATGGATAGGTGGGTCAAGTTCTGAATCATTGGAGAATATGCAGCTTCAGGAAAAACTGATTCCAAAAGGCAGGAGCCCACTTACCACATTGGTCTTAGGAAAAGACATGAACCACTATTTAGGAAATCATCTTCAAGGTTGTCTTTGTACCTTTGAAAAAAAACAAACACACACCACCTTCCTCCCCAGTTCTCTTCAGCAATATTCAGAAAGCTGGTCTCCAAATGGATTAATACAGTGTTGCTGGTTTTAGGAGATGCTGCTCTCCCTCCTTACCAATTTTTCTTTACTGTTTGCTACATCTCAGATCTTTCTGAGGGAAGAGGTCAAGATTCAGAGAACAGATCTTACTGCTGCATTTTCTTTCGTTCCCGCAATCTGCCTGACTCAGAGGAAGAACTTACTTTACAATCACCTCTTCAGGGGTCATGTATATCATTAATACATTTAAATAAGATCTCCTGAGAATTTAGTGTTTCAGTACAGTATTATGGATGCTTATCTGGCCCACAATTAGTCGAGTCAAAACTGCCTTCATTACTGGTTAGCAGAGAGAGAGACTGTCCAGGCGGCTTGGCTTGTGGGAGTAGTCAGTTCCAGAAGGAAAATCCTCATGTGACATATCTCACCATTGAGGTTGCTGCTATTAGAATGAATCTTCTCATGAACTGAGACATTGGGATGTAGGGTTCTGACCTTATCCTTTGCAAGAATGTAACTTTTTTTTATTAAACATTCACAAGATAAGAACTCTGTCTGAATTATGCAAATAGCCTGAATACCCAATGGTGTCATGCCTCACACTGTTCCTTGCATAGGAGGCTTTGGCGTTTGTTTATTTTTTGTTACCTATTTCTTCCCTTAACAAGGATTCATATTATTTTTATTAATAAAACTTCAGTGTACCTAATATGTAACTTAGTTTGCAATGCTTCTTTCAACAGATGATGTCAGTTCATTCAGACTACTGTGTTTCAATGCAGATGTTGGATACACTGATGGAGATAATGATTAAAAATGGTGAGTCTTTAAACAAGAGACCATTGTGATTGACGGAGAATAATGGTCATTAGGCCCAAATCTAGAAAGAGAAAACACAGAGAATATTCTGGTTCTCTTTGATTACATTGTCACTGTAGATCCGCATTGTGAGTTTAGGTCCCTTTGCTGGGTGATATGGTACACATCATAGCCGCTAGTCTTTCAGTGATTGTGTGCAAGCCATGTAGCTGGTCATGATTTCAGTGTACAGCTGCAGAGGTAATACACCCAATACAAAGTTTACTCTGGTCAGTTACCGTTCATTCTTGCCCAAATAACATTAAAACTAGGAGGACATCTGTCCAAGTCTAATATTGACTTTTTCCCCTCAGAAGTCTTTACCTTTGCCTCTGCAAAATGCCTTCGAGCATCTATCTGCCTCTGCTCTCATTTCCTGCTTACCATCTCAAGGACTTCTTTCTGACCACTCCATATATTCTCTACCCTTTTTGTTCATTCAAATCCCTCAGAACTCTCTACTGATTGAAGCCTACCAGCTAATTCTTTTAATTAAATGCACTCACTCACCCATTTCATATAAACTTTTTAAAAGCTGGTATGGGTTCAGAGTTTCTCTGAACTGTCCTATTTATTTTGTGCTTGATTTCTGTTGTCTGTTTAGATTGTAAGCTTCTGGGACAGGAAACGTCTTCCTTTGTACATCACTGAGAGCATGCCTAGCGCTAAATACATAAAAGCAAACAGTATTTTTATTTATCTTTGTGTCACATGTTTATTCAATAGGAGTAGGGTTTGATCCTGCTTGGGGCACTGTTCCCTCTGTTTTCAACATTCCTTGCAGCAGCATCAAATCCCAATTCAGAGCTATAATCCTGATTGTTTTTGTTGTCTGAAAAATTTTGCATCCCATTTCTCTCTCCTCCTCTTAACTTAGCTACCCCTAGACTCTAGAGCGTCTTCTACAATTACTTTGTGTATGTCAGACAGTAATGCATGCTATAAACCAATATATCCTAGGCTTTGAGCATCATCTCTTTGGTAACTGCCATCAAGCCTGAGTAAATTATATCTGTACAATGCTTTCTGGGTTAGAAATTGTGTCCATTCTTAAAGGCAGGCATAACCCTTCCAGTGTTATAGTAGGCCCACTGGCAGTTTATCTGGTCCTCTGAAAGTAACCCTCACCCCACATATCATGCGGTGGGTTTGGGAGAAACTTCAAAAACTCACCTAAAACATAAACTGCTCTCAACTGGACAACCAATATCACCTTTCAGTGTCATGCACCACATCTTGGTGCTACAAGGTGGCTTTGAGGATAACAGGCCTCCACTTTGATGTAGAGAAGATCTTCATGTTAGTAGTACTTAGCACTGGCATCACATAGGGCCATTACACAACTTCAGTTTCTTAAAAAGCAACAAACTCTAAAATTAACCTTTTTAAACATTTCATTTCTTGTTTTTGTTCTTGTAGCTTCCATCAGTGATGCACAGTCTGACGCGTGGATTCCCTCACTGTCTGATATATCGGCTATATTTATCAACCTGGGAGTGCCTTTTAGATCTTTATTTCCTCTGCAGCATCTGCAGCCCACCTTTAGTGAAGATGATATTTTGTGAGTACAGTATTTTACTCTTTTTTTTTTCTTTTTTATTTTTTTTCTCTAAACAATAAATATCTCATCTTGTGCTGAAATACAGACTTTCTTTTGTTTTCTTTTGTCATGACCACTCTCTCTGGATTTTTAACAGTGTACAACAGCCTGACTGTTAACCATATAGTACATAGAACACGTACCATTATTACAATTTCTGCCAGTTAAACCCTTTGGTTTGTTGAACATTTATCAGTCTTTGGCTCTTCCTGCTTTAACTTTTCATTGAGTTTTGCAAAAAGCACAGCCTAGGAAATTTGGCCCAAACCATTAAGAGCGCTTTACAGCTGTAAGAGCGAGGAGTACTTGTGGCACCTTAGAGACTAACAAATGAATTTGAACATAAGCTTTTGTGGGCTAGAACCTACTTCCTCAGATGTATGAGTTTTAGCCCATGAAAGCTTATGTCTAGATTCATTTGCTAGTCTCTAAGGTGCCACAAGTACTCCTCGTTCTTGGTGGATGCAGACTAACACAGCTACTACTCTGAAACCTTTAGAATAGTGGTTCTCAACCAGGAGCCCAGGGTCCCTCAGCAGGCCTCAAGCAGGTTTCAGGGATCTCCAAGCAGGGCCATCATTAGACTCGCTGGGGCCCAGGGCAGAAAGCCAAAGTTCCACCGCATAAGGCTGACCACTGCCACCTGGGGCTGAAGCCTGAGCAGTGTAGCTTCATGATGGGCCCCTGTGGCATGGGGCCCCAGGCAATTGCCTCCTAACACTGGCCCTGGCTTTTATATGCAGAAAACCAGTTATTGGGGTACAGGTGGGCCGTGGAGTTTTTATAGCATTTTGGGGGGGCCTCCAAAAGAGAGAGGTTGAGAACCCCTGCTTTAGAGATCCTCAGAGCTTGTTCCCTATGACACTTTTTCTAAGAAACCATGCAATACTTTTCTTAAATTGAATCAAAATGATTTTGGAATTTATTTTTTTTTTAAAGACATTTATAGGTTACTTAACTTGTTTTCTGTTAGATCTGAAATGCAAACAACAGTGGGAAAACAAACAAGTGGAGACACCTCTGCAGGTCCTGCTTTTTCTTGTCTGCCAGAAACCAACCTAATTAACGTGATCAAGGTGAGATTTCTCGAGTGCTGTTTTTTAAGGGAGACTTATGTCTGAGTGCAGTACTGTGTATATCTTGTGAAGGTAAGAGTTCCCTGAGAGAAAGCCAAGCTCATGGTATTTTTTGAGAGCTCTTCTGAGTAAGTTTCTAAAATTTTAAATACAAAATTTTTAACCAGCTTCAAAAATAACTTGTGGAAATACTTTAATTGTCATAACATATCATTTGTTTAGGGAAAGCGGTAACTGTATGATAGCATTACTGTTTACAAGAAATATTTAGTGCAACATTCCTGAGAAATCCAGAATATAATACATGTGTCTGGGACTCTATATCAGGATGTAGATTAAGGAACACATTTTCAGAAGAGAATAAAGTGGGATTAACCCATACAGTAATACCTGAAAAATCTACAATTTTGACTAGATGCTCTCAAGTAGTATTTGTTTAGCTGGGAAGGTTGTCAGCACACACCACCCTATATATAATATATGTGTATGTGTGTGTGTATATATATATGTATATACGTGTCATCCATGTGTGTGTACACACACACACACACACACACACACACATATATATATATATATATATATATATATATTATAAAAAAAAAAATATATAGGGGGATGATCACTGCTACAGAACCTTTTCCCAACCTCTCCAGGGAATATTGTATTGGAATCAGATGAAAAGACATCGTGTCTGAATAACAGAAAGCAGGGAGTGAATACTTTTAAGGAAATTGTGCTACTGTAAATGTACTCCCTTTTTGTCCTCTTGTATGGGAGATGTTGCAAGGAAATCCATCAGTTGATATCTATTTAATATGCCTGTTGACAAATTTAAGATCCTAGAATATATATTAAAATATAACAGAGCCCTGTTTTATCTGGTCTCATTGGGACCCCTTCCCAGATCAGATAAAGAATGGGAAAATACAATGCTGCATCGCCATCTAGTGGTTGAGATCACCTGCTTCTGCCTCTGGAGTCCTGATTGTTCCATAAACGCAGAGAGCCAGTTAAGGAGGAGGTTGGATAAATGAGGCTCTACTATAGTAATTTAATTAAAATATAATAATTTAATATGTTGCTTTTCCCCAAAAGTTTCTTGGTTTTTGTACAACTATGTATCCGGATGGTTATGCTGACCGAGAAATACTGCTGCTGCTGCTGTTGCTTTTTAAAATTAGCCTGGAAAAATTATTGAAGCAAATTCCATTGATAGATCTTCAGTGCCTACTGTTAAAACTACTGAAAAATATCAGAGACTGGGATGCCAAGGTAACTTCATAACTAATTTAATAGTGCTAGGTATATAAAATTACAGCTTGAGTCCAAGGAAATCCTCTTGTTTAAACCTTGACCTATATTTTAAGTACATTCATACGGTCTTCCTGATTTGTGTGTTTGATTTAGCAAAAAAAAATTTTAAACATAAATAACAAAATCACTGTTTGAAAATTCAGTATAAGCAACATGAGTTTTGGATCTCTTTGTGATTCCTGGAAGGGGGGGAACAACTGAATATGTGGGGGTGAGGGATAAGTGTAAATCTTTCTCTACCATTGTGCTTCTCTGTCTTGTTTGTAAGCGAGCAGTATGTTGAAATGTACAAGAATCTGACTCAACAGAATTCTAATAAATTTAGAACGAAGCAAAGCATTATCTTCAATGTAGCTGGCAAATGAGTTTGGTGGTGTTTTTTTTGGCATACAAACCTCAACTGTCCTACTGTATATTAATAAACCTGGAATTATCTATGGGTGACTAGCTACAAATGGAATGCAGAAAATATCATTAAGGACATACTCTCCCTTTCTGCACGGTTCCAGGGAGGGGATAATAATTTGACTGTAGATATGTGGATTTTCTGACAACTTTTCATACGTGTAACAGCTGACCATTGTAATATAATCCATTCTTAGTAAAGCTTTTCTTTCCTTTTTAAGATGCCTCAGCTCTGTCTGACAATGAGTGAACTTTCCAGTCATCACCATGATCTCCTTTGGTTAGTTCAGCTGGTCCCTAGCTGGGTAAAGCGCGGAAGGTAATAACAGTGTTGCATTTATTTGATGTTAACAGTTTATGTAATATCAAAATTGTGCTAAGCACATTAGACATTTCTTGAAATACAGGTTTAAGGAAAGAATCCTACAAAAAGAGGAAACATTGGAAGAAATTGCTAAGGAGAAGTATAGAAGAATAGCATAAACTTGTAGGTACTAAATCAGAAAGGCTAAGACACAAAATGTGTTGCTTCTAGTAAGGGACAAAAAGCAATTCAAAGAGATTCTTTAATTACATTAGGAACAAGAGAGAGACAGGAAAAGTGTAGGTCCCTTGCTTAATGGGCAAGAAGACTGTGAGGTAGTTTTGTTTCAGTCTTTGCTAAAAGGGCACTCGACATTCAAGAACAAGGGGGAAGGAACACAAACCAAAACAGGGAAAAGAACAAGTTAAAGAATATTTGGGTAAGTTAGATATATTCAGGTCAGCAGGGCCTGATCAGATTCATCCTTAGTTATTTAAGGAACTAGCTGAAGCAATCTCTGAACCGTTAACAATTATCTTTGAAAATTCAGGAAGGACGGCTGAGGCCCCAGAAGACTGGAGGAGGGCAAACC
Organism: Dermatemys mawii; assembly: GCA_007922305.1. Lineage (NCBI taxonomy): Eukaryota > Metazoa > Chordata > Testudines > Dermatemydidae > Dermatemys > Dermatemys mawii. Next base: position 9,316,940 of record ML677382.1, read on the forward strand.
CAGTGCTTGTCTTTAAAAAGTGGAACAAAGAGGGCCTTGGGAATTACAGACCTGTCAGCCTAACTTGAATACCGGGAAAGATTCAGGAACAAGTTATTAAACAATCAAAATTACATTATTAAACAGTTTGTAAGCACCCAGAGGATAATAGGATTATAAGGAATAGCCAGCATGGATTTGTCAAGAACAAATCATGGCAAACTAACCTGATTTCCTTATTTGACAGAGTTATTGGCCTAGTGGGTATGGGGGAATCACTATAGCTTTTGACACCGTACCACATGACTTTTTTTCATAAGCAAACTAGGGAAGTGTGGTCTAGATGAAACTCCTATAAGGTGGGTGCACAACTGGTTGAAAGACCATACTCATAGTAACTATCAGTGGCGCTCTGTCAAACTGTCAGGCTGTTTCTAAGGGGGTCCCTAAGGCCTCAATTCTGGCAAAATGACTTGGATGATGGAATGGAGAGTGTAGGTATTAAAATTAACAAACGATGCACTGCTGCAGACTAGGGACCAAATGGCTAGACAGCAGTTCTGCAGAAAAGGACCTAGGGGTTACAGTGGATGAGAAGCTGGATACGGGTCAACAGTGTGCCCTTGTTGCCAAGAAGGCTAACGGGATTTTCTGAGTTGTATAAGTAGAAGCATTGCCAGCAGATTGAGGGATGTGATCATTCCCCCCCCATTTGGCATTAGTGAGGCCTCATCTGGAGTACTGTGTCCAGTTTGGGGCCCCACACTAAAAGAAGGATGTGGAAAAACTGGAAAGAGTCCAGTGGAGGGCAACAAAAATGATTAGGAGGCTGGAGCACATGAGTTATGAGGAGAGGCTGAGGGAACTGGGATTATTTAGTCTACAGAAGAGAAGAATGAGGGGGTATTTGACAGCTGCTTTCAACTACCTGAAAGAGGGTTCCAAAGAGGATGGATGTGGACTGTTCTCAGTGGTAGCAGATGACAGAACAAGGAGCAATGGTCTCAAGTTGCAGTGAGGGAGGTTTAGATTGAATATTAAGAAAAACTTTTTCACTAGGAGGGTGGTGAAGCACTGGAATGGGTTACTAGAAAGGTGGTGGAATCGCCTTCCTTAGAGATTTTTAAGGTCAGGCTTGACAAAACCGTGGGTGAGGTGGTTTAGTTGGGGATTGGTCCTGCTTTGAGCGGGGGGTTGGACTAGATGACCTCCTGAGGTCCCTTCCAATCCTGATATTCTATCATTCTATGAACTGGGAGGGGTTGCAAGCACTTTGGAGGGCAGGATTAGAATTCAAAATGGCCTTGACAAATTGGTCTGAAATCAACAAGATAGAATGCAGTAAAGACAAGTACAAAGTACTTCATTAAGGAAAGAAAAATCAAATGCACAACTTCAAAATGGGGAATAACTGGCTAGGTGGTGCTGCTGAAAAAGATCTGTGGGTTATAGTGGATCACAAATTGAATGAGTTAATGTGATTCCGTCCCAAAAAAGTGAATATTCTTGGGTGTATTAACAGATTCTTTTGTGTAAAACATGGGAAGTAGTTGTGTCCCACAGTAGTCGGCACTGGTGAGGCTCCAGCTGGAGTATTGTGTCCAGCTTTAGGAAACATGGCCAAATTAGAGTTCAGAGGAGAGCAACAAAAAAGATAAAGTTTAGAAAACATGACCTATCAGGAAAGATCTAAAAAAAACCTGGGCATGTTTTAATCTTGAGAAAAGAAGACTGAAGGGGCACCGAATAAGTCCTCAGCTATGTTGAAGTCTGAGATTAATTGTTCTCTGTGTCCACTGGAGGCAACATAAGAAGTGTAATGGTCTTAATCTGCAGCAAGAGAGATTTAAATTAGATTTTAGGAAAAACTAGCTAACTGTAAATGTAGTTTAGCTGTAGAATAAGCTTCCCAATTTTTTAAAAACAGGTTGGACAAACTCCTGTTTCAAGGACAGTGTAAGTTTACTTGGTCCTGGTTCAGCACATGGGGATAGACTTGATGACTTCTTGAGGTCTCTTCCAGCCCTAAATTTCTATGATTTGATAATTATATGTAATTTGTGATTAACTCTTAAACACAAGCTTAGTTTTAGTACTTAGGCTTGAAACACACTTTAGCTCTATTGCAAGGATTTGAGATTCTTTCTGACATCAATTTTTCAATCACTGTCATGTCTGAATACTCTCTAAAAGTAGTAATGTCAGTTTTTTCTCTATTTTTTTTCTAGGAAGTATTAATAGGTTTACAAATTCTTGCCATATACATATTGGAAACAAAGCAATTATTACAACAGTGGTGGTGTTTAAAGAAAGGTTTATACAGTAACACAGTGATCTGATCTGTTTAACAGTGTTACCATATTGTAGAGTGAACATCATTACAACACTCATAACTAAGGCTATGTTTTAGACACGGGTATTTTACTAAAAGTCATGGACACATCACGGGTAGTAAACAGGTCATAGGCCATGAATTTTTGTCCATGACTTGTACAATATACCCCTGACTAAATCTTGGGGAGGGAGGTGGCCTGGGGGGTGCCACGGGTGTGAGGAAAGTGGGGTGGTCTGTGACCCCACTGGTGCTGGCTGTGTTGGCAGGCTCCCTTCCTGGAAGCGACAACATCCCTCCACTCCCAGGCAGACATGTGACCGCACAGCTCTCCATGCTGCCTCCTCCCTGAGCGCTGGCTCTGCAGCTCCTATTGGCAGGAACAGTGGCCAATGGGAGCTGCAGGGGCAGTGCCTGCAGGCGGAGGCAGCATGGAGAGACTCCTTGCTGCTTCTCTCCCTAGGAGCCCAGGAATGTTGCCACTTTCGGGGAGGCCCAACCCTCTCCCTGCACCAAGGTAGGCACCACCCACAGCCCTCACCCACCCACTCACCCCCGCCACGCCCCAGCCCTGACGCCCCACCCCTACCCAAACTCCTGCTGCTAGCAGTGGCTTGTGGCTGCTGGAGAGGTCATGGGAAGCCATGGAATCCATGACCTCTGTGACAAACTTACACCCTTACTCATGACATATTGTTCTTCATGATTTCATTACATTGAGTGAGATGGGTCAGTATTTTTAATGTCTCAACCAGCCAGGGATCCATAAATAGAAGCTGATATAACATACCTGGAGAGAGGGGGCCTGTTTCCTGCACTGTGGGCTTAGACAAGGCTCTGAGATGACATCTACATGTGCATGAGAAGGATTGTAGCAGAAGGAGGGAAACTCCTGACAGATGATTACCCACTTGTTTATTTTGGGGCCTTTTACCCTTTATTTAGTGAAACTGGAAGATCTGCGCTAGGTATGAAAAAAGGGACATACTAAAATACTTTAGGGAAATCCTATTTTGCCCCATATGCAATGTAAATAGCACTGGTTTGAGATCTTTGTTTTTTTTAAAAAAAGGAACTTCTCTTTCAGACAAATAAGACGACATCTGAGCCTAACGATAATTTCAAAACTACTTAACAAAAAGTATACAAGTTTACCCGTTAACAGTGACCTGCAGGTACTGTATACATACCTTTTGTTAAAAGTTTGTAGGTATGTGTGTAGGTTTTGTTTAATTTTGCCATTTAGCAATTAAATGTGTTTAATTTACATCTGGGTCTTGACTCTGAGGCTGATATTTGCTATGGTTTGAGCTCTTCAAGATGATAGATTAGATTTCTAAAATTGTGTAAATCACTAGTGATGTATGCTGCTAAATAGAGCTCTTCAATTCCCTGACTTATTCCACAGCTATCATTGCTTAATTCTGTAGTACATGATTTATTTTTAATGCTAACTTACGATCCATGTTCCTGGCATAGTACCATTTTTGTCATTTGCAAGTTTCTCCTGCTTACTGCTTCTCATGCAAAAATCAGCCCTTGGTTACTAACATAGAGTTGGCTTACTGGTGGCAACACACATGAATCAATTTATTAGTTTGTGAATAGATTAAAATACCTACTGTTTAAGATTTTGAGTGTTTTCGTTTCAGTGGACAAAATAATCTGACTGGTGGTGGTCTGTTATTTATACTTTATTGAGCTTTGCAATGTCAGTAAGCTATACTAATTCTTAGAACATTTGTTTGTTGGCTTTTATACAGATGACTCTTCTATATCAGTATCTGATGCAGATGAAGCCTTCTGATTTATTAAAGAAAAAGATAGAAGCAAGAAAGGAGCAGCAGGATGACCTCAGTGGAGAGTGTGTTCATACAGAACTAGAGCAGCAGGTATGTGTTTAGGGCTAGTGATTTGCATTCTGCCTACATGTTTATTTTGCAGTTTGGAACATGTTGACTTTCACTCTTTTAGAGTCAAGTGCTTGAGGGGTTTTGTGTATGGAATGCCTTGCAGCATCGTGCCCTTAGTATTTTATATCCATTCATTTGAGATGAGATATTTATTTATTATTCAAGGTATGGTAGTTCTTAGAGGCCATAGCTGAAATTAGGTTTATATTGTGCATGAAAAATGCCTAGCACATAAGGTACTTTGCGTCCCTAGCAGGTTACAGTCTATCTAGAAGTTGACTACTCTGCTTTAATATTATTCTTTGCCTATGTTAGAAGACTGGAGATTGTGTAGGATGGCTATCTGAAAGCCATTCCTTCAGGGTCTTGGTATACATGTTTGTTATTAGGGGGTAAGATGAGAGAAACCCATTTTATGCATTCAGTTTGTTTAATTATAACTGGAAATATAGAAGACCTTTGAAATCATGTAGGGACCCATGTAAATTTTTCATAAATTGTATTTTCCAGTGCTCTTGTCCATACTGTTTCAATTTATTAAGCAAACTTTCAGATATACATGTTTGATGACCTGGCCATCTGGCTTTCCTGAGGGCTTAAAATGGATGATATAGCACTAAAATAAAATAATCCTAAAATCAATTATCAGTGGTGTAGTTTCAGAGGAGGGTGGCAGCACTCTGAATTTAACTATGATTTAAGTTCATGCTTGTAATATTAAAAGTATTAATTATGTTGGCGTCTTTCTAGGCATACTACCTGATCTACATTCTTCTTCACTTGGTTAGCGAAGTTAGTTGTCTCGACATTGTGAATTCTAACCAAAGGGTAAGTAACTGGCTGCTTACAGTGGTGCTTTTTCGTATATTTCTTTCTTGTTTGAGATCAGTGAAGCTGGCTGGAGGACAATTCTGTTTTCCAATAACTTTTTTGAGGCTTCAAAATTTGTTTTCAGTCCAAAGTGGAACAGAAACAAAACCTTCTTCAAGTAGTGTCTCTGTGGATGCTCCACTTTAGGTATTTTGATGTCCTGTGCTTGTAATCAGAGATTTGTAGTAGCAAACCCTGAGTCCAGCTCACCCTCTGGCCAACAGTTGCTGGCGACAGCCTCTGATCGGTTCTGCTCCAACAATGGCTGACAAGAAGCCTATTCCAAGAAAGGCTTCCAAAAAGCGGGTGGAGGCATCCAAGAATTGCCTAACGGAAAGTGATCTCCAATGGAAAAATGTCCCCCGGTACTGACGGCACTCAGAGTGCTGGACTGTGCAGCATGGGGAATGTCCGGCACCGAGAGTTCCTGAAGAGCTAAAGACCCTCTGCGGGCAAGCTCTAATGGAGTTTCACACAGCAAAGTGAAACTTTCCAGCTCAGCATCCACAGAATTGAAGATGACGTTTAATTTTTTCATGAAAAGTGGTGGCATGATAGAATACCTTTCTACTGTCTAGTGCAGTGGTCGTCAAAGTGGGGTGCGCGAAACCACCCCCGGGGGTGCGCGAGACCCCGGCGCCACCGCTAATCCCGCGTGGGAGACCGCCGAATTCGGCATCAGTCTATTTTGGTCCCGCCGAAATGCCGCCGCAGAAAGTGAAAGCTTTCTCTTCGGTGGCATTTCAGTGGACATACCCTGGGGCTCTGCAAGTGGGCGCCACTTCACGGAAGGGGGCCGCGGCCGAAAAAGATTGAGGACCTCTGGTCTAGTCAATGGGATAGGCAATAGATAAAGCCTGCAGTACTTGCTGCTATTTTCAATATTGTGTGTCTCCTGATTAGACTGTACCATTTACATAGGATTGTGTGATCTTTGTGATGCTAGTGAATGTCCCTGAGCAGTGGTTCTTTACTGTAGATCAGCAGTGGTCCACAGAATGAAAACTTTTGACAGTTATACACTGGGAGATTGAGGGCAGAAGTCTCTTATGAAGTGGTCCATAGAATGGAAAAAAGGTTGGAACTGTTGCTCTGGAGAATAGGATGTTGTCAGCCTGTTTCACTTCTGATGACCTTAAGTCAGAGATTGGAATATGAGGTTTCTAGAAGTGAAAGGACTGTGCATTAACCCACTAGTGTATGTTTTGGATTTAAATGCTGCACCTTGAGATTCAGACCTTTCTTGGTTTTTCCATTTTTATTAATCAAAAATAAAAGGTCCATGCTTCAAGATGCAAGCTTCCCTCCTCCAAGCACACAATTCCAGCCTCCACAGAGGACAATCAAGCTCTGTTTTTTGAAGCCTTTTTTAGGAAGAAAACAGAATTCTGCAGTGAAGCTTCTGATGGATATGGGAACCAGTCTTAATTGTCCAAAAACTACTGTAAAATAGGATCCTAGTTCATATTTAAGCAAAAGGATGTTGCCAGAAGATTAATCTTCTAGGAGATCTGCACAAACATGAAGACTATTAATTCCTCCAGGAAATGCCCAATGATTACTCAACTTGTCTACTGAAAAATTATATTTTGACTTTTGTAGCTTCAGTGCTTTGCATGAAAATTTGATCTGAATGGCACCTTTGGCCTTATTACTTCTAGGGCACTGAAGACTCAAACTAGCGAGTCAGCATTAATTTTCCGTTGTCTAATTCTGCTCCGTGAATATAACTTTGGAACTATTATATTAAAAAATGTTTAGTCATGAGTTAAGTGGTGTTAATAGAGCCTTACAGCAGTGGCCTTATGGTTCTATTACTTGTACTTCTGGGTCATCCAAATGAGTGCATCAGAGAAAATGGTTCAAATTAAAAAAAAAAAAAAAAAAAAAAAAATTAAAAAGCCCTGCAAAAACTTTGTGCTTTTCCTGTGTTTGCAGTTTCGGTTTAGGGTTTAGATTAAATTTGTCACTTCAAAATTAAGCTTTAACAATTTTGAATTTGTATTTATTTAGAAGTGGTTACTCAAGCTCTGTGGTGCCTTAGAAAAACATGTGAAGTGCGATATTAGGGAAGATGCAAGGCTATTTTATAGAACTAAGGTAAGCATGTGTGTGTCTTTGAAATGTGTTCCATTTTCCTGCCCCAGCTTAGGAGGTTCTAGAACAGTGATCTCCAATATGTTCACCACTAGCCACATGTGGCTAATAGGCTACTGAATTATGGCTAATGGATGTGGCTTTTTTATAATGTGGCTAATAAGAAAAATTCAAAACCACAAATGTGGCTAGCAGTGTGGCTAGCATGGAATTTCTGTTGGACACTGCTGTTCTAGAAGTACTGGTGATTCCCTTACATTTCCTTTCTGGCTTTATATACGTAAGCCCTAATCCTGCAAACACTTGCACATGTTGCTTAACTCTATGCACTGCAAATAGTCTCATTTGCTGTCAGTAGGACTGTTCAGTGCATAGAGTTAAGCATGTGTGTAAGTCACTGCAAGACTGGGGCCACATGGCAGCTATCCTTTTTTTTTCTTCTGGTGAAGGCTCACTGGATACTACTGCTTTTTCCTGCCTAGAGACGTCACTAAGTGTTAATGGGGGAAGCACTCTTTGGAACTAAGGGAACTGTCTAAGCAGCACTTCCAGGAAAAGAGAGAGGACTGGGAAAGTAATCTGATTCTTTTGCATAGTGATCCATAGCTTTTATTTGAATTAACAAGTAACTTGCTTAAATCATTCATTAAGCTTCCAAAAAACGAGGGTGATGCAGAATTAAGTCTAGCTCACTTGTTTTAGAATGTTGTGGTGCTCTGCTTTTGACGGTCTCAAGGTTTGTTACTTGAGTACGTTAATGTGCTGTAGTAGCAAGCCATGTCAGACCATATGGATGGCAATGCAGTCCTTACCTTTCAAAAGCCTTTTGTTCGTTAAGTCAAACCTTTATATTTTTATGCTGTTTTTTACACCAGCTTAGAGAATTCACAAAATTCTTACCTTTCAAAAAGCCTCTTTTTGACATTTTGTTTCTGTAAAGGTGTCATTTGGTACAGTTAATACTGCAGACCCACTTTAACTATATTTCAAGTTTAAACTGCATCCCTACCACCAAACATATCCTTTTTGTGTGCTTCTTCCGCCCACCACTTCTGCTTGTGTATATTGTTGTGAAGTAGCTCCTGGGGGGTACCATTGTCTTGGGTGCTGTACAAGGAGAGTAAGAAATAATGCAAGCTCTTCAGAGCAGAAATTGAAGTGCATACTCAAGATTGGTAGCCATGAAGTGAGGCCTTATGTATAAGGAACAGCTTTTGGAGGCTGTCTGTGCTGCTGTTTATTGGCCAGAGTAATTACTGTAACAAGACAGTCAATCCAGTGGTGAACTGCAAGACTTTCATTTTACGCCCTGCTAACCCAAAAAGTGTGAGACCCCGGCATTATCAGTCAAATGCTTCCATTCTGATCTCTAGCACTGATATTATTCATGTATTAAATTGAGATAATCAAATTCATCTTGCTTGTAAAATTGTCTATCACTATAGTATCCGCTATGAAGTTCAGCATTCGATTAAGAGCTCAAATGTCATCACCCCAAAGCCCTGCTGTATCAGAGCTTTAAAAGAGATTTTCATATGATGTCTCTGTCTCATTTGTTTTTATTCTATTAAATAGTTAAATGAAATAATTTTTTGTTTATAGGTAAAAGACTTAGTTGCTAGGATATATGGCAAGTGGCAGGAAATGATACAAAATTCTCGGCCTACTCAGGTACTGTTAAACCAATTTTTCTTATTGCTGAGTGCATTTTTACTAATTTCTATGTTGTTTGAAAGTATAATGTAGCAATTTTAAAAAGCAATTTCTAAGTAGTAAATGAGCCACTATCTACTAGCTGTGCTGCTATAATTCTTGGGTGAAATCCTGCCTATGACTTCACTAGGATTTCAGCCTTGTTTTTAACAAATGGCTTGAGTAACCAAGTAAATTGTAGTATATTTTGATTGCATTTTGTAAGTGATATGCCTTCAAGATATGTAGGTAATCTTGTGTGGAATGTACTAATATCCAAGATGGATATCCAAGATTTGGGGATATTTCTATCAATCTCTAGGTTTTGAATCTCAGTAGGATGCCATGGTATTGGAGTACCTATTTAGTATTTTAATACTAACCAGGGTATAAAAAATGATCTTAAAGGAAAGTTTGTTTAGCTTAAACCAGTAATCTGAAAGAGGTTTCTTGGACTGAGTTTTAAGCATGTATAAACACTGAAATCTAATTGAAGTAATACTTGAATAATTAAACATTGGCATTATTAGCATATGGATAGCTCTTACAATTATGTCAACTTTTCAGCAAGATTGCAACCTTGGTAAAATGAATGGAATCCCTATGTGTGAGAGAGAATGCCACGGAAGGAAAGGAACTAGAGGGTGATACACTGCTGAAAAAGCTTTCTATAAATCAGTTTCTGGAAATTGCTGATGATGCAATTCTCAAATTGCTTTTTAAATTAGCGTTTGGCTATTGCCTAGGAAACTTGCTTTTCATTGGTAGGTTTATTGTTTAAACCTAAGAAGATTATATGGATTTACAGGTTTAGTTGCAGTACAGTAGCTCAAGCTAACACACTTATCTGTTCATTTTATTACTCTCTCAAAAATTAAATTTGTGTGTTTTTCTCAGTTTTTTCCTTTTTTTTTTTATTTTAAGGGAAAGTTGCATGATTTCTGGGAGCCAGATTTGTGAAACATAAGCCAGGTCAGAGAAAACAACAAAGAGAAATTGAACAAGAACTTCTTTTGCAACTGAGGAAGACTTTCCAAGAGAATTGAAACTTAGCCTGGTCAAAGAACAGACTGAATCAACAACTTGAATCAGAACTTCAGCTTGGTGCAGGCAACTAGTAAAAACATAACCTGTGCAACTGATTTCTGACTTTATGATAGATAAAATAACATTCCTGACAAATTGTGTATATATATGTGCAAGATTTTAAAGAAAACATTTCTCAGGTGTGTTGATCTGAATTGGCCACTAGTGTTATCCTATTGAAAGCCGAGAGAGTTTTCTCATTTCCCTTCCTTGCTAGTCACTAAAATGTAAAACTATGGTAATACACTTTTTCTTTTGTTCTATTGCCCAAATGTATCCATAAGTATTGCTATTGCACGGCTTAAAAATGGATAGCCATGAATTGAGTGCACAAAATAGGGAACTGGTGGCCCCTCAATGAAAGGGATGGTGCTGCACTTGCCCAGGCAGATTGATGGTTGAACTTTTCTTTACTCCATGGCTGCACTGTACCAATAAACAAAGGAGAATTTAAGAGGTATTATAGTGATGTATTAGGTTTAGTTTAAACTTAATTTTTCTCCTTCGTGCTTTGGCAAGTCTGTTTAATTTACATATACTGACAGTGTGCATAAAATTAAGTTGTATGTAAGATGAATATTACAAGGAGAAATCTTGCTGCAACATTAATATTTGCTGTCACAGTATCCAAAACACAAATTTCACCTGTTTATGTATGTACTCTGTCTTCAGCACCTTGCTGTAAATGACCAAAATATCAATTTTAAAATTTAAAAGCTGAGATTTGGGAAAATGAGAACTTATTTGACTTTGCCAACATCAAAGTAGCTGTGAAAGTCATATTAGACTTGTCCAAAATCACTTGTGCTAAATTTAGCCCTTAGAGGTGTGCTCAGAACTCTTGTTGAAATTTTTGAGCTGTGTGTAATATTCTGAAGACAAAATACCTTTGTTTGTGAGCAAATGTTGGCACTCACTACCTATAGTGTACTTAGAATACCACCCCATCTATGAAATATATGTGCTTAAATAGATAAGTTCAACTATTTTGTAGAAACATCAACAAAGAATCATTTGCTAATTAAGACTTACGCTATGTCTACATGGCCCTCCAGATCAGATTACCAGAGTGTGAATTGCAGTATGCACCAGCTGTAATTGCTCCATGTGGATGCTGCTTGTGCAAACTAAACAGTGTATCTAGTTTGTGTGAATGTAGTCCTCTTTTAAACAGGACTGCATTAATGCGAACTAAGTACCTTTCACTCTCAGGGTCTGTATGGGGGAAGTTACAGCATAGCATACCAGTGTCGGCTATGGGGTTGTGTAGGCGAGCCCAGAGATTCTAGTGATATCAACACACTAGAATACACGTAATGTTTTTTCGTTGGTTTACAAGTATTAATTGTACTTATGGTTGATTTGTACAATATTCATATTTCAGACTCTTGCCCAGAAAAAATAGGCAAAAAAGACTGAATTTTTTTAAAAAAAGCTCCCACATGTAAATATGTAGAAGAAACTACTATAAAATTGTAGAGTGACCTATAAGGAGGAGAAAAGTATCTTACCTGATTTTATTTGCTTTCAACACTCACTGCTAAATTGCTTTTAAGTGACTATTTCTCGTCATCCATTTCAAGCGTTAGTGTGTGAGTTTATTAAGAAAGTTGAAAGCCACAGCGTCTTTGTGCCTTTCACAAGGCAAAACAAGTCTGCACATGTTAGAACTAGATTCATGCTGATGGCACTGTTAAAAACAAAGACAAAAAATCTTAACTTGTCACCAGGATTTGGAGAAATCTATCTCAAGGGTATTCTTTTGTTTGGGTACAGATCTGTTTAAGTCTAAACATTCCAGTGGTAGTATAGGGTAGGGGACTGCTCTCTCTCTACAGTTTATCCTATATAGATGCTTCCTTTAATGTCAGATTGTTGTTCTGTGAATATATTGTACATAATTTTATTAGTGTTTATATTTTTCTCACATTGTGTAAAGTTTAAAAAAAAATGCGGAATAGATTGTTTATTTACTGTAATTAGTGTATATATTTCATACTATGTGAAGAGGAGGCTACTGTGTTGTACATTTCTGAGGAGTGGTAGGTGAGAGTTTGGACAGACAGTCTCGTTTATATTGCAGTTCAAAGCCCGTTGACATTTTTCAGATAAAATAGCAACTTTGATATTTTGCTTTTTTATTTAATAGTCCCAATGGAAAATAAATCTAGAATTGGTTTTTAATTAAATGTCTCTGCACATAAAACAGGCAGTCATGTAAATATCACTTTGTGGAAAATCCCTGTACGTCATATTTCTGTCTTACTGCAATGCCTTACAAGAAGTCTTGAAGTAATAGTACATGTACTCCTGCACTTTTTTCACTTATTTGCTTTTGCTTTTTTTTGTAAACCCTGGGATTTTTCCTTTCTCTTTCAGTTTGTACACAGTCACTTTCAAATCTCCCATGTTTGAAGGAACGGCTCCCCAGCTAGTGAGGGTTGGACAGTGATTCTGCGGGAACCCATCGATGATTACACAGATGGGCCCAAAGCTGTGCTTGAGTGTAATGCCAGGGATTCCTTCCATTCCCCTGTCCTCTGTTCTGAGCTCAGTACTACCTCCAATACTGCTGCTTGTTGCCAACTTTGACCAAACCTGGGGCTGTTGTGCTTTGCTAGCCCACTGTGCTCCTGCAACCCCCCAATAATGCTAATACTCATATGGAGAAAGGCTAATTGCTCAATTAATGTCACACAGCTTTTGCTGTCTTCAAGTAAGCACTTTGCACTGAGGCTTATCTCAAAAGCCACTTTATCTCATTCCATGGATAATTAAGTACATGTTGCTACAATATCACAGACAGGAAATGAAAGGATAGCTACGCGATGTACAGTCATGCTTCTACATAACAAACTTATTTTACTGACATGCATTGTTCGGTTTACAAAACTAGATCAATAAAATGTTTTTAAATTAAGAAAATCAGATAGCACAGTGGCAACAAACATTTGTACTCTATCTTGTCCCTATTATTGTGCTTTGGTCTTTAGGTATGTGATTTGGGTTTTCAATGGCGCCTAAGTGATTTGAGTTCAAGTCCCATTGAAAAGTCAGAGGGGACTTGCACTCTACAGGTGCGTGTGAAAACTTCATTCAGGGTGACAGTTGTGAGAACTTTTTGAAGCCTATGAGGGGAATTCAGCTGGATTGTTGAACTTAGTGAATCTCAGTTTACTAGAACATCAGGGACATATGGCACATGTATAGCTTGTTGGTTGCATATCTGACCAGATCAGTACAATAGGTGGGTCGTGGAAGTAAACATGTTTTTAAAAGAGAATGCTTTTTGATAAAATTATTAATGGGTAGTGCAATTTTAGCTATTCAAGATCTATACACTTGGAGTATGAAACTAATGTATCTAGATATGTTCTGTATAAGTTCTTATTCAATGCTGCTTATTGTAGTATCTGAACGCTTTCATTACTGCATTAAACAATGTGACTACAAATCTGGAACATGTGATTTGTTCTCTCCTTGCAAGGAGAGAAATATGTATGCAGTACAGTGCTTGTTTGTTGATAGGATTTTTTTAAATGTACATACTGCTCTGTCAGAAGGCAACCCTGAGTTGTCTTGCACTGTAAGTCGGAAGGAGCTGAGGTTCCTGATGGTCCTTAATTCTGTGGGAGTGTATTCCACAGTCTTAGACCAGCCCTACTACACAGGTGTGCTTAACCCTTCTGGTAGAAAATTCTGTTTACCACTGGCTTTATTGAAGAGCAGTAACAATTTTCTAGGTGCACTGGGCCCAGGCTACCGAGTACCTTGACAAGAAGTACTGAGACCTTGAACTTGACTTAGTATTCGATGGAAAGTCAGTGTGGAGGATGGAGATTAGGTTTGGTGTGACTGCAGAAGCCCATGATGCCGAGGTGACATGTTGCAGAGCTCTGTACTAGCTGGAGTTTCCTAAGAGCTGAGGGTTTTGTGCTCTGGTGTATTGCATTGCTGCAGTGCGGATAGGCAGGGAAAATAGAGTGTATAAGCAAGGCCCCTGCCACTGTCAGGCAGGATGAGAACATCTCCTAAACAATTTATCTGGTTCCTCCCATCTGCCAAGTAGTTAAAAATAGAACTAAAAATGTCTTTCTTCTTTCCTAGCCTATAAGAGAGCTTGGTTAGTTTATAAATTGGTGATTTGTTTCTCATTGTGAGAAGAATTGGGGCACGGGGGTCAGGGTTTGCAGGATCTTAATGCAAAATCTTCCTCTGACTTAACATAGCTGATTTCTGTTGTCACTTCTATGATCTAGGCCAAGCTCCTTGGAATCTTCTGCCTCCAGCACTCATGAGCCTATTGTTTACTACATTTCACAGAAAAAGTAGTAATGGTGGGAGATTCTGGTTGCAGAGGGAGTAGCGACCTCTCAGGAAGCCAGGGTCGATCCTGTGGAGGATTTCAAGTACTGCTTGAACTGAAATGCCTTTTTATGGCAAAGGAGTGCAGAGAGCAGAGCGTAGGGGTAATATGTTCAGTGACGTGTGTTGCTGAACAGATGGGCTCCTGTGTTTTGTATCAGTGGGAGCTTTGTTAGGCTCTGTGGCTGCATGCCTAGCCAAAAGTTTTTTACTCAAGCCTGGAGGTTATTGTGGCCAGTTGTATGCCCAACGTTATGGGATCTAAATCTTCTGGTTGATCACAAATGGAAGTAGGCATTACTGTTAGAGCACCAAGTAGCATCCCAGCAGCTCAGAGACGATGAAATAATTTGAAGGCAAGTGCCCTTGAAAATGGGGGCTATTTAAAGTTATTCAAAGTGCTTCCTTCTTCCTACCTGCATCACTTTAGTCTTGCCTGGGTTCGGATTTGGGCATCTCCTCTTTGTCCTCCTGGTGAGAAAGTGGAGAGGTGATGTAGAGCTGGGTGTCCGCGAGCTGCTTGGCACTTGGTCCCCGTTTGTCTCTCCAATTATTTCATGACAGGTGTTGAATAATAGGGAGCAATTGAATCTTGGGGAATCTGCAGGTGGTGTTCTGGGGATGAAAAATTGCCCATAAAGACCCCTGGATTCAGTGTGGGAGAATAGAATTAAGGCATTTCAAGGTGATTACATTCACCCCTGTTGTGTCTAAGAGGTGGGTAACCTAAATGCATATCCATGCTGCAGAGAGATACAGCAGGATGATTTTGGCTGTATTTTCTTGGTCTGTGAATGGGAGGAGGTCAATCACCAGACCTACAAGTGTTTCATCCAGATCCTAGTCTGACGCTTCATCGAGGGATCCCAGGGGAAAGGTTTTTGTTTACTAGTTTCTCTCTTTAGCTTGCTTAGAAATGAAAGACTGACTTTTGTGCTCTTGGATTGATGGCAGGAGTTCCAGCTACTCACCTCAATATATAAACACCATGTTTAGGATGGCAAAAAAAACCCAATCAGGTAGCAAGTGTATGAATAGTCAGGCTTTTGGGGGCAGGTAGAGGGGAAAGGGTCATCAAGCATTGTAGTTCTCCCCCCCCCACCCAAGTTCATACTGCAGACATTAGTAAAAGCGGTGTCATTTATGTTACAGATGTGAGCTTCTCACAGAGGGCACTGTTCACAACTGTCTTTTTGCCGCTATTTTGGTCTATGCACTGAAAGAACATCATTCTTATGCAAGTTGTGGGGAAGAAGATGTCAGATTTATTTTGTGACTTTATACAGCATTTTGTTGCTTTGTACCTTTTGTTTGAATGTCTAGTTCTGTACATTAAATTTCTTTTGGTATTTTGGGCTTCGGTGTTACGTTTTTTATAAACTACTTAGTATGATGTGTTTCGTTCCAATTGACGTTTATACTTCTCTCACTTTCTGGCTCTGGTTTTCCCCTCAGCCTCCCCTGCTTGCTGAGAACTGTTTGAATCTAATTTCTATCATAACTATTTGACAGGAGCAGTGAAGGCAGGCACTCTGTAGAGTCCTCATTTGTTGAGTGAAAACTACAAAGACTCATTAAAACGTAGTTTGTTTGCAGCATAGATCGGTACTGGTGGGTCAATAGGTGGTAGTCTTCCTACTGAATCAGCACAGTGCTATGGGGCTATTGTGCTCTGAAGGGGCTGTGGTATGAATAAGATATAAAACGTGGTTCATCAAAGAGCCCATGGCACTAGGCAAAAAGTAGATGTGGATGTTAATCCTGGGGTCGTGCTTAAATTCCAGTTTAGACAGTTACTAATTTGTACTGTAGTGCCTAGGAACACTAATCATAGACCAGTCCCCATTGTTCTAGGCGCTGTACTGACATGGCAAAAAGCAGTCCACGTCGACTTGTAGACCAAAGTCCAAAGGGACCATCCTGATCATCTAGTCTGACCTGTACATTGCAGGCCACAGAACCTCACCCACCCACTCTGTCCTAGACTCCTGACCTCTGGCTGAGTTCTGAAGTTCTGAAATGATGTAAAGACTTCACGTTACAGAGAATCCACCATTTACACTAGTTTCAAACCTGCAAGTGGCCCATGCCCCATGCTGCAGAGAGGGGCAAAAAACCCTCCAGGCTCTCTGCCCATCTGAGCCGGGGGAAATTCCTTCCTGACCCCAAATATGGTGGTTAGTTAGATCCTGAGCATGTAGCCGGTGGGTCTTTCCCAGCCACCTGGGCAAGAATTCTCTGTAGTAATCAAAGCCCTCCCTATCTTGTGTCCCATCATTGGGCATTGGAGAGATCTGCTTTCCTTGTCAAAAGGGGGGCATAATTATCCCAATCTGCATCTTGTCCCCTTTCTTGTCTATAACTTTATAGTTTTGTGAGAAGACTGAAGCAAAGGAGGCACTAAGCAGCTTTGTCTTCCTATCATCTATTACCAGCTTGCCGCTTTCATTGAGCAGCGGACCCACGCCATCCTTGATCGTCCTTTTTCATCTGATGCATCTGAAGAACCCCTTCCTGTTTGTAACATTTCTTGCCAGCTGTAACTCATTCTTTGAACCGATGAACCCTAAACAGATGTTTTCAGAGAACTATCCACAATGACTCCAAGATCTTTCTTGACTGGTAACAGCCAATTTAGAGTCCATCATGTTGTGTCTCTAATTGGTCTTATTTTTTTCCTCTGCATTACTTTGCACTTAGCAATATTGAATTTCATTTGCCATCTTCTTGCCCAGTCCCCCAGTTCAACGAGATTCTTTCATAATTCTTTGCAGTCAGCTTTGGACTTAATACAAAATTACTTAATACAGTTGTCTGCAAATTTTGCCACCTCAGCGTTCGCCCACTTTTCCAGATCATATATGAATACGTTGGACACCATTTGATCCAAATACAGATCCCTGGGGAGCACTGCTATTTACCTCTCTCCATTCTGAAAACTGACAATTTATTCCTACCCTTTGTTTCCTGTCTTTCAACCAGTTACTGATTGTCACGTAACGTGACAATTATCTGGGACCATATAGATCATTGGTGCAACCAAGGTACTGTAGGGGCATCAAATATTAGGTAAAAGGGGTCATATAAGGTGTCTACGACTAAGTTATGATCTGCTGACTATGATTATGCTAGCTGTATGTGTGTATCAATTCTATAGTTGAAGTTATGAATATTGGCTCTGTACTGTCTGTCTTTCCAAATATTGTGCTAGGCTGTTGGGGACATTTTCAGAAGCCTTGGTGTTAGCTGGGCTTACCATGCTTGATGGCCCATTAAGGACTATCAGCTACACAATGAACTTTGTAGAAGCCCAAGAATGTGGCCTGGCTGGTCAGGTAACTGGACCGCATGACTCTGAAGCTCCATTGACAACTGGAGTCTGAACAGCAAGAAGGAGGCAATCTCCACCCACAAGAGGAAGTCTATATAAACCTGGGACAGGGACCTCCATTTTGTCTTCAGTCTGCCACTTTTACCCTGGAGGAAGTTTGGCCAAAGGATTGCTGACCCAGCCCTGGAGGGGCTGTATTCCAGAGACTTTGATTTGAACCTGCAGTTTATTCTACAATGGATGCAAGGGATTTGCCATTACTGCATGTAATTGATTTCCTTTAACCATTCCTAACCCTCACCTAGATCTTTTTCCTTGTGTAATAAACCTTTAGATTTTAGATCTAAAGGATTGGCAACAGCGTGATTTATGGGTAAGATCTGATTTGTATATTGACCTGGGTCTGGGGCCTGATTCTTTGGAATTGGGAAGAACTGTTTTCTTGTATTGGGGTATTGGTTTTCATAACCATTAGTCCCCAGGACAGGTGGCTGCTGGTGGTGATACTGGGAAGTGGAGTGTCTAAGGGAATTGCTTGTGTGACTTGCGGCTAGCCAGCGGGGCGAAACCAAAGTCTTTTCTGTTCAGCTGGATTGGTTTGCCTTTAGGGCAGAGAAACCCCAGCCTTGGGCTCTAGTTGCCCTTTTGGAAGCGATTTGTCCTGATCTGGCACTCTCAGTGGGTCACGCCAGGAACAGCACCGTCACACTGATCCATGAGAGGACCTTCCCTCTTATCCTATGACTGTTTATGAGCCTTTGGTGAGGGATCTTGTCAAAAGCTTTCTGGAAGTCCACGTACTATATCCATAGGATTACCCTTTTTCACATGCTTGTTGATACCCTCAAAGAATTCTAATAGATTGGTGAGGCATGATTTCCCTTTACAAAAGCCGTGTTGGCTCCTCCCCAACCTATCATATTCATGTGTGTGTCTGATAATGCTGTTCTTTGTTATAGTTTTACCCAGTTTCCCTTGTGCTGAAGTTAGATTTACCAGCCTGTAATTGCCAGGATCATCTTTGTAGCCTATTTTAAAAATTTGCATTATATTAGCTACACTCCAGTTACCTGGTACAGAGGCTGATTTAAGCGATAGGTTGCCAAATGCCAGTTAGTAGCTACAATTTCACATTTGAGTTCCTTCACAACTCTTGAGTGAATACCATCTAGTCCTGGTGACTTCTTATCAATTTGTCCCAAAACCGCCTCTACTGACACCTCAAGCTGGGACCGTTGTTCAGAGTTGTCACCTAAACCATCTTCCCCCATATCCTCTTCATTGAAGACTGATGCAAAGAATGAATTTAGCTTCTCTGCAATGGCCTTGTCTTTCTTGAATGCTCCTTTAGCCCCGCAATCATCCAGCTGATTATTGTGCAGGTTTCTGACTTCTCATATATTTAATTTTTTTCCCCTTTGATTGAGAACTGCATGTGCACCTGTTTCCAAATCGTCTCTGTAATTCAGCGGCACCAATCCAGTATGCTGACAATGTCCAAAGTTAAAAAGCAGTGAAGGGACTTGCCCAGAGTCACACAGCACCTCAGCGGCAGAGTGGGGAGTACAATGCTGGACTTCCTGATTTCCTTCCTCTACACTAGCCCATCTTCTGTAGCCAGGCACATATGTATATATTATTAGGCCATCTTTCTTCAGCCTTTCCTAGTATGCTGCCAAGCCGCATCAGTTCGGGTGAGATTTTAAAACTGATCTCTTTGAAACACTGCAAAATCCTTCACCCCATGAGGAAAATCATTTTAAAAATTGCCCTAAAATAAATCCAAAATGAGGGACTCTCCCGCCACATAAATGAGATTTGGACAATCTGCATTTTTTTATTGTAAACTGCACTGCCAGCATGACCATTTGCAAACCACCTAAACTGTGTTAAATTTTCCTTTAAAATCAAAATGTTGGTAATGCAATTAGCTGTGGTTTAATCCCTCCAGACCTGTTATAACAAACCTTATTGCAGGAAGAATTTATCCTGTTGCCTTTAATCTTACTGTGTTCATTTGCCTACCTAGCAAACCATGCATGTTAAGATTTTCATAGTCACATATGGGAACAGAAACTCCCTTGTAAAAAATCAGATTACCATGTAATTTTCCTACACCATCTTTAAGGCAAAGAGACTGTATAACAACTAAAGCCACAGGAGGGTCAGGGAGACTCAATGCAATATTACACACCTGATTCTTTACAGATGTAGCCTCACTATAGGGGAACCTCTGGAGTAAATAACTGAAAAATATTCCACCCGTTAATATTAAATTGTTATTGAGCTTTACTGCCAATAATTTCAAAGCAAGTATTTATCTGAACAGATGAAATTAGTGAGCAATTTTAATCTCAGACTTAAAATATTCTTTTGAAGGTGTGTATGCAAATTGGTAGCCCTAGCAATGGAAGTGCACGCTTGGCAGAAGTGATATCACATGAGTAACAGATCTACAAGCTTCCACCTATTGCCTGGATAGCAAAGATACTCAGTGATACCTAGACCTCAGTGGTTCAGAAGCCATTACCCAAAAGAACCACCGTAGTGTGAATTCATGGATTCATTTACTCCATCTGATTCTCACAGCAAAATGACAAACTACGTATTCTTATTTTATCAAATACAATTAGTCAATAACATGGTAAAATCATCCTGATTGGTTAATAACTTAGACTGGTTACTAATTAAATCATACTGTATTTTAATATCATGTGCTGCAAAGAGCCGCAGGAGGCCCAGGAAGGAACTTCAGTCCGACTACCATTGCCGTCTGGCAGCTATGGCCCCATTGAGTCTTTGACCTCCCTTCTGAGTCACAGTGCCATTTAGGTTGTTGGTTTTTGTGATGTAAACACCTGTCCACTAGTAACTGAACTAAAACATATTGTCTTGTACCACAGCCACCTAGTAGCTAGTAACTCTTGCTCTCCCCTGACATGGGCTTTATTGTTCTCAATTAACACATTGGCATTATTGTAACTGTCCTGATGTTGCTGGGTTTTTTTGGAGGTGCGGGAGTGGGCGCATTTTCCAGGTTACGTATAGTAGCTTCGGGTACTCAACATAAAATATTTTGGGGTACAAATGCTACATTACATGCTATTCTATGCAAATTTTTCAGCATAGCAATGTCTAAGTTTAGATACTGTACTCAGTGAAGTTTCTCTGGTGGTCTTAGCAAACGTATCACATCATACTACTCAGTTACCCTAGTCAGATTCTAAATTAGTTAATGTGTACAACAATGTACTTTAAAAATGAATCAGCTTTTTGAAAGCAGACAATTTAGAAGCAGACTCTAGCCTTAAATTTCCACACTCAACCACACTTGGATCCTGGTTTTATAGCACTTGTACTATCAATGGAGTTTGTACATGCAAATTTATAAAGAGCCAGCAAAATTTCTTAACGTCATGTTCTCACACCTTCCTGCACCTAATTAAAAACACTATTCAAAAAGGACAGGGTCCAAGCCAGCCCACCCGCTGCCCGAGGGGACAGGTTAATAGCAA
This sequence comes from Dermatemys mawii, assembly GCA_007922305.1. NCBI lineage: Eukaryota > Metazoa > Chordata > Testudines > Dermatemydidae > Dermatemys > Dermatemys mawii. Next base: position 9,338,120 of record ML677382.1, read on the forward strand.
AAACACTTAGGCAGAGTGGAGCCCTAGGTTCCATTCCCAGGAGAGCTGACTCAGGTCTTCAGAAAAACTGGAGCTCTTTGCAGATTCCTGTCTCTCTCGCTTTTGGATGGGACCTAAAATTCAAGGTCTTCTCAGCCCTGATGTGGCACTTTCCATAGAAGAATTGTTCCCGTGTACCAGCATTTACAGACCAGTCTGTGCTCATTGCTTGCTGCCCAGCCCTCACTGCAAACAAGCAGGTGCCTTTCCCAGGGGCTGCAAGGTTAAAGCACATGGAGACACTTCATAGGGGGAAGTGTGAAATATTAGCACTGATCAACTGGCCTGCCCCCCCACAGCTTATGTGTGGCTCTTTCTAGTCACCCTTTTCCCCTGTCTTACAACCAGAAGAGTGTGTTTCTTTTGTACGTGGAAGTGACAAAGAATCCTGTGGCACTTTAAAGGCTAACTAATTTAGTTAGTCTTTAAGGTGCCACAGGACTCTGTCACTTCTGCAATTCTAGACTAACACAGCTACCCCTCTGATTCTTTCCTTCGTACGATGCTAGGAACGTCAAACGGCTGGTTCTTAAGGACTCTTGCAGGGTGAGAGAAAGAATTATGTTGGCCATGATACTGTACACGTACCTCAAAGTGTCTCTCCTGCTCCCCAAAGCAAGCATATCCTAGTGCCCCATAGAGCTGGGTGACCAATGATCAATGTGAGGTTACCTCATGGATTTTAAGGTCAGAAGGGACCATTATGATAATCTATTCTGACCTGCACAATGCAGGCCACAGCATCTCACCCACCCACTCCTACAATAAACCCCTAACCTATGTCTGAGGTAGAGGGGAAAGTTCTGTTGTTAACACCACATGGCATTAATTCGGGGCTTTCACCATCCATAGATTACGATGCACTTTAAAAAGGTGAGCACTATCCCCTTTACAGCGAGGGAAGCTGAAGAATGGATAAGTGAAGTGACTCAACAAGGCAGAGACGCAGAAGTAGAGCAGGAAATCCTACATCTCTCTCTGACCTATGTATGATCTATTGGGCCTCAGCTGTAACAGCCTTTCAGGGTGAGAAGAGAGTAAATGTGAAAAATTGGGACAGGGGCTGTGGGGTAATAGGAGCCTATATAAGAAAAAGACCCAAAAGTCAAGACTGTCCCTATAAAATTGGGACATCTAGTCACCTGACTCTTTTGCGGGGGAGGGACAGTAGGCGCAATGGGATAAGGATGTAGGAAGTGGGAGGAGACTTTGAGACCCTGTCTTGTAGTTTTTAAAAGCTTGGTGGCATTTCAGCCTAGTCAACCTTGGCCATGTCTCCTTTTGCCTACATAAAAGTTTTCAGCTACTCCAGCCTTGTCACGCGTGAGTTCATCTTCCTCCCCAGCGAAGAGGTCGGTCGCTCCCTCCCTTGCAGTCTGCAGCCCTGATTGCTGCTTTTCTGCTCCAGGTACATCCCCCTCCTCCAATTGTTTTGATGTCAGTTTCTTCCTGTTGATACTATAATACTGTGAATGGGCAGGAAAGACAAACGGCACCTTTTATTTTCCTTTAACTTTTCCTCCTCCCCAGCCTGGTTGGGTGTGCGCCTCTCCCTCCTCCCAGCCCGCTGCTGCTGATCCAGGCTGGGGAAGGGAGGAGAGGAAAAGGTGACGGTCCAAAGGGGATCCTCTGTGTCTGGGCTTAAACTTCAGAGTAGAGGGAGGTGAAGTGAAAAGGAGATGAGGAGAGAGATTGCAGGGAGTTGCCGGGGCAGGCATGTGGGCAGAAGAGGGGAGAGGGGCAGGTACAGCGTGGGGCTACTCAGAACAGCTACTCTCCCCTGGCGCCACCAGCCTGTTCCCCAGGAGGCCCTAGGGTATTTACTGCTCTCTTGCTGAGCCAAAGAACCCCCTCCCCCCATCCCCTTTTTTCCATTCCCAGCCCAGCTTCCCCCAGCCTGGTTCCTCCTTGGTGCCCCCACTACCCAAAATCCCATGCCTGACTCTACTCCCCTGAGCTTGGCTCCCCACGTCTCTTCCTAGCCTCTGGGTATCTCCCCTGCTCTGTTCCTAGCCTTGCCTAACTCCCTCTGCTCCCTCCCATGCAAACTTTCACTCCCGGCCCCATGAGGCCCCGTCCAAGCCGGAGCCCTCAGCCGGCCAGGGGGTCGGGTTGGAGAGAAGCCTGCCAGCCCAGCACAGGGGAGGACTGGAGAGGAGAGGAGTCCACGGTGCAGCCAGAGAAGATGGTGTCCCAAATTTCTGGGTGCCCTACACAGCTGCATATGCCTAAGGATGGCACTGGGTTTAGATTCAAGGAGCCAGGAGGGAGCACCACACCACACATTAGAAAGGCAGCATCTCTGCTGAATGACCCTTGCAGTCCCTTCTAACCTGATGGATCTATGTGTGTGTGACCCCTTAGGAAAGGAATAGATAGTAAGACAGTAATATTGTCACTGTATAAATCCATGGTGTACCCACACGTTGAATACTGCCTGCCGTTTTGATCACTCCAGCTCAGAAAGACACATGAGAATTGGAGAAAATACAGAGAAGAGCAACAAAAACGTTTAGGGGCATGGAACAGTTCAGCTCCCATAGTGATCAGATGTCCCGATTTTATAGGCACAGTCCCGATTTTGGGGACTCTTTCTTATATAGGCCCCTGTCCTGACTTTTTACATTTGCTATCTGGGTGTGGAGAAAGTAAATAAGGAAGTGTTATTTACCCCATCACATAACACAAGAACCAGGAGTCACCTAATCAAATTGATAGGCAGCAGGTTTAAAACAAACAAAAGGAAGTATTTCTTCACCCAACACCCAACCTGTGGCACTCCTTGCTATGAAAGCTGAAAGTATAACAGAGTTCAAAAAAGAATTAGCTAAGTTCCTGGAGGCTAGGTCCATCCATGGCTATTAGCCAAGAGGGTCAGAGACGCAGCCCCATGTTCTGGTATCTCTAAATCTCTGAGTGTCAGAAGCTGGGCCTGGATGACAGGGAATGGATCATTTGGAACTGCCCTGTTCATTTTCTCAGAAGCACCTGGCATTGGCCACTGTCAGAGACAGGACACTGGGCTGGATGGAACCATCGCTCTGACCTTGTGCGGCCGTTCTTATGTTTGTATGTAAAGTTTTGAGGGGAAGGGGGTGGGAATCTAAAGGATGGTCGGTTCAGTGGTGATGACACTAGTTTGCTCCTGGGAAATCTGAGGTCAGTTGCCTGATCTGCCACAGACGGCCTGTGTGACCTTGAGCAGATCACCTAGTCCTTCTGTGCCTCAGCTCCCCACCTGGGAAAGGGGATAAAGGCCCTGTCCTGTGTTGTGAAGAGGAACTCGTCAGCGAGTGGGAGGTGCTCAGATATGACGCTCACATGGCCCATAGTAGTAAGACAGTAGAAAGCGAGAAGAGTTGTTCTGCTGCTTTTAAAAATGATTTCTGTCCCTCTGACGTGGCCAATTTCCCTCGCTTCACCTGGAGCAATCAGCATGAGAGGAGAGAGGGGAGTGTTATGGAGGGGGAGAAGGCTGAGGGCTTCCCATCTGACAATTCAGTGCCAGAGTCTGGTTGCTCCTTTGGGCACCTGACAGAGACCCACTGCTTCCTTCAATAAGGCTGAATGTAAACTCAAGCAGTTCCTAACACCTGCTAATCCCTTTCACCTGGGTTCTCAGTGTGTTTGGACATGCACCATTAATCCCCGTGGGAAGTAAATAAGGCTCCCAGTCCCTCTTTCAAAGGCCCTGGGGAGGGTTTAAGGACACACTCAGGGTCACACAGCAAATCAGTGGCAAAGCTGGGAATAGATGCCAATGTTGTGTTCTGACCGCCATACCACAGTATCACCCACAGGCCAGCCAGGTCAGGGCTCCCTGGTGCGAGACAGATGTGGCAACAGGCAGGCTCTGATTTCAAGGATGACAAGGTGTTCTTTGCAAGGTGAATGATGGTGTCCTTAGCTGAGATTGCTGCTTTTTGTCCCAGTGCATCTGAAGGAGAGGGGAGAAGAGAGATTTCAGGCCATTTATGATTTCAACATGGCTGTGCTGAAAGCTCCAGCCCAGCGCAGCTGCTCAGGATAATGGCAGGAGACAACTCAGCCCTGGATATGTGTTTATCAAAGCAATTGCAGCTCCCATTTCCTGCAGCAATGACACATCCTGAGCAAGGGAAGTTAGTCACCTTGTGATGCAGGTCTAGGTACCGAAAAAAGTTACAAACCAATCAGGCTCCCAATCCAACTCTTGTCCTCCGTGAGCCCCACGCTTAATTTACACGTGGGAACAAATCATACACTGCCATGACTCACCCTCCTTCCTCCTGAGAAAATCCAGGCTGGCCTGGCACCACACTGCATGGCTGAGAGTCACATGTTAGGAGGCTGTGCTAATGATCAGCCTCAGGCAGAAAATCCCAATTTTCACCACTAAGTGGGAACAGTGGAGAAATACAGCATGTGATCAAGAAGCTGGGTGAAAGTACTGCTGCTTTATGTAACTACTGTAGTTACTGAGCATTCGGAGCCAGGCAATTCAGAACTTCACAGGAAGAAATGAAAACCAAGTACGTTACAGCAGATACAAATAGGGAGTGCTTTAAGCTTGAGACCTAGGTTCTAATTTGATCTCCCATTTTCAGCTGGTTATAACTTTCACCTACACACATTCCTTTGGAACTCAAATTTTCTGTGCTGGCTCTCAGCCAAGAGACAGTCATTTTGAAAGTTAGCTTCAGCCTTTCCAGTAAAACCAAATCCAAACCAAACTCTTTCAACCAGAAATTGTGTTTGGGTTGCTTTGTAGATCTCACTGTGATCTAAGAAATAAGCCACTGTTGATGAAAATTGGTTCAGCAGCTCAAAAGGAATGAGCATTTCTATTGGGACATTTTGCACATGTGTCTTATTATCTGTTTGTTAACGTTTTATGAAATGTTCCCTTGCTGACAAGCCTGGATCAGCTGGCCACGGCACAGGAATAAAAGGTCTACCTCACTTGCTGGGCAGTAGGAATGAAGTGTGGTTTGTTACAGTAGATAATGCTGAAATCCCTGGACAGTATGTTGCCAGAAAGCCCTGAAAAAGATTTGCAAACACACCTAGCGGGTTTAGGTGCCTTGATTTTTGTGGTAGCCAATCTGAAACAGCAGAAAGGAGGTCTGATGGTCAGGAAGTGCTCAGCAGCCACATGCTGAACACCAGGTCCCAATACTCACTTTTGAAAATCTTGATGTGAGGGGGTGTAAACCCCCTTGCCAGCAGTGAAGAGGTTAAGAGGAGCTGGAGAGCCCAATAAGTGCAGCTAATTGCACCTGCATGAGGGATCAGAACCAATTTGTGATGAGACCCACCTGGCAAGGACTAGGTGGCTACTCCAAGCAGGAGGGCTTCAAGGTAGACGAGGAGGAGGCAGCCCTGGGCTTGTTTGCTGAGAGGAAGCGCTGGAAAAAGGGCAGGAAAGCTGGGCTGAAGGGGGAGGGACCGGGCCCGTCTCTGGGCAGCAGACAGGACTGGGTGAGGGCTTTAAAAGGGCATTGAGCCCTGAGAGAAGGGTTAGGCTTGAGATGAAGAGTGTGCAGCGGGAAACTGGCTGGGAAAAACTGCATGCTGGTCCCCCAAGGGCGGGCTGGTGGCCTGCAGGGGATGAAGTCAATGGAAGATTTTTAAAATGTTCTAACCCTGAAAGGAGCCAAGCACCATAGAGAGTCTGGCTAGAGGCTCAGGGAAAAGTCTGAAGGGGCATTGGCCTCCCAAAAGGGGTGGACACAAACCATGAGGGGTGGGGAGGACGGAGGCATGAGAACACCCAGAGCACCGCAGGGCTGGAGCGGCCATCGGCAGGGGAGGGCAGAGGAGAGGAGGCCTCTTACCCCCGGCAGAGAGCGAGCAGAGCCAGGGCGGTGACCGCGCTGTGAGTACGGCACTGTCGTGTGGACTCATCATTGCTCTGGGCTGTTTCGTGGAGCGGCTGACAAAGAGCCCTGGGAAACCCTGCAGAGGGCCGGCGTTCCCACAGTTTGGTTTTGGAGACGTGAACGTTGCCGGAAGGAGGGGAAGCTGCCCTGGGTTTTCTCTTGGCTGGAGGATGATGATGGGGAGCAGGAAGGAAAATTAGAGGCCTAGAGACCAAGACCAAAACGGACCATTGTGATCACCTCGTGCGGCACAGGCCAGAGAAGGGGCCCAAAGCAATTCCTAGAGATTTCTTAGAAAAACGGCCCATCGCAATTAAAAACTGGTCAGCAAGGAAGAATCCAGTGGGGCCCACCTCCCCCTGGGCTCCGCGCTCCTCCCCCAAGGTCCCGCCCTCACTTTGCCCTTCTCCCCCTAAGCCCTGCCCTCGCTCTGCCCTCCTGCCCCTACGCCCCGCCCTCCTCCCCCCCAAGGCCCCACCCTTGCTCTGCCTTTTCCCTCCCCTTCCCCAGGTCCCCACCTGCTCATTGCTCTCTGCCCTCCCCCAGTTAATCCGGGGCCCACTGTTTTTTTCCTGGGGAGGACCCATGGAGTCAGCGCAGACACCATTGGCTGTTTGTGGGTTTGGGGCCTTGCCCAGCGCTGGTGTCAGTGGCTGCTGGTTCATGGACGTAAGCTCCTCTATACTGACTCGGGAGATGCTGAGAGACGCTGCCGTCTGCCTAGACAGAGCCAGGCCATCCACACGATCCTGCTCCACCGGTGCGGGTGGCCTGCAGACCTGGCACCGACCTTTGGAGAGACTTTCGCCGAGGGCGAGCTCGGCCCTGGAGTGTGGGAGCAGGGGTTGGGGGCAGGGCTGAGTCAGCGCGGGTAAGCGAGAGTGGAAGCGGAGTCTGTTTACTCGCTCCTCTCACCTGGACGTGCAAACGCAGGCAGACAAATGAGCCTGGCCCTCTGCCTACACCGTGCGGCCAAACAATTGAGTTACTCACGCGGCCCTGAGATCGAGTACTGGGCTGTCATCCCCCTTCTCCCTGGCTTGTGATTACCGTGGCAGTCCCAGAGGTGGAGAGGCAGGTTTGACGTCGTTCATTTGCACGTCATTGTCCACGATCCACTTCCGCCTGCCCGCTGATGTCTGAGCTCTGGGAACGCTCCCAAAGGGCCAGACTGCAAGGGAGTGGGGGTGGGCCTGGGCGATTTGCATGTGAGGTTTGCAGAAACCTTTCTCCACGTTGAGTTTCCAGACCTTCGCCCCTGGAGTCACAGGCCTGCAGCTTTGTTGAGGAGCAGGTGTTATTCATTTATCTGTGGTCCGTTCCTGCATTGCTTCGCACACCGCAAAATCTGTGCAAATCAATGGGAGTTTTGGGGGTGCAAGGAATGAGGACTTCCTTCTTGCTAGCCACCCTGTAAAAACTCCAGGGCTGGAACTACAGCAGTCCAGACCTTTGGATCTTCCAGGCCCACGCTCAGAGGACAATGCTCGCTCTGCAGGCCAAGGTGACTCATTTCCAAGGGGCTGTTGGCTCTCATGAGTAGTAGGGGCAGGAATTCAAGGGCTGCTCAGACATGTGTCTAGTGACTCACCGTCCCAGGTGGGAGCCTGCTTCCTTCTGCACTAAGAACCCTGCAGGGCGGCTGCAGCTAGACACACGTCTTGGGCTGCCCCCCTCAGATGCTGAATCTGGTGACCTGGTTCATCTCAGTAGCCCCTGTAGCCACTGGAAATCCAGTCCCAGGGCACTGATGCTTCCAACCGTGTCCAGAAGAAGCAGGGACACCAGCACCGTGGAGCATATCCTGGTGCATGCGCATCAGCACCCTATTGCTCTGGAAACACATTTGTCACCTGCAGAGCCAATGGGAAAACTCAGATTTCCCCCGGATCAAATTCAGTGGGAGGCAGGGGCAAAGCGCCCCCCTAAGGCAGGTGGCGTGAGACTTCTCTTCCTCTGCAATCAGCTGGGGATGGACAACCCCTGCGTGCCTTGGCATGGGGGGCCCTCTTTTAGCAAAGCAGAGGGGATTGGGGTTTAATGGTGCAAAACCCAGTGTCGGTTCTGATGGGGCTGAGCTGCTGGGGAGCCCCTGGGGAGGAAAAGGGGACCCTGGCCTCAGCGTAAATTTCAGGGGCTCTGAAGTGGAGCCAACCTGCTGCCGCAGAAAAGGTAACAAACTTTTGGGGGAGATTTCTATAAAGCCGGATCTGGAGTGGCAGGCCAGCAGGGGCTTTCCACAAGGCCAAAGACATCTGCTGAGCAGGTCAGATCTCTGGATCCAGAAAAGGACAGGACGGCCCCCAGACATGAACTGGCGCAAGGACAGGGTAGAATCACCGAGACAAATGATGGGAAAGTAACAAGATTCTGGAGAAGAAAGTTAATAAAAGAAGAGCGTGGCTGAATCTTAGTTTCTCTCTCACACTCACGCTCCCCATAATCTCCATCCCCCCACCCCCGTAGGGCAGTACCAGAGCCTGGGTTTTCGCTGATCCTTGTCTCTGCCTCTTCCCAGCGGGCTCTCAGCATTGGGTTTGTTGTTTGGTTCCCCAGGCTCAATTGCCCCATCTCTGCGGCAGCTCTCGGAGGTGAATGAGACGTAGCATTTGTCTGGACGCCTTTGATAAATCCAAGCTGCTCATTACAGGGAGGCGGGGGTGGGAATCCCCCAGTACCCACCTGAGCGGAGCAGGAATCTGTAATTTCCAGTGCCAGCTGACGGGTTCGGCTCAGTGCATGTACGTGCCCATTGGCCTTCAGAGCTGTCCCCTGAAGGAGGTAATTGCTTCTTTGAATGGAGACAGTGCTGAGGGCTAATTAATCCCCTTTAATTAGATCATTGTGGAGGGGATTTAGGGCAGAGACACGGCCACTGGCTGTCATCAGTAAGTCAATGTTGGGCATTTTGAGAGGACCTTTTACCCTGGCATCTCACAGCTACTTGACAGAGGATTGAATTAACCCTCCTCATCTGCCTGGGGCGGGTGGATTCTTGGCCTACCTCAATTGTATTGACCCATCCAGCCATGTTTCACAGTGGAGGGAAACTGAGGCACAGAGCAGGGATGTGACTCATCCAAGCTCACACAGCAGGTGAGGGGGTCGAGCTGGGAATAGAACCCCAGTTTCCCAATCTCGTGTCCTACGCACAGGGGGAGGGCATCTGGGATGAGTGTCCTGTGCAGGGTTTTAGCCCCAGCTCACCGTGCTGGTGAAGTGAACGTGAATAAGAATGTTCTGGGCACTGCTTGGACAAGCCCTTGTGTAATTATGCTCCCGTCCTTGAACCACTGGGAGTACAACCCCCCAGGCAACATGGCTTCGGGGTGAGGCTGGGTGGATCGGGGCATGGGTATCTATGTGTAAAAACACATGGCTTGGGAGTTGGGAGCCTTCCCTCTCCAAACCACTGGGTCAAATCCAGCCCAGCTCAGCACTAGCTGCGCCTCAGCTGAACAGCACCAGCTGAAGGCATCTCAGGAGCAATTGGACCTGAGTAGGTGGGTCCCAGTTCAGATGGCAGTGGGACACCACCCCACAGTCAGCATGTGTTACGTGTCCCTCCCTGTGCCTGATCCTCTGAGGGGAGGGGCCTGCTACAGCTGGAGAGCCTGGCTCTTCGGCTGGAGCGGTAGAGATCTGGGCATGGTGCTCTGGAGACTCTGATTCAGGCCCGGGTGTTGACCAAGATGGCGGTTGTCATGGACCCACCTCACAGAGGACTCTGGTTCGCAGCCTCAGTGGAGAGAGGCCAAGGAAACTGAGACCACACGTCCAAGCTCAGGACCACCGTTGGGCGGTGAGGCAGGTTGGTACGTGGGAAGCTTGCACCAGCTCTACCCCTACACAGGGGAGATAGGACCTCTAGGGACTGGCTCTCTTTCCGGTCCCTCCAGTCAGTTCCTCTGGGCTGCTCCCATGGGCTCCCTGGCAGAGCAGTGGGCATTGCCTGGGGCTCTCTAGTCAGTGTTCCCTCCTCGACCCCTTGTCTGGACCCTGTGACGTACACCCTCCTCCCCATTTTCCATCCGTTGTCCCCCCTAACTTGCCTCGTCGGGGGAGGGGGAGGCCTTTCATTGTTCTGGGATCCTCAGGATTTAACTAGGCCCCAATCTATTCTCAATCTCCCTGGTGACTTCCCAGCTGGGACTGAATGTGCTGGCCCCATTTCCCATCCACCCCGCACATACCCCAGCGTAGCTCCATTGCACACAGCGTCATTGACCTCTCAGGCTGACGGGGTTTGCTGGAAGTTGGCTCCGATGTCATTGGGTCCGTGGTTGGGTCAGGAGCTCAGATGGGCCAAAGGGGGCAACAAGTCTCATTCTGATTTGTTTCTTGGGGACAATTGACTTCTTGGGACCTCAGCCGTGTATCCCCAGAGATGGTTTGGTTTCTCTCTTGTAGCCACATAGCGTGGTCCTAAATCTACTGATACATAGCGCACAAAGGCCTTCACACACTTGCCTAGCCCAAGGGTTAGGGATAGATTTCCCCCTCTACCCCCACCCCAAAACAAGTTTAGGGTCCTTTCAATTTCCCTCAGTACGATTTAATGTCCATTTTTTAAAGGATGTCTTTTTTTGTCTCTTACTCTTTTACTCTGTTTAGCCATGGTGGCATGTTTTTGGTCCTCTTCCTGTTTTTATTTGGGGTATACATTTAGTTTGAGCCTCTGCTGCGGTGTTTTTAAAATGTTTCCATGCAGTTTGCAGGCATTTCACTCTGGTGATGGCTCTTTGTTCCCCCTCCATTTCACTAGCCTCCTCATTTTTGTGTAGTTCCATATTTTGAAGTTAAATGCTGCTGTGGTGGGTTTCTTTGATATCTTCCCTTGTTTTCATTTAAAGTGGATGCAGGGCTATGAAGGTTGCTGGCTTGACGGCCCTGAATTCCCTGTCTAACCCTACAGCATGGGTGGCTTCCCCCACCCCATTGCCCCCGTGTTTCCCACTCCTGACTTAGGGGGGCAGCCACCTGTCCATGCGAGTTCACTCTCCATGGCCCAGTCTCTGCTGAGACGATGGCAAAGGGACCAGTTAAAGCCACTTGCAACTGTGGATTTTGTGGTGTCCCCGGGAAATGTTTGGTTTCCCCAGGTGCCGCGTTTCCAACAGCAGCTCTCCCATCTGCTCTCCGGAGATGCCACTCCCACTCCAGCCATGGGCCCCGGAACGCAGAGCTCCCCTTGGCTGCTTTTTGCATAACTACGCAAGTGACTCTCTCATTACACAGCCAGCTTCGTTTCAGTTGAATGCGGCGGGTTATATGATCCTGCTAAGCCTCTGATTGTTTGTGTTTACGCTGCTGCAACCTGCAATTAAAACTTCCTCCCAATATTCCTCGCAATAAATGTACCAGCTCCCCACCTCTGGCAATGGGCCAGCAGGGCTGAACTCCGTGCTGCTGGAGAAGGCCTGGCACAGAAATCTAGTGGCCAATTATCTGGCCCCTGCCACTGAAGCACCCGAGCATAGAACAGTCATTAACGCATTTATCCCCATGACACCCCTGTGAGCTGGGGCTGGGCTGGTGCACCCATTGTACAGATGGGGAACTGAGGCAGAGAGAGTAAAACCCAGAGCCTCATTGGTATTTAGGCTCCTAACATCCTCTGAAATCAATGGGAGTTAGGAGTCTATGCTGGGCCCCAGGTTGGCTGGGGCAGAGCAGAGCAATAAAGCCAGATGTCAGGACCATGGTCTCAAATCCAGGGCCACTGGTTCCTTGGGAAGCAGCCTTGGCCATTGTGCCTGGCTGACTCACCCCATTGTCAGGGGATTCACAGAGGTGGGTGGGGCAGCATCCAGGGTTCTGCCACCTGCTTCTTGACTGGCCACATGGGCTTGACCCCGATTGGCTGGTGACCATATCTATATAAACATCCCGCTTCCTGTCTGGCCTTGTCTGAGCAACAAGCTGTTGCCTGCTAGACGCTCCCTGGACCCTGCCTCGCCCGCCCCTTCCACCGGCCTTGCTGCACCTTCCCCTTGGACTGGATCTCCTGGCTACCGGATCTCTTGGGTGAACCCTGAGTCCGGCGCTGGCTGCCCTTTGCCCTGCCTGACCCCTGGACATTGCACCAGGTACTGAAGTCAGAGGCTTGTACTCTAACTACTGAGCCATCCTTCCTCCTTAGCAGTTACCCACTCCAGGGCTGGCTAGAGAGGTGGACTGACAACCCCGAATCCACCACACAGGCCCAGCACTTGCAGCCACGGTACACGGTGGACTCAGACTCCAGGAGGACGAGCAGTCAGGGCACCTCCTTTGCAAAAGGCCCTGTGCCCTGTGCAGGCTGGGAGAAGCTGAGCCGGAGACGCAGGAAGCCGGCTGCTTTCCCAAATGCGGAAGCACTATGCAGCAGGGTTTGGTTTTCTCATCTCTGTACTTAACTGAGTGATTGGTTACTTAATTAGCTGACCAGCTAGCTGAGTGGTTAGAGCAGAAGAGGAGTCTGTCTGGATTCCACTTCTACAAGCAAGGGGAGGGAAGATGTTGCTTTAGACTCGGCAGCCTGTATAGATTTGGGGATCAAAGACTCAACTGAGACTCAGCGGAACTCAGCCTAAGCTTCTGGGAACTCTTGAGTTTCTTCTCCCTTTGTTTCTGGGGGGACAGACCTGTACAGCTTTAATTTATTTTCCTTCTTTGTTTCTGTAGAACTGAAGATAATGGGTGGGGATCACACAGCCGCCAGGTTATGGGGTAGCAGTTAAGTTGTTGCAGTTGTTGTTGTTTGTTTCTTTATCATAAGACTTTAGAAAGTTGGTACTTAGGAATTGAATTCTGTGCTATCCTTAGTGACTGAATGGGAGTTGGGTTTTTTAGGCCCTGGAGAAGGGCAATGAAGTGAACTCTCACCCACCCAGAGGTTACATGAGTGCCAAGCAGGGCGGTGGGTTTTCTGACACACCCCTGACCCATCACTTCTCTGGTCACAAGGACCGCCAAATGCCCATTGGATGGGAACAAGGCTGGGTCACTGCTGACTTGGGACCAGTGACCCAGAGACACCAGGCCTCCAGGCAGATGGGGTTTTCAGTGCAGGCTACTTCATCTTTTACCTCCACACTGAGTCTCCACTAGATCTGGGGTAGTTGGGCCACCTCATTCCAATCAACATCAGCCCCAAGCCATCGGGAGTGAGGGGCATGGGAGGTTCCCAGCTCTGGCAACCTCTGCAGAGGAAGCAGGAAGGTGTCCTTGGCGGAGAGCACCGGGCTGCTCTGCTCCCACTCGGGGAGAGCCCAGCCGAGCACTTCACCAGTGAGCAGGCTGAGGACTAGCCCTGCCTTGGTCTGGTCTGTGGGGTACGTTTGAGGGCAGAGCAGGAAGAGCAGCTGGCATTGATTCAGGACCCCCAAGGATTTCTGACAGGCTGGGTCACTGTACAGGTGGTGGGTGGTCTGTTCACCATGGAATATGGCTGCTTCTCCCTCTGACCAAGCTGCCTGCGTCCCTCGGGCCTGCAAGCAGCTAATGGCTCGCGCACGGTCTATGCTTCGGCGGCAAACGCTGCAGGGGTCTGTAACTCAAGGTTCTCCCCCTGCAGATGGGTGACTTCTCCCGCCTCTTCCATCTTCTGTGGAGGGGTGAAGGGGGCCAGAGGCTGTCTGGACCAGCTTATGGGTCAGTTACCAACATGTGGTCAGGAGTCGAGCAGAGGTGTCAGAGTCAGGAGGCCAGGAAGCAGGGGTCATCCCTGAGTTGCAGGCAGGAGGTGAGTAGAGGAGTTGGGGACGCACCGGGGGGGCAGGAACGAGAATCTGGGGTTCATGGCACAGAAAGGTCTGGAGCGGAAACAGGCAGTCTGCACGGCTGCTCAGACGATTCCCTATGACAGCTTCCTGGGTTATGTACCTACCTGGGCCCACGAGTGGGCTGTGGGGGCACCAGACAGGCCCTGCTGGACAGTACTTCCTGCAGTGTCCAGCTTCATGGGCTCCCACAGTGGAAACTCAGCCTGAACTTCCCGCTGGCAATGCAGAAGTGTTGGTAGCTTAGAACCCCATGGGCCCAGGTTCCTACACTGGCTCACACTGCTTCTGTCTGCTTTGGGATTCCTTTCTCTCTCTCAGCTGGCTGCGGCCAAATTGTCCTGGAAAGCAGCTAGGGAGGTTGTGATGCCTTCTGAGGTACCCAGGGTTGCGAGGCACCTCACTACCCCCTGCGCTTTGTGTGAGGAAGCTTTGTCATTGCCCGCTATGCATCAGCTCCATGGGCAATGCAAGCAAGCCCCCACCTTCAGGCCACAATGACACTCTACAGGTTAGCAATTTGCACCCCCACAACCTCCTTGCCCTCCGAGAATCTCCCTGGAGTGTCTAGCCCTGGGACGCTGGCCGTATTCACCAATCTGCTGGTTCCAAAGAACCCGTGCACCCCAGGTTACCAATTCCCCCGTAGACCACCAGTCTGCTGAACACACAGCACTGAGATATGTTGATAGTGAAATCACGTACAAAGCATGGAGGTTCAAGTGAGATACCATGTAGAAGTATTGGAAGGACACTGTTACCTATAGAAAACAATGATAACATGCATCCCAGAGCCTAGAGTTAATTAACAAGATATTCATCTGTCTAACCAAATATTGCTCGCCCAAAATCTTTGCAGTGCTTTCCAGCTGGGCTGACTGGGACTCTTCTTTCATGAGACATGTGCTGACAGTTTGCCTCTATGTGAAGGATTCAGTGTGTCCCATTGCACTCCAAGATATACCCGAATAATCTGATGTCTTTATCTATAAACAGGACAGCCCCTGCTCCTATATATTTCTTCTCTTGTAGATTTTGCATTTGCTTAATTCACACCTGGGTCCGTATGCAAATAGGCCTGCAATACACTAGTATATACAATATACAATGAGATAAGTCTTAGTTATTTTCTGCCTGAAAGGAACACTTCTGATGCATGTTACTGCCTGGTGACCTGCCTTAACTCCAAGATTTTAAGAGCATAATTTTTGGTGTAGAGAGGTAATTCCTTAATGATTATTGATACATACTGTGAAGGGGCAAGGCCAGATGGCTATAGGAGAGTGCTAGGGAACAGATATGTTAGTCTCAGGCTAAACAAATCCCTGGTACCACTGGAACCTTCTAGAAATCAGTAGAAACAACTAGCCTGATTGGGACACCTGAAGCCAATCAGGGACTGGCGGAAACCAGTTAAAAGCTTCCCAGTTAGTCAGGTGGGTGTGGATGTCAGGAGCTGTGGGAAGAAGTTGTGCTGTTGGTGAGACTGAGTGGTAGACATATCATACAGAAGGAAGAAGGCCCTGAGGTGAGGGTGAAGTGGAGTTTGAAGAAGCGGAGACTGCTGTGGGGAAGTAGCCCAGGGAATTGTATTGTGTTTTGTGGATAAAAGGTCAGCCATCTTAGCTGATACTATTAGGGTCCCTGGGCTGGAGCCGGGAGTAGTGGGCAGGCCCGGGCTCCCCCACTTTCTGCCTCCCCTAATTAATCACTGAGATTGGGAGACAACAGAGACTGTGCAAGGAGGGATAGCTTTCCTCACTGGCTTATGATGAGAATGGCTCAATAGGCTGTGACCTTGTCTCTAGAGAGAGAAGGGCTACGTGGAGGGTCACAGTGAGCTTCTGAGGCTAGTGAAAATCTGCCAGGAAACGCAGAATCCACAAAAATAAGGACAGAGCTTTGTCACAATACATTCCTCAATGATAATGCTCATGGTGGAGACCTCACGCGCTGCACTCAGGTAAACTATTAAGCAGATGTCTGACTCGGGGATCCCTATTAAACCCTATGCATGCCCTGTGCCTACTGCCAGTTGGCACCAATGCATGGTCACAAAGATGTTATACAAAATTATTATCCTGGCATCTGCTTCCCATCCACTGTGTGGATCAGTAGCTAATGTGTAACACCACCCCGTGTTGCTTAATCCTCTGCACTGCTGGGAGATAGATCAGGGTCTTTCTCGATGATGGAATCTAAGTTCAAGATGAGCTTCTGAGAATAAATAAATCAATTTATTCTCAGAAGCTGCATAGCCAGGAGATAAAGGCCCCTTTCTCGTGTAGATCACAGCCAAACAGCAATAATTGGCAAGCAAACCAATCTGGCCAGATTGAATGTCTGCATTCTGATTGGCTGAGATGTTTGCATGGGCACGCATAAAGAAATGTCCTGGTTTTAATGAAAAATTCACACACACACACACCCCCCCTGCAGATTCCTTACAATTAGAACCAATGTGTGTGTGCTTGTAACCCCTGCCTGCGGGGTGTGGTGCTCTGTCCTCCTCTAGTGGTACCTAGACCACTTAGAGAAGAGGTAGGCAAACTATGTCCCCACCTCCCGGGCCACATGAGGCCCACAGGACCATCCAGCCTGACCCCTGAGCTCCCGGCTGGGGAGGCTACCTCCGGCCCTTTCCCTGCTGTCCCTCTTCCCCCACAGCCTCAGCTCATTGCACTGCCAACGCGCTGGCCCACCGCTCCTGCGACATGGTTGGCTCCAGACGGGTGGCAGGGCTGCGAGCTCCTACTGCTCTGAGCAGCATGATAAGGGTGGGGAGTGCAGGGGGTGGGGGGGCTGGATAGGGGGTAGGGTCCCGGGTGGGTGGTTAGGGGTGGGAAGGTCTCTGGAGGGGGCAGTCAGGGGACAAGAAGCAGGGGGGGTTGGATGGGTTGGAGGTTCTCATGGGGGGTGGGAAGTGGGAGGGATCAGATACGGGTTGGGGGCCAGACTGTTTGGGGAGCTACAGCCTTCCCTACCCAGCCTTCCATACAGTTTTGCAACCCCAATGTGGCCCTCAGGCCATAATGTTTGCCCACCCCGACTTAGAGATTAATGAGTCTACTACAGCCTCAGCTAAGAGTCACGTGGCTCAGACTCAGACACTAAGCTTCGAAGGTCCCGGGTTCAATCCTGCCTGCTGACGCCCAGGGTGTGTCTGCGTTACACACGCATGTGCTAATGCCAACATAAGGACCTCTGCTGCGTTCCAGCGTAACTAACAGAGAGCTCCCTGCTTTCTACATTCGGCCACAGTAATTCTGGGAAGGGAAAGGAGCCTGAAATGTGTGCCCTGTTGGCCGCCTTGTTCCTGCTGAGAATCAGACCGGACTGAGGTAGCTTTACCTGCTGGGTTTTACTTCTAATGAGCATCTTTGTTTCTTTTTTTAAACCCACTTTGGCATCGTGTGATTCCCCCAGGCAATGAACACATGCTCAGGGCTCAGCCGGTCGCCATATTTGGGGTCGGGAAGGAATTTTCCTCCAGGGCAGATTAGCAGAGGCTCTGGGGGGGTTTTACCTTCCTCTGCAGCATGGGGCACGAGTCGCTTGCTGGAGGATTCTCTGCACCTTGAGGTCTTTAAATCATGATTTGAGGACTTCAGCAGCTCAGACACAGGTTAGGGGTTTATTACAGGAGTGGGTAGGTGAGATTCTGTGGCCTGCGTTGTGCAGGAGGTTAGACTAGATAATCATAATGGTCCTTTCTGACCTTAAACTCTATGACTCTAACCCTGCTCAGGTCAAGCCCTGTCCCTGCTTTTGAAACAATGCAGAGGCACATCGGTACGCTGGAGAACATAAGGCAAGGGCTGGTGCAATCCGTCAGTGTTCTTATTTATAGAAGAGCTGATACCATTTTAATCCCGCTAATATATCTCTGTCTGGCATCGCTAATTGCCTGGATGGAGCTTAGCTGCCTCTGCAGTTCGGCGTCGCAACAGTCTCGCTGCGCCACCAAAGTGTGATAATTGCACACTTCATCTAGAGCACCAGGCGGGGAGCAGCAGAATATAGTGTTGATTGGAAAGGTTTCAATGGGGCTGGGTTTAACCTAGATTTCTGGCTGCCTGAAAGGCAAACTGGTCTGATCCCGTGTGTAAATGGAACGGGGGGCTTCATACTTGCTTCGCATGTCACACCTTGAATGACATTTGGCGCTTGCTGGATGTTGCAGATTTCAGCACAGGAGCGCAGAGCTCTTCCCCCCAGACAATCAAAGGCCTGATCCTGCAAGGTGCTGAGCAACCTCACTGCCCCTCGCCTCCATTTGCTGTTGTGAGTCAATTTTTTCTATAGTGCTACTTCTTTAGTGCAAGTATAGTCCATCTGCATTACAGTGTGCTTCAGGGTTCAAGCTGTTTTTAATAAAGTACATGTGGCAAGTGTTCCAATACTGTAAGCTTATGTTTGTGTTGCTAATAGCAAGTTGGGCACAGAGGCACCAGTTTCATAATACTGTGGCAGGCTCCATAAACCCTGGGAATGGACTTGCCTGGCACCGCTGAGAACTTCCATTTCTTCAGTAGCCTCTCCACACCTTTCAGAGCAAGATGATCTTTTTGGCCTTGGTTTGGTTCTTCCAATTTCTGAATAGCGCTGACATTCAGGTCAAGAACAAAGACTAGTTCCATGCCAAATTAGCTGCTCCTTTCTACGCCCTACAAGAGTTGAACATCAGATCCTTGTTCACAAATGACTGCATTTATTGGTATAGGTTGTTTCACTTGGGGAGGGGGCCCGTTTCAGAGTGCAGTTTTTATGGCAAAGCTCCATCCACATGAGATGTGCTTTGCTGGTGTAATCCACCGGTATTCCTAGGCCCGTATAGCATTTACAGGAGACATTGTCTGTGATTATCTCCTCGGATTCTGAATGTTTTCACTCTTAATTGCCCAAGACAGGTTTCCCCATCATTGTCCTGCTCCTGGTACAGGCCTTTGTTGGAAACAAAATATTGGACACAGGAGAGGCAGAAATTTCCTAAGAGTGGGGAGGCCACCAGTGCCCGAACCATGGCCCTGCCTCCACCCCAAGGTCCCACCCTCCATGTTGCTCCTTCCCGAAGCTCCGCCCCTGCGCCACCTCTTGCCCCCAAGACTCCGCCACTGCTCACTCCTCTCCGCCCCCTTTCCCTTGTCATCCTACAGCCACTAAAAAGTTGCAGGGCATAGCCCTCCTACGTTTAAAAGTGAAGGGTGCCGATGCCCCTGACTGGACAAGATGGATGGTGAGGCTGATGTAGTCTGGCAATTCCTCTCTCTCATTGTCCTTGATACTTTTAATGCTCTTTATTTACTTTTATTTCTCTGGGCTTGGACAATGGCCATCCTTTTTGTTGCTAAGTCACTGTCAGGTTCTTAGAACTGCAGTCCTGGCGTTTCAGCCCTGATTGGGGAGAGTTTGTTGTTATATAAATAACTGCTTTCACGGGAATGTTTTAAAACCCGTGTTGCTTTTGGCTTTTATAAAAGCTTTTCTTTTCCGAAATGATGGGCGTTGAATTTAAGTGCATGGTGTCTCTTTCAATTCTCTCCCTTGGACCAATCTACGTGGTTGTTCGTAAAAGAGGAAAGGGATTTGCAAATATATAATCTCTTACTCGACAACATCTCTTTAATTAAGCCGCTCAGTTTTTGGCTGGTGAACGTGCAGCGTTTAATGCACAAGTTTGTGATCTCTCTTCTCTTATGTGATAAATATTTCATTACAGGGTAGGTCGTTAATGCAGCTACATCCATGAAGGGTCTTGTCTCTAAGCCAGAGGGGTAGCTGGCATGAGGAGTGTGGTACGAAGTAATACCAATTAGTAAGTAAGGGCCGATCCTGCAATTGACTGCACCTGCTTGGAGCCTGCGATTCCAGACCACACACAGTCCATGTGGTCACACCAGTGAGCAGGTTATGGTATGTGTGTGGTCCCCCTCTAACTGGCTAAGATCATTTCCATGGTAGCTGTAACATGCACTTTCCCCTGACCAGCTTTAGAGAACAAATGGATTTTTGCGGTGGAGGACGTTTACCCAGATCGGCATGCGATGAACAGCTGTGATCCCCTGCCCAGACCTCCTCCTGGCTTCATTCCCTAGCTCCTCTGCCTGCAGCACCCAGGTGTTTCTTCACAGCCATGGCCAGGTAACGTCTGGGTTCCCCTGTTGTCTGGCCACGGCATCGTGTTTCTCGGGGCCAGAGGCAGCTGCAGATGAGAACGGGGGTCAGGTTGTGTGTGCGCCCCCCATGATATCGACTGTTTCAGAGTCAGGGGAAAAGATCTCTCTATTGAAGCTGCCAGAGCGGGGCCAATTGTGCCAGGTGGGCTGGATTTGGGGATGTCAGCACCTGTCCACAGAGAACTGGGCAGAGACCCACCAAACTCATCCCATAGAAGGCCAGCCATTGCATTACCAGCTGAGCAGCGCATGGGTCATTTCTATTTTCTCAATCCCAGCCCCGGTCCTCTGGGGTCTCTCCGAAGCACATGACACTGCAGCAAACCAAGAACGCTGCTTAATTGCTGCTGGGATGGGAACAGCAGGCGTTCTCCAGGAACAGGGAGGTGGTAAAGCAATCCAGTGAAAACAAACTTCCCAGGGATGAGAATTAATTAGAGCAGCAGATGGCAGAGAGAGAGAGAGAGAGAAATCAACCCCAGCAGGGGAGCGAGAGAGCAGCATCCAAGGGGTTTGTCTCAAAAGAACCAGGCCTAAGACGGGTGACATTTGAAATTGATTTGTTCTAGGTAACATTATTAGAACATGAGAGGCAGGCTGACTTAGTGGATAGAGCACTGGCCTGGGGAGGCAGGAGACCGGGATCTGTTCCTAGCTCTGACACCGGGCTCCTGCGTGATTGTGGATGAGTCCCATCATGTTTTGCCTCAGTTTCCCCCTCTGTAAAATGGGGCTAGTGATCCGTGCCCACCTTTGTAAAACGCTTGGAGATCGACTGACGAGAGGTTGCTGTGGAGTTCGCACAGGGTGCGATTATACCCAGAGCATCCATACGTGATCACGCACTGCTGCTCATCTCACCTCCCCGACCCCCGACCCCATTTCTGCAAAGCTCAGGGTCAGCAACTCCTTCTTCATGAGCTTCCTTCCCAGGGTGACGTCCCTCCGGGGCACTGTCACAGGTGCACACACACAGAGAGGCATGGGTGCAGGAGGAATCTTTTACCCTCCATTCTGAGCCACTAGCTTCATGCTTGGTTTTGGTGCCCTTTGTGTGGTGTCTAATTTTTGATTGGTGACCATTGAGGTAATCCTGCCCAGCAACTGAGCAAAGGCAGGAAACTCAGACCAAAAGAGCGGGGAAAGGTCACATGGTCCTAAGTAATCCGCCTGGTAACAGGACAGAATATAAGGGACTGACGTAGTGTGACAGGTGTATACCTGGTTTATATTTGTATCTCTTCTTTGTTAATAAATCCTTTCGTAGTTCACCCTTTAAATACCTTCAAGAATCTTGTTTTACTGCGACTTTAGATGATTAGACACTAATTCAGGGAAATCGAACTTGCTTTGGAAGCAGGGATTCTTAAACATCTCTCTTCAGTATATTTCTGGTAACATCAGGATCGTGGAGCACAGTTCATAGAATCATAGAAGATCAGGGTTGGCAGGGAGCTCAGGAGGTATCTAGTCCAACCTCCTGCTCAAAGCAGGACCAACCCCAACTAAATCATCCCAGCCAGGGCTCTGTCAAGCCTGACCTTAAAAACCTCTAAGGAAGGAGATTCTACCACCTCCCTAGATAACCCATTCCAGTGCTTCACCACACTCCTCGTGAAAAAGTTTTTCCTAATATCCAACCTGGACCTCCCCCACTGCAACTTGAGACCATTGCTCCTTGTTCCGTCATCTGGTACCACTGAGAACAGTCTAGATCCATCTTCTTTGGAACCCCCTTTCAAGTAGTTGAAAGCTGCTATCAAATCCCCACCCTCATTCTTCTCTTCTGCAGACTAAACAATCCCAGTTCCCTCGGCCTCTCCTTCTAAATCATGTGCTCCAGCCCCCTGATCATTTGTGTTGCCCTCTGCTGGACTCTTTCCAGTTTATCCACATCTCCTTGTAGTGTGGGGCCCAAAACTGGACACACTACTCTAGATGAGACCTCACCAGTGTCGAATAGAGGGGAATGATCACATCCCTTGATCTGCTGTCAGTGCCCCTACTTATACAACCCAAAATGCCATTAGCCTTGTTGGCAACAAGGGCGCACTGCTGACTCATATCCAGCTTCTCATCCACTGTAACCCCTAGGTCCTTTTCTGCACTGATGCAGGTGAAGGAACAAACCCCACCACCAGCAAAACAACCCTCTATGTGTGCACCTGGCTGCATGTGTAGCAGAGATGATGTCTCTGGGGGCTCAGCCCTTCCTAAGAACGGCCGTGCTGGGCCACGTAGCCCAGGAGCCTGTCTCTGACAGTGACCGCCACCAGAGTTTCAGGGGGAGTTGATATCATCCACCCCTGGCTTTCTCTCCTGGCTTCTGGCAGTCAGAAGTTTAGCATAGCCCCAAGCATGGAGTTGCATCCTTGATCATCTTGGCTAATAGCCATTCATGGGCCTATCCTCACCTCATTCTTTTTTTAACCTAGTTAGACTGTTGGCCAGAACAGCACTCCCATGGCAATGATTACCACAGGTTAACCAAGTGACGTGTGAAAAAGTCCTTCCCCTTGTTTGTCTTAAACCTGCTGCCTATTAATTTCATCAGGTGCCCCATGGTTTTTTGTGTTGTGAGACTGGGTAAATAACACTTCTCTATTCACTCTCTCCACTCTATTCATGATTTTATTGAACTCTACCATAGCCTTCTCAATCATCTCTTGTGTAAGCTGAAAAGCCCTAATCTTTCTAGCCTTTCCTTATATGAAAGCGGTTCCGTACCCTTGATCATCTTTGTTGCCCTTCTTTGTACCTTTGCCTGTTCTGCTATATCCTTTTTGAGATGGGATGACCAGAGATGACCACACTATTCAAGGTGTGGGTGTACCCTAGATTTTATAACGGCCCTAGGATATTTTTTGTCTGTCTTTCTATCCCTTTCCAAATAGTTCCTAACATTCTGTTGGCCTTTCTGACTCCTGCTGTTCATTGAGCAGATGTTTTCAGAGAACTAGCCAAAAGAAATCTGATGAGGTTCAACAAGGACAAGTTCAACTTAGGACGGAAGAATCCCATGCACTGTTACAGGCCAGGGGCCGATTGACTAAGCAGCAGTTCTGCAGAAAAGGATTTAGGGGATTACAGTGGATGAGAAGCTGGATATTAGTCAGCAGCGTGCCCTTCTTGCCAAGAAGGCCAACGGCATATGTATTAATAGGAGCAATGCCAGCAGATCGAGGGAAGTGATTATTCTCCTCTATTCGGCACTGGTGATGTCACATCTGGAGTGTTGCGTCCAGTTTTGGTCCCCCCACTACAGAAAGGATGTGAACAAATTGGAGAGAGTCCAGCGGAGGGCAACGAAAATGATTAGGGGGCTGGGGCACATGACTTACAAGGAGAGGCTGAGAGAACTGGGATTGTTTAGTCTGCAGAAGAGAGGAGTGAGGGGGGATTTGATAGCAGCTTTCAACTACCTGAAAGGGGGTTCCAAAAAGGATGGAGCTCGGCTGTTCTCAATGGTGGCAGATGACAGAAGAAGGAGCAATGGTCTCAAGTTGCAGTCGGGGAGGTCTAGGTTGGATATTCGGAAACACTCTTTCCCTAGGAGGGTGGTGAAGCACTGGAATGCTTCACCTAGAATCCCCAGGGAGGTGGTGGAATCTCCATCCTTAGAGATTTTTAAAGCCCGGCTTGACAAAGCCCTGGCTGGGATGATTTAGTTGGGATTGGTCCTGCTTTGAGCAGGGGGCTGGACTAGATACCTCCTGAGGTCCCTTCCAGCCCTAATCTTCTGTGATTCTATGAACTATTCCAAGATCTCTTTCTTGAGTGGTAACAGCTAATTCCAAACCCATCATTACATACATGTAGCTGGGGTTATTTTTTCCAATGTGCATTACTTTGCACTTATCAATGTTGAATTTTACCTGCCATTTTGTTGCCCAGTTACACAGTTTGGTGAGATCCCTTTGTAACCCTTCACAGTCAGCTTTGAATTTAACTAGCTTGCGTAATTTTGTGTCTTCTGCAAACTTGGCCACGTCTCTGTTCATTCCCTTTTCCAGATCATTAACAGATATGTTGACCAGCACAGTCTCTCTCTCTCTCTCTCTCTCTCTCATCAGCAAGCTTTGGAGACTCTGCAGTCTAATAATTTTATTTCTTTAAGGGAGTTCAGTGGTTGTGCGGGGTGTGTTACCAGCCTTCTAACTATCTCCCGGAGCAGGTATGGCATACAAAGCTGTAGAACAAGCATTCCCCACTTTACTCCCCGTCCCTTTCTAGTGGGCCATTGGCCTGGCCAGGAAAGACCACCCCTTGGAGTTAAAGGAGGCTTTATTCTCCATGGACCCCTTGGTCATAGATTTTAAGGCAAGAAGGAACCATTATGCCCATGTAATCTGACCTCCTGCAAAACACAGGTCAGAGAACCCCACCCAATAATTCCTGCCTCTGTCTATACTATTTCTGCCTCCATCACCAGGGGACTCTCCCGGTCCCACATTAGCACAATTACAAGTGCTGGTGGAGCTAGATCCTCTCTTGTAGGCAGACATCCGATCCCTGATTGAAAGGCTCCACGTGACAGACAATCCAATCCTGCCCTTGGGAATCTGTCAACAAAGGAACCAACTCGCGTCTATTATGAGAGACACCTGTGCACTGCGAAATGGCCTTAAATCCATCCCCTAGAGAACACAGGATTCCCCTTGCCATCCCTATCCCCTCTGAGCCCTGCAGAGAAGCCAGAATGATTGCTTTAAGACAGCCATTTCTCTGGCAAAAAATGGATGCAGTCAATATAGCTGTAGCTAGAAGATGGAGAAGGAGGATCACCAGGGATGAGAAATTACACAGGAGACTAAGGGAAAAAGCCATCCCCATGGCCCAGGATATTCTGAGCACCAACGAGATCAGCAGCCGCTGGAGCAGAGTTATACGAAGGCTGAGATGGGGGAGATCGCTGGTGAGCAATGGGAGACACGACGTCTCCTTAAAGTAAACGACTGAGGTTACAGCACCGTTTCCCGATGCACTGGCTGGACTAAATTCAAGCCCTGCTGCATAACTGCAGTGCTGGCAGGCTTAAACAAGCCCTGCATTGTTGTTGGTGTTGAAGGAGCGACGGGAACGCTGAGACAATAGGCTAAGGGACATGGCTACGTCATGGGAATTCTGTTATGTGACGTTGGTGCCTAAACCTGACATTCGGGGGCGCTGTTCTTCTGGAGGTGCTGTCTTTTGGATGAAATGTACAAGGGAGCTTCTAGCCAGCTGTGGTCTTTAAATAACCTACCATGCCTGTTTGCAAGGGTGTTGTGTTGTTAGGCTGGGCTTCCTGGCCCAACTGCATGCTGGGTAGCCACGTCCCACCTCCCTCCATTCTCCCTGCAGTGGGAGGAGCTGCGGCTATTCAAGGTTGCACAACTGTTTTCATTCCACTCTCCTGCTGCTTTCGGTTGCTCACAGCTTCTGCCTTTTGGGCTGATGTTTTTTAGGTTCCGTCTCTGCCTGAGAGTGGCTGGTGTTTGGAAAGTTTGGGGTGGGGAGTTCAGCCATCTGGGAACAGGAGGAATCAAATAGTGCCTAGCTCAGCAGGGTGAGAATAGCTGGAAAGAGCTCTGGATCCAGAAGCGTGCTAAGCATTAGACTCAGACAAGTCTCAGCAGGGCCTTGCATCAGACACTGCTCTCTCTCCTGAGTTCAGACATCAAGTAGCTGGCTCCACATTCCTTTCCCCTCCTAGTGAAAGTGGCTCAGAAAGAGATGGAGGGAGGTGGGGCGTGACCATCCATCATGCAGTTTGGTCAGGGGGCAGGCATGCATTTCAGTGGTTCTTACGTAACAGGTTGCCTATAGATATACATTCAGCTTGGTCTTCATAGGCTCCTTCCTGAATGCTTGCCACAATGTCAATGACTGGTCAATTTAGAACAGAAAAGGGGTAATATTTTCTCACACAACCTGTGCAACTCACTGCTGCAGGAGGCATCTGCTCAAATGTGGTGGCAGGGGATGGACAGTCTCAAGACCCATAATAACAAGCAACTTAAAAGCCAAATCCTTGCTCACGTGAGTGATGACATTGGCTGAAAGCACTGGAGAAGGGCTCTTCCATTGTGCAGTCACAACTCCCCACCCCTAGTCCTGCTGCCTTGTCTCCTATCTGGAGTGACAGCCTCTAGGACCACTCTAGTCCAATCAGCATCTCCTCTGAGTCTGTCACTTAGGGATCAAGTTTTATATGCCAGCATTTCCCAAATCCCTCCCAAAACAGCCTTTTGATTGCAGCCACTGTCAGGGGTACAAAAGGTGTTTCAGATACCCAACTCCCATGGGAAGCCAGTGGAAGTTGTGGGCCTCCCACTCCTAGTTATGCCTTTGGAAAACTTCCCCTCTGCCATTGTGCCCTGGGTCTGGGTTGGAGTCAGCAGCTTAGAGGCGGAAGCCTCTGTATCTCGTTACCAAAGCTCTGGGCCTTTTGTGTGAACAGAGTTTCTCCTAATCCCCATTGTGTTTGCTTCTCTGTTTGATCTAACCTGTTGTTCCAAACAGGTGAAATCCTGTTTGAAGTTGTTTGTTTCCCTTAAAACAGACCATCCCTGCCCTCTGCCCTGCCTCCCCTGGCTCCTAAGAAGAAGGGTGTTGTTAGCCTAGGTGGATTTATGCACGTGACTTATTTGTGGGGAGCCATCCCCCTTTGCCAGGCCCTCGCCCCAGTCTGTGTTGTGGGATTGTGTGGGCTAGAACAAATCAAATGGAACAGGGAATAGCCTTGGTGGAATATCAAGACTCAATGCGTTGTAATCCTGATCCCTTCAAGTCAAGGAGAGTTTTGACATTGAAGTTGGGAGTCTCTGGGACCAGTGACTAGGAACTTCCAGCCCAACTCTGCCTTGACACCACACATGCTTTGGGGCTGGAGGCCAGGTTTGAACCATGCTGGTTCTGGGGTGAGCCCAAACACAGACGGGGTCTGTTTTCCTGATCCAGTTCCAGACAATGGCCATCTCCCAGGAGCTGAGCTCCTGGGATATCTGCTACTCAGGGTGGTGAGAAATCTTTGTGAGACCGGAAACCCCAGCCTACACTTTGATCTAAACATCCCCGGCTCCACCATCTGCAGTCAGAAGCTCCATCGGTGGCACGTAGACTCCTGGTCTGGAAGCAGGCTACAACTGCCTGGCTGACTTGGCTGTCCAGGTAACGGGTTGGTTGGCTGGCCTTGGACTGAGGAGCCCTGAGCCATCCAGAGACAGAACCAGGCACCCTTCTGCCTTAATGAAGCTGTGAAAGGCTCACGTTGCGTGTATCAGAGAAGCCGCACTGGACAGAGTGTTCCACAATGCACTCTCCCGAGAGCCGTGCCCTCCAGCCTTTGATGGCTCAGCTCCTCTCACCTTGCCAACGGCACATTGGCTGCTCCCCAGGTATCAGTGTTTTGATTCTTCCATTGGTAACATTGACAACAGGCTTTGGCGGCAAAGGTCTGCAGTGCAGGGCGGGTTCTGTTATGGGGCGAGGTTGTGGGGAGGAAGGGGTGGAACTTTGCAAGCACCTGGGATGTTTTGTCCGGGAACTTTGGGGACAGGGAAGCCGGTGTTGGCCCTAAACTGGGGGTTTCTCATGCTGGGGGTTATGAACAGGGATCGGGGGTAACGGTGACCCATTGGTAAACGGAAGGGAAGTCCTAACTCCATCCTGGTGAAATGTGAGGGAAATCCCAATTGGAAAATGTTGAGACTGAGCCATCTCATAAGAATGGACATAAGAAAGACCGTACTGGGTCAGACCAAAGGTCCATCCAGCCCAGTATCCTGTCTACTGACAGTGGCCAATGCCAGGTGCCCCGGAGTGAGTGAACCTAACAGGTAATAATCAAGTGATCTCTCTCCTGCCATCCATCACCCCCCTCTGACAAACAGAGGCCAGGGACACCATTCCTTACCCAGCCTGGCTAATAGCCATTCAAGGACTTAACCTCCATGAATGTATCCAGTTCTCTTTTAAACCCTGTTATAGTTCTAGACTTCACAACCTCCTCAGGCAGGGAGTTCCACAGGTTGACTGTGCGCTGTGTGAAGAAGAACTTCCTTTTATTTCCTCCTTCCACACCTGCATCCCAGTGATCTGTGAGTCCTGTGCATGCGCCAAGCTCTCCCAATAGCAAATCTTCACTCTGGGTTGCTGCAGGGAAGGGATTGGAGGGGGATGGGGGGACTGTGGAGACGCACTGCCACCATTTACCTCTACGCAAAACGTGACCCTGGACAATCCGACAGTTTCTATGTTGTTAACAAGGGAGCAAATGGGAGATTTTTTGCCCTACCGACGCCTCGCTCCCTCAACTCCTCATCTGAATTCAGAGCCGCAGGATATCGGACTTGGATTGTATCCACCCCTTTACCAGGTCTGAGAGCTCTAGCGGGCCTGGAGCCACCAGAGCCCTCTCAGAGCGGCTGTGTGCATAGGCAGCTAGGCCTGGTATATTTTCTGATACACCAGGCCTAGCTACCTATAGACTGTAGCAAGAGAAGACAGGAAGGGCTCCAAAACCATTTAAAGGGACACTACCCAATTTCTATGCACTGAGCGTTGGCCCTAATTGACAAAGCCTTCAGCAGGCTCCCTTCTCGCCCCCAGGCTTATCACCCGTGACAATGGGGCTGCACTGGGGCTGATGGTCTTGGAAGCCTCTGCGTTAGGCTCTCTGGAGGCAGAACTTTCTCAGCAGCAGGGTGCCAGCGAGGGAAACCCTTCCTGGGAGAGATCAGATGGGCAAGGTCCCGCTTCATCAGCAAAGCGCTCCCCCAAGTGGCGTGGAGCGAAGCAGGGAGATCTAGTGGAGACGGAGCTGGAGTGGGGGTCAGGAGCCCTGGGTTCTGCTGCATGACTTTAGGCAAGACTTTGTGCCTTTCTCTTTCCCCTCCCACTCTTTATCTGCCTGAGCTCTCCGGGGCATCGGCTGCCTTGCTGTGTGTTTGCACCCTGCTTGGCCCTGGTCTCAATGGCAGCTGCTGAAAGAACAGTCTGGGCTGGGTTAAACCTTGTTGAAAGGGGCGGGTGTAACCGCTACCCTTCATCTGGAATAAATGCAAGACCCAGCTCAACTCCTCTGTGGAACTAGAGAGCGGAAACACCAGTCGCCTCCGCCGAAACAAAGGCCCATGTGGGTGGCGGGGTTTCGCTGGCCATTGTTTTGGGAAGGGTTGTGTGTCTGTAAGAGAGGCAGAAAGACCGGAGAAGTAGAGAGGGGAAGAAGCACCAGACACAGCTACAGAAACACTGGTCCTGTGACCCTGACAAAAAGCTGAAAGAGGGTGCTTTGGGGTTGTGCGCTGGCTAGAAAGGGGCTTGGAACGGTGAGCAAGTAAACTGTCTCCTGCTGTTTGATTCCTCCTGTGCTCAGAGAAACGGGAGTTTGTGCATTCTTGGCAAACAAACAGGAGTGCATCAAAGAATTACCTGATCCCACCATCAATTCTCCTCCTAACCAAAACAACCTGCAACACCCTGAATTTTGGCTAACTCCTTGGGTCAAAAAAGAATAACACTACACACTGATCTGCAACCCCTGAGAGAAGAAACTCCTTTGTGACGTGTCTAGGGCTTTTTCTGTACCAGTGCTCGGGCACTTAGCTATCAAGGTAATAAGTCCCTTCCCCTCCCCTTCCCAGTCTGTGTTTGCAGGAGTAATCCCTGATTTTCCATCTGTCCTATTTTACTCTTAAAAACCCGGGTCTGGTTTCATGTCTAACCAGCTGGAAAGCTGCTTCCAGGCTCTGTCTGGTCTTCATGTCTCGACAGGCCAGCGGGAACTTTTATTGCAGCAAACTCCCGTCAGGGAGGCTGTGCAGGCCGGTGCAGACTCGCCAGCCAAGGTAGGGAGCACAGTTCGGAGGCTCCTGGTATGGACAGAGGAGCGGAAGCTGGTGGAGTGGCCAATGACATAGCTGTGGCTGGTCAAAACTCCTGGTATGTGAACATAGAATGAACGATGCAAACAGCCTGGCCTTCCGGTAGCTCCACCAGCCTGGCCTTCCGGTAGCTCCACCAGGTCCCCGCTGGCTACCGGCTGGACTTGCTTCTTGCCTTTCCTTCAGGGCCCCACTGGGGCTTCTGCCTCCTGGGAGAGCTGAGTTAACGCTTTGCTTGCTGGAAAGCACAGGGGTTGATTGACAGCGGGAAGGTCTGTCACTTCCATCTTTCCCCAGTTGAATCAGAACCTACAGCCAAAGTGGGTACGAGCCAAGCAGCTCAGGTCCCGTCCTGCAGGGCCCTCTGTGCATGTGTAAGCCTGTCACTGGATCCTTCAAAGTGGAAGGAGCTCCTTGCGCCCTCTATTGGTGGAAAGGGAAAAGCATAGCTATAGAGCACTTCATTTACATATCTTACATATCCATAGTCCACCAGTAGCACTTGGTTCTCACCCTAACTGGATCAGACTTAAGTTATGTCTACACTTGCAATTGAACAACAGAACTTTGGTTTTTCAGCAGTGTTAAAATCCATTTCACTACTGAAAGACCAAAGTTTTAGGTCAAGGTGGACCACAAGCTAAATATAACTCAAAAGTGTAACACCGTTGCAAAAAAAAAAGCAAGCATCATTCTGGGCTGTATTAGCAGCAACAGCATAAGCAAGACACGAAAGTAATTTTTCTGCTCTACTCTGCGCTGATTAGGCCTTAACTGGAGTATTGTGTCCAGGTCTGGGTGCCATATGTCTGAAAAGATGTGGCCGAAACTGGAGAAAATCCAGAGAAGAACAACAAAAATGATGAAAGGTCTAGAAAACATGACCTATGAGAGAAGATTGAAAAAACTGGGTTTCTTTAGTCTGGAGAAGAGAAGACTGAGAGGGGACATGAGAACAGTTTTCAAGCACACGAAAGGTTGTTACAAGGAGGAGGACAAAAAATTCTTCTTCTTAACCGCTGAGGATAAGACAAGAAGCAATGGGCTTAAATTGCAGCAAGGGAGGTTTAGGTTGGACATTAGGGAAAACTTCCTAACTGTCAGGGCGGTTAAGCACTAAAATAAATTGCCAATGGAGGTTGTGGAATCTCCATCATTGCATTGAATTGTCGTCAATTCAAATCCCAGGGCAGACAAAGACTTTGATACTACTCTGATGGGGGCTTAACCCCCATCCCTGCAAGACACAGGAAAGAACCCCCATGAGTCATGCTCTGGTCCTGCGGGGTGATTAACTAATTGCCTCCTGGCCAAAGGAGGCAGAGCAAGGCCTTAGAAGTAGACTGGTGGGGAAGACTGCAGAGGAGATGGGTGTCCGGCGCAGAGGAGCCCTGGGGTAGGGTTTAGCAGTCAGGAAACAATGGAATAAGAATTTTAGAGGAGTGAAGACAAAATGAAAAGTGGTGAGATAGACGAAGTGATTATAGAGCCTGAAAGTGAGACAAATGGCACAGTGGAAACCATGGGATCCTTTAGTTGAAGAACCTCCTACTGACCAATGGCAATGGCCAATCTAATAGTCAGCGTTATGTCTGTAACGACTTGAGAATCGGAAAAAACACCTAATTAAATATTAGTATCATGTTAAAATAATAGGAGTGGGTTAGCATCCGGCCAAGGTAGAGCCAACCAGAGAGTTACTTGGTGGGCGGGCCGAGCCCCAGAACACTCAGAGCGGGAGTTGGAGAAGACGAAGGCTGGGAAAGGCAATTGCAGGGCCAAGGCAGAGCTCAGGGTGGGGAGGGGTTACCTGAGATGGGGATCCTGTGTGATGGTGCGACCGGAGACGTGGGGGCACCCACAAGGTGGGGATGAGCCATGGCGGCTAGTTAATCCTAGAGCTGCTCAAAAATTTTCCCTCAAAATATTTGTGATGGTTTTTTGGATGGAATTTTTTTTTTATAATATACAAACTTCCATGAAAATTGCCTGGCTTTGGTGAATGGTATCGGTTTGAACCCGAAGACTGAATGTTTTAACTTGTCAACAGAAATCCAAAACATTTGAAAGAAAATGGGAAAAGTTTTCTTTTCATCTAAAATTTTCAAGGTGAGGAAAATAAATCGCTACCCAACCAGCTCTACTTAGATTGTCAGCTCTTCGGGGCCGTGGCTGTCCTTTTGTTCTGTTTGTACAGCGCCTAGCGCGGTGGGGGCCTGGGCCATGAGTAGGACTCCCAGGTGTTATGGGTAATACAAATAATATTAATAATAATAATAATAATAATAATAATAATAAAAGTTCTAGCTAATACTGCTCCTCCTCAGTAGGGCAGGGCAAGATCTGGGAAAATCACGAACCTGGCCCCGATCATACAAACTGGTATGAGTGAGGGGCTCATGGTAGATCCCCAACTGGATCAGCTCATCTAGAATAGCTTGGAGGGTCAGGGCCAGAAGTTGGTATTATTTGAGGGTGGGGAAGGACTGAAATAACGAGAGGGTTATAACGATATAACGGAAATAACGATAGATGTATCCCTGTAAATTCTGCACTATAAATAAGTAATAATGATGATTAATGAAAATGAACTGGCTAGTATGTGTCCACCACTGCCCTCTTGTGGCTAGAATCAGCGCAGCTTTGCTGTGTGTCATGGGGCCTATACTACTAAGAGCCAAAGGAGATTCCCCAGTAGCTCAAGTGGGTGGCCATGTGTTTTAGGAGTAGGAGGATAGAGTTTTCTCCATGAAGCCACTGCGTACACATGACATAATCTGGTCATTCCATCAAGGGAGGAGTGTAGGATGAGATCTCCTTTATGAAACAAGCAAAGGGATTGCCCTTTGAAATATCCGGATCTCTCGCCCATTTGGGACTGGGTTTTGTTTGTGTGGGTTTTTTTTTAATTTAATGTAACAAACTTTCCTCAGCAGCCTTTGCAATTCAAATAGAACTGATTAGTCTAAGGCAGGAGAACCGGAAAGTGAAACTGACTAGAGACAGCAAACGAAACTGAGCAGTCTAGTGTCCCATTACTCAATGGCTGTATCTCCATCATCAAGGGATGATGAATGATGCAGTGGAACAAGAAATTGCAGTCACCTCCTGCAAGATGGAAGAACAGTTTGGATGATGCATGACCTGGACAAAATAACTGCTAAAGTGAGGGATAAATCCAGAGCAGGCTCTGCATGTGGACAGGAGTTAACCATGCCCTCGGTTCTCCTGGGGACACAATCAAACTGGGTTGCTGAATTAATCTCCACTGCCCATGCCAGCCACAGCAAAATGCCAACCTTGGACTATAACCACGAGTTAGTCACGTCATTTGTTTTTTTCTTTTTGCGTGGTCTGACTACTGGCTGCAGTTTGGGGGAAACTCTCTTATCAAATGAATGAAGATCCTGGCAGTTACGTGTTGACAAATAACAGGCTATAGCAGGGGTCTCAAACATGCGGCCCATGGGCCACGTGCGCCCCACGAAGCCCTTCCCTGCGGCCCGCCAGGCTCCCTGGCGCCCCCTTCTCTGCATAGCAGTTTCCGGGAGGGAGGGGCCAAAAGCAGAGGCCGTTGCCTATCCCCAGCTTCCAGGCACTGCTGCTGCAGCTTCAGGGAATGAGCTAGGGCAGCGCTTCGTGGTCATTTGAGTTTGAGACTCCTGGGCTATAGGACAATGAAGAGGTGATGCTGGACTGGGATGCAGGTGTGGGTTTGATTCCTGGCTCTGGCAGGACTGTGAAGTACGGGATCTGGGCCATAATGCACTGCAAGTAGGTGAAAGCAAGCAAATTTGGGGTGAAAGCCTCACTTTGGGGAATTAAAGAGTAAGGCACCGTTCCTGGAGATCAAACCTTTGAGTCTAGTGGGGCTAGTTCAGCCCTGAGGCTCAGGGCAGTAAGCCCCCCTTTCTTGCTAAATGTATGTTTATAGATTTTCTATATCAAATCCTGCTTCTTGAGGGCTCCGTCCTGCCCTCACTGAAATAAAGGACCAAACTCTCATTGCTTGACTGGAGCAGGGGCAGGTCTAAGTAAAACTGAGTAAAGAAATGCTTGTTAAAATCCATGGTTAAGAGCGATGTGGCTTTAAACCCGACCCCCGGAAGATGCTGCTGTTTCCATGGAGATCAACTGCCCTTTGCCTCTTCTGCAGAGGCTTTAAATAAAGGGGAGATTTGCAGAGGCGCTAAGGTTTGGATTAGACAGAGGGAGTCTGTAATCACCTACCCCTGAGTCAAAGACAAACAGTGGGCTCCGGGCAGAGCCTGGAGCCCCTGACTCTGAGAGTCAGAGGATGGCGACCATAGGCCATTGCCTAGGGAGTGGAATCTTGTGGTTAGTGGTTTCTGGAGCAAGTGTTGCTTTTCATCATTATACTGACCTGTAAGGCCTCTGACATGACATGCCACTGGGCTGGCTCAACTCATCAGTTGTTATTGGCTCCTGCATCTAGGAATCTCAGCTGAGATTGGGGACCTGTTGTGCTAGGCACCGGCCAGACTCCTGGTAAGACTTAGTTCCCACCCTTGAGAGCTTACAGGTTAAGTAAACAAGACAGAGGAATCCTCTCTTGTGGGGACAGCTCTTCCTAGTCCTCAGAAATGCTGCGCACACAACACTGTGCAGTGAAAGGGTCTCAGCTGGCTACTGAACTAGTTTTGTAATAGACATTGAGTAGGTTCACCACTGCCCTCTACGGGCTGGATTCAGAACTGCTCATCTGTGTGTCACAAGCCCTAGACTGCTAATCCTTTGGCTTCCCGGGGCCTTTTAGAGAAGAGGAAAATGGCTCCAAAGGCTGGGGAACTTACAAAGCTGTTGATTAAACTCATGTGAATGGTTTATTTCAGTGTAATGGCCTTGTTACAACATAGCTAGTTTCCTGCCCTGCCTTTCCTACCTAGTCAGACCTGACCTGTGGCTCCTTTGCTGCACCACTCAGCACTCCGGTTACAAGCCCACTTACGTCTTTGTCTCCTCTACAGTGTAACAGTTGGAAAAGTGTTCAAGGAACCAACCCAACAAGGGGCTGAGTGCAATTGGCCCCCATTGATGTCACTGTGTGCCCAGCGCCATCCGGGATCTGGCTCACCTCTCACTATCTGCATGGCAGAGGGTCTTCTGAGAATGCCGTTTCCTTCAGAGATGGTGTCAGAGGGAAGCCGTGGTTTCGTGGCACAAGGATCAAGCATCCCGTGTAACAAAACAGGCTGCCCCAGCTCCTCTTATGCAATGTGTGTTGGGCCCATTCTCCGATTGCAACACGCTTTCCGTAAACTCTGCTCATCCACTAAGTTGATTCGATGGGGGCATGGAACGCCACACGGCTGACATAGGAGGCTGCAATCTCTAGTGTGTTTACCTTTGCCTTGAGCTAGTCATGTGGCTGGGTCACTCTGTAATCTGAGGATTACAGAGGGGGAGAGGTCAGCCACGTGGCCACAGGGGGAGGAACTGCACTCAACTTCTTCTTCATTAAACTGAATAACCTTGGTGGAACAGGCATAGCAGCTCCCCCGCCTTGCTGGGGATGGTGTTTGCTACCAGTTGAATCAGCATAACTGGTGCGAAAGCAAAGGAAACTGGCACACTGCAGGGAAATGACCCGAGTCGGAGTCATTCCCCAGGGCTGTTCCCAATTGCCAGGCAGAGGTTCTAATGAGGCCTTGTGAATCGGGGCCAAGTGCTAAGCTGCTGCAGTGCAGAGGATGCCTGGCACGGATGCCCATCCGGCTGGCATGAGCCAAGCTGTATCAGGCTACGTGGCACAATGGGGTTCGAGCCATGGACTGGGAGCTGATCTAAAGAGAACGGATGTGGATCCAGTGGCAGAATTTTCGCCACCGAAGACCAAGGAGAGTCTCTGATGGCTCAGTGGCCCCTCCATACTGAGATCCCCTTCCAGACCCATGCTCCTAGAGCATCTGTCCTCCTAAAGAGCTGTGCCAATTCCATAGGAATGGATTCTCCCATTACTAAAATGCAGCCACTGCTGGGGTAGAAAATTGCACTCAGCTTTAAACAGCTGCCTAGAACAAATAACGATTGAGGTTAAGTCCAAATTTCTGTGCTAATTTCCCCACCAGCCAGACACAGGCATTCTTAGCCCAGAAAAGTGTCTCATGTAGTCAAGATTTTATTTTAAAGAAGGATGTCTTATTTCACTGATGGTGTCTTAGCCTGGATCGCCCGGCGACATTGCAAACGCAGTGAAATGCAACACCGCTTCTGGTGGCTGACATCCCATTCTAGGATCTTTACAGTGAGCTCAAAGATGCCAAGGGAGGATTTCAGAGTGGGGGAGAGGAATTTTATTTTATTATTTTTACTTCTCCCTCACCATGACCTGGCTAATGGGGGTATTCAGCCCAGGAATCTATACCCTTGCCAGCTCGTCTTCCTACCTGGCTCACTGCAATGCTATGTAGCAGGCAGTAAACACTAGCATTGATGGGTCAGATATGGAGCAAGTTATACCGGCCAGATGGAGAGAAGATTTTTTAGGCCAGAAGGGATCATGATAATCTGTTCTGACTTACTGCACAGCTCAGGCCAGAGACTGTTGCCCAGTGATTCCTGGACTGAGACTAGCAGCCGTGCCTGGGTCATTCCAGTTTGACCCTATTCATGTTGGATTCTTTAGCTGAATCTTTAAGCCCTTGCATCAGCCTGTCCTGTCTAGGTGTCCTACTTCCTGGCTTCCGGTGGAGTGGGAGGGACGGCAGGTACACTCAGTCTAGCACAACAGGAAATGCTAATCTGCCCTCGAAATGGAGGGGAATTGCAGCTACCCAGGAGAACAGGACTAACATTCTTGGTGGCTGACATCCTTACTCTCCTGAGTAATGCTGTGGGCTCTTCAATGATCACCTGGCTGGAGACCTCAGATCTATGGGACCTCCAGCAGCAGGGGGCACCCTGGCATGGAGCTTGGGGATTGGCTCAGGGACGGTAACCAGCTGCAAGAACCGGTGAAAGAGCGAATCTTGTCTGCGTGAGGCCAAAGGCGCCTGGCGCGAGGATCTGAGAACTCGGCACGATGGAATCAATGCTGCTGGCTAGGTGCTGTGGAACGGAGGTTGCTGGCAATGAATGGTTGCTTTGCCGGGTCTGGAGGGCAGCAGGATGTGTGACGCTTTCCTGCTGTTGAACAGCCCTACAACAATTGAGCGTCGGTGGGTCTCCCTCACTCGTGGTGATGGCTGGATTCTAGGGTCTTAATACCACAGGTGGTTCCAGTGAAGTCAGCAGGAGCGGTCAAGACTCCACGCCGTGTCTAGAACCGAATCAGAGAAATAGCCGATCTGTCCAGAGTCCAGGAGATGTTTGCTGATTCTAATTGCAACGGCAGCAGCAGGCTGGAGAGGCAGAGCTGCAATTCTCCTGCGTCCACAGCAGCTCCGCCTGCAGAATTTCTAAATTTGGGCGCCGGCCAAGCGTGACATCACAAATGCCAACTCTGCCTATCCCCTGAGGGCAGGGCATTGCTGATCGCTGCCTGGTGCTTGCAGGAGGTGCAG
The DNA here is from genome assembly GCA_007922305.1 of Dermatemys mawii. Classification (NCBI taxonomy): domain Eukaryota; kingdom Metazoa; phylum Chordata; order Testudines; family Dermatemydidae; genus Dermatemys; species Dermatemys mawii. Next base: position 9,375,348 of record ML677382.1, read on the forward strand.
AAAGCTCCAGCTAAGGAACAGCAGCGGTTGTATTGTTTGGAATTAGGAAGAGTCCCATGGTGAAGGGCCCTCCCAGTGCTCCCGTAATGCATGTGTAGAAAATACACCGCAGCAGGGCTGTTCCCAGAAATCTAACTTCCATCACCTGTAAACCAACGGGGGAAGTATCCAGAAGGATCCAGAAAGGAAGAGCAGGGTGTTATAAAGGAGAGCAGGCTTTATAGCAGTGGTCAGTTGCCAGACAAACCTGGCCGTTCCCTCCGATAGGATTCCCAAGACTGCTAGCTGAGGGGGAAGCAGGCGATCTGAGGCTAGATAAACACTGGAATAGGGAGGTTGTGGAATCCTCATCCTTCAGCAAATGCCTGCCAGGATGGTCTAGGTCCAGGACAGGCACTAAGGGATGGATTAAATGGTCTTTTGAGGGCCCTACATTTCTATGATCCCATGGCATGCTGTATCTGATCTTAATAAAGCACTTGATACAGTTTCTCAGTCTTACACGTGAGATTAATTCAACTGAACTTGGCTACAAACATGGTCGTCAAACAGAGCCTTTGTTTATGATCTGTAGGGTGACTTCCAGTGCCTGGAACAAAGGGCAGGATCTAGGTGCAGCAGGGATCTGGGCTGGGTTGGATTTGATTAAATAATTGGGATGAGGAAGTAACCTAGGAATGAAACTAGCAACTGATATTAAACTGGGAGGAGCTGCAAATACCACTGAGGACGAAGATAAGCTACTAAGAGCTCTAGAGAGACTGGAAACATGGCCAGGTAATGAAAGAAACAAGATTCCCTCTAAAATCAAAGAGAAATAGGACTGGAAGGTACCACTACAGGTCCTCTAGTCCGACCCCTTCAGGGTAAATGCAAAAGAATCTGACATTCAGCTATGTAGTAGGCAGGTAAAGTGGGAAGCAGAGATGCTGAGACCTAGGGGTGGTAGCAGACAGCAAATTGGACACAAGTTTGCAACGTGATATGGCAGCAAGAAGGGACCAGTACAACTGGATCTGGGGGGAAGGGGGATTCTATGCAGAGGCATTGCAGGATGGGAAATTAATAGACCCGTCTCTATGGATACGGCTACAAGCCCGCAGCACTGAGGCTACGTCTACACTAGCATGGAGTGGCTACATGGGCCTAAGTCTCAGAGCCCAGGTCAGTTGACTCGGGCTTGCAGGGCTAAAAACAGCCATGCAGACGAACGTCTCCAGGGCTATTGTATAGCCCCACAACTTGAGTCCACAACTTAAGCCGGAGTCAGGTGACCTGAGCTAGCCGTGGCCGTGCTGCAGGTCTTCTAGTGCAGAACCTATAGTGCAGAACCTATATGACTCTGGTGCAACTGTACCTGGACTAGGCTGATCACTGCAGGCCCCCAGTTACCAGAAATGCACTGACAAACCGGAGGGAATTCAGAAGAGATGAACTGCACCTGCTCCAGGGATAAATGGAGGGGAGGACTCTGTAGCAGGCGCCTTCATCTGGAAATTTCCTTTACTTTGATTTTTTTAAAAATCCCCCAATGGTCATAAAAAACATTTTCCGTTTTGGCTGAATGGGTGAGGGGGGGAATTCCTGCCACTGCCATAAACCGATTTGCCCAGTCTGGAGGGAGGGGGGCCTTGGCATGGATGCATTGCACCCATGGCCTGATGGTCCTGCCCATCATCAGCCTCCAGGCAGGGGCACAACCCCCATCTCCATCCCCCTGGTCAGTCCCCATGGGGACCCCAGCTACTCCAGCATCTGTGGGAATCCCTGCCCCCCTGCAGTGAGAGCTCAGACTCCCCTCCTTGCCCACTCCATCCCCATCAGGGAGCCCCATAGCCAGAAGAACCTCAGCCTCCCAGCATCATGGGACCCCCTCCTCAGTTCCCCAGGGTCAGATCTACCTGTGGGGGTCCCCGCTCCCCGACAGCCAGGGGCCCCGGGTCCCAAGGACCCCCAACCTCAATAGCCAGGAACTCTTGAGAGCCCAAGCTCCCCATAGCTCTCCCACTCTTCCACTGCCAGGAGCCCCTGGGCCTCCATGCAATCAGCCCCCCGCAACCCCATAGCCAGCCCCCATGGGGCCTCCACCCCCCATTCCCAGGAACCCCTGGGCTCCCCGAACCCCACAGTCAACTCCCCTCATTGCCAGGACCCCCTGGGACCCCACAGCCAGCCCCTCCATGGGGCCTCCACCCCCCATTGTCAGGAGCCCCTGTCCCCCCGAACCCCACAGCCAGGCCCCCACGGCCGGAGGCCCCCGGGGATCCCCGCCCGCAGCCCGTGCCCGGCAGCGGCCGCTAGGTGGCGCCGCGGCGCCCCGCCAGTGCCCGGCTCCGCGGCGCTCGGACGCGGCTGCCGCTCACTCGGCTCGGGCAGAGGGAACCTGCGCCGGCCCCGCCGCCGGCCCCGGTGCGCAGCGAGCCCCGAGCCGGCCCCGCGGGGAGAGCCACAGGTAAGTGCGGCAGAGAAGGGGCCGGGGGTGCAGCCTCGGGGGCGGGTTGGGGGGCAGGATACTGGGGGGTGGGGCATGGGGGAGGATTTGGGGGCCATGAGGGCTGGGGGGCAGGATCGGGGGTGGGGGAGAGGGGGGGGTGTGGGGGGGGGGGGGGCAGGATCCGGGGGTGGGGTATAGCCCGGGATGTGGGGAACTATGGGGGCTGTGGGGCAGGTTTAGGTGGTGGGGTATAGGGGGAGGATTTGGAGGGGCAGGGGGTATGGGCAGGGTATAGGGAAGATCTGTGGGGCTTCGGGCCATGGGGTCTAGGGGTCAGGCTCAGTGGCCAGGGGAAGGATCTGGGGAGCTGTGGAGGGCTATGGGGCCATGGAGGTTTGGGGGAGCAGGATCCGGGATGGGGCTATAGGGGGACGATGTGGGGAACAGGATTGGAGAGTGGAGGTGTGGCCAAGGATCTGGGAGGCTACCAGACCCTGGAGGTTAGGGGGCAGGATTGGGGGGAGGTATAGGGAGAATCTGGTGGACTACAGCCGGTGGAGGGGCAGGATCGGTGACCAGGGGATTAGGGGAAGGATGTGGGGAGCTGTGGGAGTCTGGTGGGCAGGATTGGAGTGTGACAGTATTCAGAATGGATCTGTGGAGTTATGGGACAGAGGTAACATCCATAGGGGGTTAGGGGGCAGGGATATAGGGGGAGGATAGAGGCTATAGGGCAGGAGTAACATCCATGGGGAACTGGGAGACAGGATGGGGGGTAGGTATGAAGGATCCAGGGTTGTACGAGGCAGAGATAGTATCCTGGGGGTGAGAGGTATAAGGGGGTTTCTGGGGGGAATTTGGTGGCAGGGGTCTGGAAGAGTGACATGATGGGGGCTGTGGGTGGGGCTGGATTTAGGGGAATAGGGGTGACATGCTGAAGGCCAGGATCTTTGGGGTGTGTGATGTGGGGAGTGGGTTTAGAGGAGCAGATTCTGGGGTGCAGGGGGGTAGGAGACATACTGGAAAGTGTAAGACACCGGTGTCTGGTCCTGGGGGCATGGTGGGGTGGGGGGTGCCTGCAGGGGTGGGGCGGGAGTGTATGTTGGGAGCTATGGGTCAGGGAATGTGGTGGGTGGGGGTGAGCTGGGAGGCAGGGGTTAAGTATGGGCATGGCCAGGTTTTGGTGTCCATACGTTCAGTGCGCGGGCGATATGGTACAGAAATCCAATGGGATATTGATCCCTTCTTCGCCTCACAAGTGCCCTCCTGGATGGGGGAGGAGGGCCGGGCGGTGTGGGGAATCACCTGGATTGAAGACTGGGGTCCCTTGTGGGGGGGCTGGCTGTGAGGCATGGGGGTTTCAGATTCATACTGAATTGCAAAACCATTGACACTTGGGCTGAGGGTTGCGGGGCGGGGGATGCTGCAGCTGGGGATTGTGATGCTGGAATGCAGTTGTTTTTCTCTGCCAGCTGGGCACTTTCCCTTCTCCCCCTCCCCTGAGTGCTGGGCTGTGTGTGATGCAGGGATCTTCCACACCCTCAGGACAGTCTTCCCTCGCTGGCCCTCTCCTCGTCCTCCCTGCCTCGGCGGGGCCTTGCAATGCCAGCTTGAAAGCGGGGTAACCAGGAGACGCCTCTTCTGCGGCTGACAGAAATAGTCTTGCAAGACAAAGAAACTGTCCAACGTGGACGAGGAGCACAGGGTTCCCCCAGAGGCGGGGAAATGATTCTTAACAACGATGCCGTTTTTCTGTGCTCGTATCCCCCTCCACCCTCCCGACAGGCTCCTTTATGTCCCCCCTTCACCCTCCCTTAAACAGGAGCTTAAGGGTTGCCTGGAATAAAGGCCCAACTCTTTGTGACTTCGGTAGGACTTCAGCTTGAACCTGGGCTTACGTGTGTGGGAGAATCAGGGCTGTGGGCATATTTTGGGGCCACTTTGCCCTCTGGTGTGTTATGGAGCCGTGTTTAACGCAGCCGATCTCTGCTCATCTTGGCCTGGTTGCTCAGGGGAGGGCCGAAAACCAGAGTTTATTGTGCGCCCGAATTTTAGTTCAGTGACTTAGGGGCTTCTTGTGTCTGGAAAATGTGTTTCTAGCCCGTTGGAAATGAGGGGTTTGTGTAGCACTGAGGTTTTTTTAGAGTCCATCCCTTCCCTTTAGGAATGTAATGGGTTCTTGGAGCTGTGAGATTTATTCAGTGATTGTGATAGATTGAATGGAGGAAGAAGCAAGCAGGAGCACTTGGAATAATTGATGTCTAGTCTGTGCTCTGGAGGAGAATAGCTGCTTATAGGTACATTACCTTACTTCATAACTATGCATGGAGCATCTGCATTAGCAGCTCAGATAGGAGCATGGTGATTACAAAGGTGAATGGGATGAAGTGTGTGAGGGGTGGGGAGGGGGAAGCTGTCCCCTGGGTTTCACCTGAGAGGCTGAAATTGACAGTTTGATGCAACTTGTTGTGTAGCTGCTGTAGCTTAAGGTACAGGGAAGAACCGTTTAGCACTAATGCTTTGTAAAGCTGTTTGAGCAGATGGAGTGAAAGCGGCTGTAGAATTCGAATAGCAGAGCTCTGGTGAGCGTCCCCCAAAAGACTCGGTATCTGCTTAAACTCTCCGAGAATGTGCCTATGTATCCACCCACCTTGGATAAAACAGTGCGGGGAGCAAGCCGAGTTTGGCTTCTATCTGCTTTGCTGCCCTTCCTCTTGTGTTGAAAACCCTGTGTAAAATATTAGGGGGCAGGTGTGTATTTGGCATGAAGGTAGGGGTCCTCTCTGCCTGTTACTTGCTTTGGAAATCGGCGTGATTAGAATTTCTATTTTTGTTACTCTTGCTGCTTTGCGACCCCTCGTCATATTTCACCAGCGCTGGGACGCTGCTGTAACAAGGTCATGGCGAAATCATCTGCATGTGAATTTTCTGAATAAACTCTCTCTCCTCTCTTTTCCCCCCTGGACCTCCCAGTCCAAGCCCTGCAGCTAACATGAAAAGAAAACCTTCCGGCTGAGCATTCTGGCAGCCTTGTAATAAGATGATGCCCTGAACAGAAATCAGCTATTAAAGACTTAGGCTTTACTCTAGTTTGTGACTTAAAGGGGAGTTGAGGGGACTTCAGCAGAATTAAAATTCCTGATGTTGTGCCTAGTGGGACTTCTGGGGGCAAGCAAGGCTGTGCTTTTAATATAGGTCCTATACAAAGTTGTCTATGTGCAAATAACTTTGGATGAGACAAAGTGCTGTGCAGCGATAGTATTCTTTTATCCAAGGTAGAAGTCATTTTCTTCTAATATTCATCTTGAAAGCTGAGTTAAAGGGGACATCAACTTAAAGTTAAGCTATGGGGAAAAATAAACAAGGTTTTATTCAACTTGAAGCCAATAAAAATGCTTCTATTAACTGTTTTAAATTGGATTTTTTAAAGAAAATGTATCTTTGAATAAATAAAGGGGAGATGATTCAATCTTCACTGGATAGAGACAGTATGGTTCAATTCCTGGCCCTGCCACAAGCTTTCTGTGGGACCTTCAGTGAGTCACTGAGTGTTTATGAGCCTCAGTTTCCCATCTGTAAAATGGGTCAAGTACATCCCACCTCACAGTGTTGTTGCGCAGATAAATCCACTCCTGTTTGTGAGGCACTGTGGTACTGTAGTGATAGGGCGGTGGGGTGCGTGTAAGCAGGTTGCCAGTAAGGGTTTTTGAAACCCGAACCTTGTGGCACAAAGAAACCAGAAGTAAAACTGGCAGTAAACGCTCATGAAACTGACTTAAATGGTCTTTCATTGTCTGAGCCCAGTGAAATGCAAACTGTTACAAAGAGCAGGGCTGGGGACAAGCAGATTGGATCTATAAATAGTGGGAAACTCTTGAAGCCTGAGGTATTGCTAACAACAGCAGGGGAACTTGTCAACGTAAATAACTTGTAAAGAGGCTCTTTACATTTGAGGCCCCTTTGTCTTCTCAGCATAACTCTAAAATTACGCTTCTGCTTCTAACCTGAAAATAAAGCCCTCATGCCACAAAGCCTGGTAAGATTTTGCTGCAGGTCACACACAGCACGTTCTGATGAACTGCACGGCTTTGTTTGAAAGAGAAGACAAATGCCTGCCGCTGGAAAACTTGGCCTTAGCACTGTCTGCCTGGCGTTAGCTCCTGCGTTGGTCGGATGTGGCGCTGCTAGGAAAACAATCATTTCCAGCCCCACGCATGGTCTTTCCAAACGTACTTAACATCTGAAGGTTTGTTTTCTTTCCTTCTGAATTTGATCTCCAATCCCTTCATGCTGAATCTAAAGGGGGAGCGTGCCCCTCTGAGCAGAGTTTGGATGGGTTGCCTTGTTGTGTTGGAATGTGACTCTGTCGGGGATATTGATATATTTATGCCCTGGTCCTGGTTTCTAAGGTAATTTGTCCATGGATGAAGTTGATGCGAGTGGGAGCGAATCCAGCTACGCTCAGTGGGAATTGTGCTCACTAAGGTCACAGCTGGACCAGTCTGTTGTGCTGCCCACTAGTTATAGTTTGTTACTGGGATTCCCTCTCGCTTGGCCGTGGTCCAGGGTAGCAGAGAGATAGAGCTGCTTGGGGAAACTGATCTACGCCCATGGGTCTGTATTCACTGTAGAGTTCGCCTCGGGCTCTTTTTGGTGGTTGCCCCTCAGCCCTCTCCACTCTGCATGCAAAACTCTCACCCGAGATTGGTGATTTAAACCCTGGCCGACTGGGGGAGTGGGGATAGAGCCTGGATCCCACTTTTAGTGGGGCTGGTTATCTGCCCCTTTGCAGCGAGCACACCGGCTAAACCATTCCCATCTGCTCGTCCTCCAGGGCCTGCCCACAATTCCCGCCACGGGCCCAGGAGCTCACTCCGGTTCTCCCACAATTAGGTGGGAAGGAATCAGAGCAGAGCAACACCCTGGGATGTGCCCCCAGAAGTCCTCGCGCTACAGGGGAGCACAAGGCAAGTGAGGACATGGTCACATGCCTTGGCTTTGCCACGTGGTTGCTTGCAGGCTCAACTTGGCTGGTCGGCACCTGTGTCTAAGTCTGTGCAGCGAAGAGATCCCCTGCAAGTACATTGCAACATAAGGAAAATATCCAGCCAAAGGATTGGAGGGGAAAACTGGGGAGCAGTAGGGGGAGAACACCCCTCCTGTGCAGGAAAACACTCATGACAAAAACTGCATTTCTCTGGGTTACCCAGAACCTTGGGCTATGAAAACTGAGCTCTGAATCGCCCCTCACATAAGCTCTTGGAGCTGGAGGATTTCCTCGGGGGTGAGATACGAATCAAGCCCTCCGCTTCGCCAGTTTCACTTTCAGGTTCTCCTATGCCCTGGCACTCCTCTCCTCCCCCCATCCCCGGATGTCTGGTGTGTTATTGTTCAGACCCAAGCTAGGAAGGCACCGCAGATCGCTGGGGGTCCTCAGACCCCAGAACTAGCACCGGGCTCCTCTGTTTGGGTTTCTGATTAATAAATAAAAGAAACGATTCGTGGAAATTGCTCACACGTTTCCTGTCAGGGGAGCGTCTTGCAAAGCTAGACGGCTTCCAGCAAACCCTCCATTGTGCAGCTAACTGAGGCGGATTGTCTTGGTCAAAGGATAGGGTTTTTGTTTTTTACCCCAGAGTAGAGGGACGGAAGCCAGGTAAACCTGGTCCTGGCTTCCCCTGCTGAATGACTGAGAGCCTGCCTGTCTCTCCCCGCAAGTTCTGAAAGAGGGACCACTCCCCACCCACCCCCCTCAGTGCTTGCTGGGTGCATGGCAGGGAATCCCATGTGCTCACCGCCTCCATTGTGAGCTAGCTGCCTGCCGCTACTGCATCCCAGGGAGAGGCAGAGCCGGGTTATCCTGTGCAGGCTGGTGGAGAAACTCCTGGACAGAGGCCTGGTGTATCAATACCAGCTTCTTCCGTAGCACCCGGCCCTTCTGCCTCTCCGTGCGCCCCCCCCCCTTCTGTCAAGCCCAGAGCCCCCTTGAGGTTTGCCCTGAAGGAGTCAAAATCAAATCCCAACACCAGAGGAGTGGGGGGGGGGGGGGCAGCCGTTTGGAGGGGTGGGAGGTGGTTCGTGTCCTATACCTGTGTTCTGGGAGCACCAGCCATGTCTCAGGTGTCCCCAGGCTTGCTGGGCACCTGCATTCAAGCTCTGGGCTGAAAATGTTCCTCTTTCCAGCATAGCCCATCAGCTGTTGCTCTGTCGTCCTCTGAGGTGTGACTGGCTCTGGCAGGAAGGAGTCTGTGGGCCCCCTTGTCTGGGGAGGGGATGTTGCAAGTTGGTTGCTAGTTGTTGGAGTGGAGGAGTGAGAGCTGCTGGAAACTGAAGACAGCTGAACAAACAGAACCAGCGGACCCAGGCGGCTCTTCTTCCGCTCCCGAGCAGCCGGAGACGAGCTCCAGCCAAAGGACTGAGTGTGTCAAATCCTGATGTGTGTGTGTTTCGGGGAAACAGGGCTACACTACAAGCCAGTTCATAGCCCGGCGTGCACAATAATGCTGTCCCCAGCAGCTCCCATTAACGTCCCTGGACATTTCTCAGCCATGGGGCGAGGAATATTGCTGGGGTATTGGCAGATAACGAGATGCTCCGGAGATCGACCTCTGAGTATTGACTCTGTCCATTTCACTTTCCGAGCCCGGTGCGTTGCAGTGAGATGTTCTTCCTGATCCTAGCAGTTCACTCGTTTATTCCCTCTCCAGTTTAGAGAGGTAACGAGCTAGATCTGCTTGTGGCCCTAAATCTAGCTGATAGTCTTACTTCAGGCCCATTTCGCCAGCGTCTGTCTGACTAATTGCCAGGGCTGAAGAGTACAGTTTTCCAAAGAGGAGTGGAGATGCTGGTCTCTGGGTCTGTGTCACAGTGAACCTGGGTCCCCTTTATGAGTTGGCTCATCATTTGGAAAGGAGCGTGTGTGTGTGTAGGTGTAGGGCAGTGGTTCTCAACTCCGGTCCACCGCTTGTTCAGGGAAAGCCCCTGGTGTGCCGGGCCGGTTTGTTTACCTGCCGTATCCGCAGGTTCGGCCGATCGCGCCTCCCACTGGCCGCGGTTCTCCGCTCCAGGCCAATGGGAGCTGCAGGAAGTGGTGAAGGCCAGGGGATGTGCTGTCCCTTGCACAGTTTGATCCAGTTCTACTGTCCAAACGGAGTGAGGTGCCAAAAGGAAGCATGACAAAGAGTGGAGCGAGAACATTACGTGAAACACGGTTTTATCACTAATCAGTTTGCCAAATGCACGTGTTTGAAAAGCATGAATTAGGGCCCAAATATCAGGAGAATGTCCTGAAAATCGTAAGATTTTTCAAAGAGCAAATCTGGGGCTTTATTTGCTTTTGGGTTTTGAACCATTAAAGTTTCACGTGTTCATACTTTTCTCTGCAACTGCGAGGGCAAGAGAAATATGTTTTTAAAATGAAAGCTGCAATTCTCATGGAATAATGCAACTCCAGCAGCTGGGGATTCAAAAAACGTATTGTGAGATTGGTAATAAAACCACAAGCGTTGACAGTGCTGAGTATCAAAGGCGAGGAAGAGTTTTGTTGGTCGTCAGTGTCCCTTTGTTGTTACCGTTTCTGAGAGTGATCCTTCAGCTAGAAATCATAGAGTTACTTCTCCTTTTTTGGATCCAGAACGTATGAATCCATCCCTTGGTTCTTTTGAAAATGGGAATGTGGAGAGATCTGTTTTGAAGTACTGAGTGCCTGTGCTGTCATCCATCACTTTGTTTTTCTGCTTCCCAGTAAGTTCACCTCTCTCCCACGTCGTCTCTCCTGACGTGGGCAGGATCAGAACATGAGATGCTGTTTGCACTCCAGACGGGCCTGTTCTAAGGGGGCAGGTTAAAGCGACGCTACGCAAATACACAACACAGATTAGATTTTGAATTTGTTCCCCGTTCTTAACAATGAAAGAGGGCTCGGCTGCTGATTTTGCTCCATTTGCCTATTTCTGTTATACTATCTCCCTGATTAACTGCATGGCTGAGGTGTTCTGGTCTCTCTCAGGTCACTTCTTCCAGGTTTTGTGCAGGGAAGTGGAGAGCATGGGAGCTGTGTGGAGGGATTTGGGCTCTGTTTGATTGGAAGACATTCTGCATGGCTCTTTATCTTCTCCTATTTGTCCATCTTTTCCTGCGGTTTTTTTGCACAGCACATTCCAAGCCATTGTCCAGTTAAGAATGTGGGGACAGTGTTTTCCCCTCAACCCCACGTCTTCCATTGGTGCTTTAATACGTGAGCCGCCCGTTCTTCCCAGTCACCCGCAGACTAGCAACAGTTGGTTGTGGGAGGCTTGTGGCCTTTCCCTGTCTATCTGACTGCTGCGGATTTAGCAGGAGGCTCTGGTGGCTTCCAAAGGAAACTCCCACTGGCTCTGCACAAGGGAGGTGTCCTGGGCTCAGTCAGTAGACTTACTCTCTAGACGCCGTAGAGGTCCTGGCTTTAGAACTGGGCAGAGAACCATTTTCTCATCCTGGGAAATTTGTCACTGTTTTGAACACTTTTTCTGGCCCAAATGAGTCAAAATCTTGAACATTTTCACAAACTGCAACATCCCCCACCCCCAATATTTTGCTTCGGGTCAGTGAAAATCTTTTGATTTTCACCTTTTTTAAACTTCTTTTTTTATTTTTTTTTCCTATGAATTATCTGCAATTTCCAACTGGAAAGTCGTTACGGACAGAAAAGAACGTTTCGTTTGGAGAAATGCCCAGACAGGACATGCTGGGAATTTTGAAGCTCCCCCTTCTCCCAAACAGGGAAGTCATCAGGCCCTTTTCCATAAAAAAACCTTTGTTTTTGACAAATCAGCATTTTCCAGTGAAAAAACGTTTCATTGACGAATTCCCGGTGAGCTCACCTGACATTGCTGGATTCGTCTGTGCCCATCCCCCAGAGAGGCTGAGCAAGATCACCATGTGCTTGCTGCCCTAGGACACTCCCTACTCCATAGTAAGCAACAGGCCTCCTCCACCCCTCTTCCTTAATATAATTCCCCCATCTCCTCTCATAGGCTGGGCTGTGCCATTGGATCCTGAAGCCTCGATGTTCCTCCTCTTTTCTTCCTGTTGCTCTCTCTCAAAAATCAGCCTTTGTGTACCTGCCACATGTTCACTTTGAGATGAATGACTTGGGGGCCACGCCTTGTATAGGAAGGCTGCGGTTACAAAGGGTTAATTATATGGCCCGCGAGTGGGGCTTCAACGTGCTAAGATAATACAGGTGACAATATAAGCATGTTACAGGCACTAGTTTCTCCTACAGAGATTATAAGCCACCAGCAGCGGGTGATTAATAGGCCTATCAATGGGTTAACTTTGTATAAGCTATTTGGAAGAACGTCGAAACTGCAAAGTCAGGATGTGACAGGTTTAAGATGGCCCCATTAGGGGACCAGACAGCAAATGTGAAAAACTGGGACACAGGTGAGGGGTAATAGGAGCCTATATAAGAAAAAGACCCAAAAATCGGGACTGTCCCTATGAAATTGGGACATCTGGTCACCAGGACATATGCAACCCTAATTCAGCCCCCTCCTGGGCATATACATTATGGCATTAAAGGCAGTTGAATGCTATTCCCTCTGCCCCTCTGTGCTTCTGTTCCCCATCCCCATCTTAAAGATCCGTTCCCCATCTTTCAGAGAGGGTAGTAATCCTACCTAATCTCGGGTGTGGGAGGAAAATGAATGCCGGTTTGTGAAGCTCTCAGATGCCAGGGTGAGGGAGCATCAATGAAACACCCCAGGGGGAAGGTAATAACTTTGTGCTCAGTGCAAGGGTTAGAAGAGCTGGGCTTAAATTAGGCCTGGGGCCGCACATTGAACAGGGAAGACGGAGCAAAATCAGTGAGTAACTCTTTAAAGGTTTAAAGGTCAGCATTTTGCAGCAAAAAAACTTCAAGTCCAGACTGCAAAGAGAGACTGCAGAGCTGCAATTCATTTGCAAATTTGACACAGTCAGTTTGGGACTGAATAGAGATTTTGAATGGCTAGCTAACTACAAAAGCAGCTTCTCTTCTCTCGCTATTCACACCTCCAGTTCAGCTGCTAGAGGAACACCTCACCGTCCCTGATTAGAGATAACAAGCTTGTTCAGCCTCATTGGACTAACCTTGTTATCTCCCACTTGGTTCTTGCCTACCTATTTATACCTGCCCCTGGATACTTCCACTGCATGCATCTGATGAAGTGGGTATTAGCCCACGAAAGCTTATGCTCTAAAAAAATTTTAGTTAGTCTTTAAGGTGCCACAGGACTCTTTGTCACTTCTGCAATTCCAGACTAACACGGCTACCCCTCTGATTCTTCAGTTACTGAATGAGGCAGGGGCCTGTTGGGGGGGTAAAGGTCTGTCATTGTGTAACTAGAGACTGTCGTAACTCAGGTGCCAAGGGGGATGAATCAGTCTTAGGACTGGAATGCTGGAGCGTTGAGAGAGCATACATCCGTTAATTCAGGTTCCTTTGTGATTTCCCAAGTTTTATTTTTAAAAGCCCCAAATTCGCCTGGAACCTTATTGACTCCCAACTTGGTCCAGAGCAGGGGTTGGACCTTTTGATCCACGACGCAGGCGGCTGCCCCTTGAGCTAATGGAACAATAACAGCACTAGTAGGCTGTCATCCTCTGTGTGGAGTCACCACTAGAGGGGAATGAGACGCACACTTTGCCAGTGGGCTTCACGGCAGTTTGCTGACCACAGAGGAATGGAGAGATTCAGGACTCTGGGCGCAATTCTGGGTTTTGAAGGGGCAATGTTCTCTAGTGGTTACGCTTCCCCCGCAAACCTGGGTCTGTCCCCCAGCTCTCTCTCCTCCTCCCCACTCCCACCCATCCTGGCTCCTGCTCCCCGTCTTCTAGCTCCTGCAAACCCTTCCTCCCACTTCTTTGTCCTCTGATTTGAATCAGGTGCTTCCTCTCTCTCTCTTCTCCTTGTTGCCTGGATGCCAGAAGGGGAAGCATGAGAGCAGACAGTCTCCCCGAGCTCAGTTCTGGTGCCCAATGCCACAGTGGCCGCCAAAAGCGAGAGAGAAGCGCACTTGCAGGGAAAGATCTGCTCAGTCCCTGCGGCCCTGGGACGGAGCATGCTACCTTGCTCTGTGGGGATGGTGCATGTGCCGTCCAGTTGCCTGTCGGAGCGCTGAGGGGCTGTAGCATGCTCAGTGCTCATGGCGTCTCTGGAGAATTTTGCTGTCGAGCTCTAAGAAGTCTGTCCTAGTGGCTGTGAACAGAGAGTCTGCCTGTGGCTCTCTCCCTCCACCCCCCACCCGGTTTATAATTTGGCCAGATTTGGGTGAATTTTTCACAGGGATGGCAAAAGATCCGTCCCCAGCGCCAAGGTGACACCTCCTGTCCCCTGCCAAGTTTTAATCCTTGCTCCGAAGCAGAAGCACCAGAGCTTCTCAAGAAAACACAGGGCAGATTTTTTGTTTATTTATTTTTTTTGCATGAGCACAATGTATGTAGCTATAACTTTCAAAAATAATTCCACCCGTGGTGCGGCTGTAGGGGACAGCCTGGAAGCGACCGCTGCGGTCATCAGGCTGTCGCAGGGGCACGGGACATATCAGCCCGAAGGAGTTAAGTTTAGGAAAGTTACAAGCAACTGAAAACTGGGTCTTATAGTGCAAAGTGTTGGGCAACTTTAGCTATAGGCGGCCCTACCAGCTCTGCGCATGACACCCTTGGTATAAAGTATGACCAGACTTACCTGAGTGATGCAGTGAAAGAAGACGGCACTTGGCTGGCGTATATTGAGTTTTAGCCATATTAGCGTGCAAGTGTTTCTGAGCACTTGAGTGTTGCCTTCTTTGAATGTACTATCTTGCAGTCTCCTCCTACGCTGGTTTGTGTTTTGTTAGTGCTTTCACAACTGTTAATCCAGAAGAAATGTACGCGTAATTCCAATTTATTTGCTGCATGGACTGGAGGATAAAGAGCATTTATCTGTTGACATAGGGAGAGCCGTGTGCGATAAGGCAGGAGACTCAGCAGTGTTTCAAGGGGGTATAATTGCAGTTGATTAGTGCAGAGAGCTTGGCAGAGCAGATTTTCTGAGACTTCACCTTGGCACTGATCTTTCCGAGTCAGAGATCAGGGACACGAGGGAATATAAGAGGCCCTACTCTGCATAGCTCCATTCAGTTCTACAACGCAAGTGTGATTCCCTGAAATGCTGGGACGACTCATTAACTTGCGGGTCTCACTGCGGCTGCTGTGTCTCGCATTCGTTGGGATTCTCAAGGAGCGGCTGAAGGTGCAGAGTGGCACCTCACCGTCCTTCCATGTCTTGTGCACTTTTAAAAAAGCGTTTAGCCTGTTTTTCTTGATTTAGAGGCTGTTGCTCATAGAAGGTCCCTGAAGAATGGATTGAGCCGCTATGTAACACAGAGAATAGAAGGTGGGACCTGGCGTTTTCCTCTGGACTATCCTTTTATTTTATTTTTTTAATTAATGCTAAGAAAGGGGAGCTGACTCTGCTTTCAAATAAGCCTCCAAGCTGGGTTTAAGAAGCCCCTAAGCTAATTCTCGGGGGCCTGTTGGTTGACTTGATCTCCGTGCTCCTGGCCTCTGACCGTGGGCTGGTGGGGTGTTGGCGTTCCACAGTCCAGCGCTGCCCTCCAAGTAAAGAACCACTTTTACTGGGAAAATGAAGTGAGCCATGCAAGATGGGTCCCAGTAACGTCACAGGGGCGATTGGTCATCCCTGAAGGAGAACCCCATGTGGTGATGAGTCATTTCTGTGCTAGGCTCCGGAGCCAATCCACAAGCCAGGGGCGGGTCTGGTGACTCTCAGGTCAGGTAGATAAGCCTTGCAGGAGACCGAGTGTCACTTCCTGACTTGGACCTGTCCCCTGCCTGATAGCGGTGACAGACTCTGCATGCCTTTGCCTGCTCCAGCCCCGCTTGGGCCTTGTTCTGACCCTGCTCTTGACTCCTGGCTCCAGCTCCGACCTCTGGTTCCTGGACTGGTGGGCACAGGTGCCAACTTTTGCTGGTGCCGGTGGGTGCTTGCCCCGCCCCACCCCCTGCTCCTGGCCTGACTCCACCCCTGCCCCAAAGTCCCCACCCAAACTCCACCCCTCCTTGCCCCTATTGGAGTCCTTCCCATATCCCCGGCCCTGCCTCCCCGCCAGTGCTCTGCATTCCCCCTCCTCCCTCCCTACCAGGCTTGCCACGCAAAACAGCTGTTTCACGCCGCAAGTGCTGGGAGGGACGAGGGGGAAGCAGGATGCAGCAGTGCACTCGGAGAAGGTGGAGGTGAGCTGGGGTGGGGCAACAGGGCGGGGAGCTGCCGGTGGGTGCTCTGCACCCACCAATTTTTCCCCATGAGTGCTATTTTTCCCCCGAGCACCCACGGAGTCAGTGAGTATGCTGGCGGCAACCACGCTAACCACTGGGCCGGACTGCCGTTGCTCTAAGCGCTCAGCCTGACCCGTATCTCAGTTTCTGGCACTGGGGTCATCGCTAGCTAAGCAATACCACACGCAGAATTACCCAGGATTCCAAGGAACTAGGTGTGCGGGAAGGCAAATGGGGAGCGCTAGATCTCCTAGGAATCAACACAGGTCCAAGGGTAGCCTGGTGATTAAGGTGCTGGAGTGGGATTTAGGAGATCGAGATTCACCTCCGTGTGTCACTTGATCCTACACCTCCATTTCCCATCTGTAAATGGGATCGTGTTCCCTCCAGCTGTTTGGACTGAAAGCTACACGGCGCCTAGCCCAATCTGTGAGGTATCTGGGTGCTACCAGAATATTAATTCTGGTCCCAGTGATGAAATGTGGGTCCTCAAGTGTGAATCTAACCTAAACAGCAGCTCCAAGGCTGGGCAGTAGCTCGCTGATCCTGACATTAGACTGGTTTGCTAACGCAGAGGAATGTTCTACTGCCTGCTCATCACTGCGTTATAGATGGGCCATTTTAAAGTAATCTGTGACCATTCACATTTTAGTCCACAGTGATGGAGTTCTGGAGGATGGAAAAGCCGCTTGGGGCAAGTCTTGCTTGCTTTAGAGTTAATGGAAAAATAAGCTGGTTAGCCTTCGGAATGTAATTCGTAGCTTCTTTTAGGACATCTGTCTTCAGGTATGTATTTTTGCAGTGACTGTTGGAAAGAACAATACAAAGAGTTCTCATTGTGGGCGGACACGGTGCATAGGCGGATTGTGTTTGATTTGAGTCAATGTCACATATGCTATTAAGAGTGGTGTGGGAGACTGTTTTCCTATGGGGAGCATTCATTCTGATTGTAAGAATACTTATGAATGAAACTGCATAGTTGGTTGGCCTTGCGAGGCTTTACACTTAGCTTGATGGCATGTCTCTGCTTGTAATGCGATAACTTTTGAGTGCCACATCCAATTAATTCCAAAATGTAAGGGAATGTTCCAGGCATCAATGACGAGAACACTAATGACTTTTTCGAGGAGGGGAGCTAAAAATGGAAAATGCAGGACATCCGGAGGAGTCCTTGGTATTTGGCTAGCAGAGCTATTGGCTTCTGCACCCTCTGTAATTATTGGTTGATGGCAACCATTAGCACATTTCACATAACAACCTCTCCTTTTAGCCTTGCTAATACTCCCAATAGAACCTAAAAGTGTTGACACCCTGGCAGAGGACGAAAGGAGAATAATATATAACAAATGGAAGAAAGGGGAATTTGATAGTAAGGAATATAAATCAGAAGTTGGGAATTGTAGAAAATTGATAAGGGAAGCAAAGGCACACAAGGAGAACTCTATGGCCAGCACAGTTAAGGACAATAAGGAATTTTTTTGAGTATATTAGGAGCAATATGAATCATGACAATGGTATTTGTCTGTTACTAGAGGGAAATGGTGGAATTAACAAAAATAATGCAGAAAAGGCAGAAATGTTCAATAAATATTTCTGTTCAGTATTTGGGGGAAAAACAGATGATATGGTCTCATCCTATGGTGACTCTTTCCATTCCAATAGTATCTGTGAAGGATGTTAAACAGAAACTACTAAAATCAGACATTTTTAAAGCAACAGGTCCAGATAACTGGCATCCAAGAGTTTTTAAAGAGCTGTCAGAGAAGCCTGTTTTTTTTCAGTAAGTCTTGGACTACTGAGGAAGTTCCAGGAGACTGGGAGAAAGCCAATGTTTTACCAATTTTTAGAAAGAGTAAATGGCATGACCCCAGGTAGTGCACGAGGTGATAAAAAACCTAGAATGCTATAAAATTAACATAATACTCATTAAATGGGTTAAAAACTGGCTGATCGATAGGTCTCAAAATGTAATTGTAAATGAGGAATTGTCCGCAAGCAGTCAGGTCTTGCAGGGACTGGTTCTTGGTCATACGCTATTTAACTTTTTTTATCAATAACCTAGAGGAAGACATGACATCACTAATAAAGTTTGCAAATGACACAAAAATTGGGGGAGTGATAAATAATGAAGTGGACAGGTCACTGATTCAGAGCGATCTAGATTGCTTGATAAATGGGTTGCAAGCGAACAATGTGTATTTGAATATGACTAAATGTATACATCTAAGAACAAAGACTGCAGGCCATCCTTACAGTATGGGGGACTCTAACCTGGGAAGCAGGGACTCTGGAAAAGATTTGGGGATTGTGGTGGATAATCAGCTGAACACGAGCTCCCAGTGTGACGCTGTGGCCAAAAGAACTAACATGACCCTCGGATGCATAAACAGGGGGATCTTGAATAGGAGTAAAAAGGTCAATTTATCTTTATATTTCACACTGGTGCTACTGCTCCTGGAAGATTGTGTCCACTTGTGGTGCCCACCGTTCAATAAGGATGTTGATTCATTGGAGAGGGTTCAGAGAAGAGTCATGAGAATGACTAAAGGATTGGAAAACCTGCCTTACAGTGATGATTTCAAAGAGCTCAAATCTATTTAGTTTAACAAAGAGGCAGTTAAGGTCAACTTGATTAGTCTGTCAGTATCTACCTGGGGAACTAATATTTAATAATGGGCTCTTCAGTCCAGCAGAGAGAGGTTAGCACAATCCGTTGGCTGGAAGTTGAAGCTAGACAAATTCAGACTGGAAATAAGACGTACATTGTTAACAGTGAGAGTGACTAACAATTTACCAAGGCTCATGGTGGGTTCTCCATCACTGGATTTTGAAATCAAGACTGGATGTTTTTCTAGGGATTATTTTGGGGCACGTCTCTGGCCTGTGCCGTACGGGGAGCCAGACTAGATACTTACACTGGTCTCTTCTATGACATCTATGAGAATAAGAATGAGGATGGAAAGGGAGCAGGGCGAAGAGCGGAAGGGTTGCAGGGAGTCCTTAAAATAGATGGGGATGGGAGGATGGCAACAGGGAACCTGTGGGGGTGGGGGAAATGGAGGGATGGAAGGAGCCCAAATGTACTTCTTACGGAACGGTGACAAACCTGGGTTCTCTTAAAAGCTCATTCCATTCCATAGCTCTGAGTATTCTGGGTAAGAAAGCTGGGTCTAGCGGTTTCTGTGCTCTCCTTGCCTGTCCTGAGGCAATATACTTGTGATAGTGCCTTGAATCCTCAGCCGGATTGGTCTCTGTTCAAGCCAAGGTACCAGCAGGGCAAATGGCCTTCCCTAAAGAGCTTACAATCCTAGAGTAACACAGAAAGCTAAGTTTGGTTAAAAACATTCCCATCTAGTTGGTTCTTCCAGCTAAAGTTGTGGTGTGGTGAGAGCCAGCCCCAAAACTGAACGCAGCTTTGCTGGGTGAGGTGTAACAAAATACATGAGAAAAATCGAGGGTTCCCATCCCTTTTGTTTTATAACCGCGGAGCAATTTTTAGTTTGATTTCCGACGTCTAAGAACAAAGGAATAGGATTTGATTTCAATTTGGACTCTTTAAAAAAGCTGCGACATTTGCAATGTATTGAATCTCTGGCTTAATACCTTTTTAACTGCCTGTATGGTGGCCTAAAATGTGGGGAGGGAAATCTATTGACTATGATTTGAATGTGTTTTTCTTAACCATGGCTTGCAGGTTAGCCAGGTAAAATATTTTCAGCAGAAGGCAAAATATGCATTCCTAAGCGTCTGAGAGTTTATGAACAAGAGAGCAGGATTGTGGGAATGTTCACAGTGAATTTCAGCCTACTGGATTTAAGGAAATACATTTATACCCCATGTGAGGGATTAGAAATGCTCTCAATGGCTCCTCTGACTATTGTGGGAAGGTGTTCATGCCTTTGAAGCTGTAACTTGACTCCAGGTGGGGGGAAGAGGTCACCTGACCTCCTGCCCGGGAAGGGGACAAAGGAGCTGGGGAGTGAGTTTCAGTCTGGGTCTGGCTGGGAAGAGGCAGAGAGCTACCGGCAGGCTGGCCTGGCCTGGCTCTCTGGCCACCAAAATGTATCCAGCTGAGGGGTCGCGCTCGCTGTGTGGTCTGTGCTAGACCATGTACGTGTCATCTAATAAACTTCTGTTTTACTGGCTGGCTGAGAGTCACATCTGACTGTGGAGTTGGGGTGCAGACCCACGGGCTTCCCCGGGACCCTGCCTGGTGGGCTCACTGGGGGAAGCGCACGGAGGGGCAGAAGGTGCTGAGTGCTCCGAGGTCAGACCCAGGAAGGTGGAAGCTGTGAAGCTCCTAGCCTTGGAGACAGGCTGTTTATGGAGAAGAAGCTTCCCCCCAGAGTCCTGACTGGCTTCTTAAGGAGCAGGTCCAGACCATCGCCCCGGGGACTCCGTGACACCCCAAAACCGGTGGCGTGGGGGATTTCGTTGTCCTCCATGGCAGGAAGAGATTTCAGCTTTTGACACAAGTGCTTTGTTTGACATGCTCAGTCGAAAACTCTTGGGAGCACTGAGTATATTGCTGGCACAAAAGCTTGTTTGGGAAAGCTTTTGATCTGGGTAAATGCCTTGGAATTCTTTCAAGCCACACAATTTAATAGCCAACAGCGAGCACAAGGGCAAAAACTAGGAGTGGGAGGAGGTGGGGCAGCCTAAGTGATAACTACAATGCAGTGGAAATGGGTCTGTTTCTACTCCAAGCTGGAGTCTTAGCTTTCAGAGAGCTAGATAGTAGTTCCATTTAAGATTTTCCTACACCAGTGCAAAAAGAGCCTTTCGCGTGCAGGCCCACTCGACGGGATCACAGGCTTTTCCCACATGCAGTCTGGTGACCATGAAGAAAGAACTCAAATGAGCTTCCTTGCCCATTAAAATAGATTCTTTTAAGTGTAATAAGGCTTTGGACAGTTGGCAGGTGGGAATATGGCTTCTTGAATAGAACACTGCTCTTTACATGTAAAAGGCTGTGCATTGGGCATTGATTTTCCGGTTCGATACCCACTGATTTGAACGGACACCAAAAACTTAAAGCCCCAACACAACTTATCCTGATCTGGAGTGACGCAGCAGTGTCTTGACTGGCGGAATAGCACGCAGCCCGTGTGGACTTAGGGCTGTGTTATGTCTGGGCCACCCTCTCCATTCCCTTCCTGTGCAAAGCTCATAACTTTATGAGAAGTATTTCAATGAGCTCAGTGTTACGAAACTGTGGTCTCATGCGGTAAAATCTGTTTATGAAAATCGGACACAGCAATGGCCAAAGTGCAGACGTGTGATTGTTAATTTTTAAATGAAGTGAACTAAGGTGAATACAAACTGTGTCTTCAAGCTGCAGCTAATCCTCCTGATTCTCCCTTGTAACTGAATTCGCACCACTCAGCTTCATGTTTTGCACGGCCCCTGGGGACTGATTTTACTGTTTTCCCCCTAGGAACAGAGACATAGTCATGGCTGGAACAGATCAATGGCCAACTCTAGTCTTGTGTCTTTTCTATCCCTGTGCTGAATGTTCCCTCTAATTTTTGACAGGCCGTGTGCACAAAAAATTTCTTCTGTGCAAATTTTTGTGCTTCTGTACAAATTTTTGTGTGCATGGTGTTTCACTGTGTGCACGGGGTTTAGGATCTGTGTGCATGCGCACACATGCACAGCTGAGAGGAAACAGTGCCTGTGATCCCCCGAAAAGTGTAGCCAGGAGGAAAGGAGAAGGTGGTATGAACAATGGTGGCAGGAGAACACAGTTGGACACATCTCAGGCTTGGGGGCTGGGTGCACAGCCCTGTAACACACTGCATGGGAAACCTGAGCCGTTACCGTTCGTTAATATCAATATTAACTGCTTGGATGATAGGGATCAAGGAACAAGATTTTAAAGTGAACAGGCGCTTTGTTTTCCAGCAGAACAATTAAGCGAGGGTTACATCAGCGTAAGAATCCAGAGCAACTCCACTGAAGTGACCAGACGCTTGCGTAAGCAAGATCAGAATTGGGCCCCAAGGAGCAGTAAAGGCGCACTTCCTGCTCTTTCATGCTGTGATAAGGAAACACTTTGCATGTGGGAAATACCTCACGTGAGCACTGAAGGGACAGCAGGGAAAAGTGGGGGGACCATGGGAACCAACAGGTCCGCACTGATTTATGTGCCTAGGAACGCTTGGGCTATGGATTTGCTTTCTTTGCTTGATGTTGGGTCCCTGGCCTTTGAGCGGGACCTTCATGTTCTTTGACAAGTGGTCAGGGCAGGCTTGAATCACTGCAGCTCTTGTAAGAGCCTCTTGCAATACTATGTGGTGTCTTCTTAGGGTCTGTCTACACTGCAATTAAAAACCGAGGTGGGAGGGTCCCAGACCTCAGGCTGCAGCTCCAGCCTCAATGTCTACACCACAATTAAACAGCCGGAGCCCCGAGAGCCATGGTCAATTGGCACGGGCCAGCCACTGGTCTCTACTGTGAGGGTATATCTACACTGCAGTTAAAGTCACAGCCGGTATCCGCATGTGTGCCACAGCTGGATTCTTGGGAACACTCCTTTTCCTTCTCACCTCCCAGGGGAGTTGCATGAGACAGGTTTAAAAACCCTCTGCGCAGACATCAAGAGGCCTCACTGTGTAAGTGTGGGATCAGAAGAGAGATAGGATTTCAGCTCCTGAGTAAGTCACTCCATCTTTTTTTAAGGAAGCTTTTAAATTAGAAGCAGAAAAATGTGATTAGGATCAGAAACTAAGCAAGGAGCTTGCCCCAGGAAAGACAGGCTGACAAGAGGCATAACTCTGCTTTAGCCAGGAGTCTGATGTGGCCAGCTTAAAAATGTCAGCTTAAAAAAAATAAATAAATAGCCAGAACACATGCTGCTGCTGAGTGTGTTTTCAGACACTGAGCTCTTGGTTATGGTGTGAAGGTCTGGGTAACGGCAGCACATAGAAATGTAATCCCTCTGCACAGGCCCTGGCTGGGAGATTTTCAAAAGTCTGTTTGACACTAACCTATTTCCTTGCACTGTGTTATCTGGAGAGGTCATACTAAGTAGAAAATTGCTATATTAACATAGCAATGCAATTACACCAGCTAGAGTAAAAAGTTAAAGGGGTATCTATTGTCATGTTTCAGGCCACAACTTAGACTTGCGGAGTAGGGTCAGGAAGAAAGTCACCACATATATAGTCATATCATGGTATAGTCCAGTTCAGCATTGACTTTTGAAGTGGAACCTTCCCACTTGATGATCCCGCTCTTTGTTAGCAGCAAACTTGATGTGGCTTTGGCAAAGCCCTTTTCACAGCAAAGCATTGCCCTGTTTTTCCAGGAATGCTGCAAAACTCCCCCTTAAAAGGGCCCTGTCAACATCAAAAATCAAATAGGTTCATGCCATTTGTGTATGGGACTTTAACACCCCTGCGTGCTGGAGTGAGAGTTGTTATGCCCTTGTTTATCTTCTGCTGGCTGTTGACATCTGGGCTCCCTGCGGTTAGCATGGTGGTTCTGGAGACTGGTTAGTTTTGCTCTCCAGTTCTCACATGTTAGAACAAGACTCTCTGGGTTCCCGGCTTGGCAGGGGAATGCTGGAATGTAAATAAATTGTGTCGATTTTTTTTTTTTAATGCATTTTTTTTTTTAGTTGAGTAATTTAAATACCAGTGGCTTAGTCACCTGAGAGCTATTATACTTTGGTCTAATCGTGAACTCTGTGGAGAAAGTGAATAAGGGAGTGTTATGTGCCCTTTCCCATAACACAAGAAACTAGGATTACCCAATGAAAGTAGTAGGCAGTAAGTTTAAAACAAACAGAAGGAAGTATTTCTTCCCACAATGCACAGTCAACCTGGGGAACTCGATGCCAGGGGACGCTGCAAAGGCCAAAGCTAAAATGGGGTTCAAAACGATCTAGATAAGTTCCTGGAGGCTAGGTCCATCAATGGCGATTAGCCAGGATGGGCAGGGAGGTAACCCCATGCTCTGAGTGTCCCTAAGTCTCTGACAGCTTGAAGCTGGGACTGGAGAGCAGGGGATCAGACACCCCCCTGTCCATTCCCTCTGAAGGATCTGGTACCAGCAGCTGTTGGAAGACAGGATACGGGGCTAGATGGACCATTGGTCTGACCCACTCTGGCCATTCTTATGTCTTAATTCTGATCGTTCGCTGTGATATGCAGGAAGGCAGATTAGATGTTCTGGTGAATCTTTCTGGCCTTAAGCTCTGTGGCTCTGGAGAACCTGGGGCAGGCCAGGGAGTGTCAAGGTGGCTTTGGACCTCCCTAATTTTGGCCTTCTCCAAGAACCAGTGCAGCCCCCCAAGTGAATTGAATCCAGCAGCCAGTCGGCTGCTCTTCCTCCGGGCTCTACCCCTATGTCAGGTGGGCTGCGTTGAGCTGCTTACGTTGGCCTAGGCTGGGGAAAATCTCCAAGGGGCTGTTCCTCCTGCCCCCCTCCCACCGGGACCCTCTTGCTGAACAGAATTGGATCAATGTTCGGGGTCGCAAGGACTGTCTTGTGGCTTAGGCCATCTGCTCGCGGCTGCCCCGTGCACAATAGCTCACGTTGTTGTGGCCATGGATAACTGGTTTCTTTCATCCGTAGCTTGTCCCTTCCCAAGCTGCGGCGTGCGTGGACGTTGGTGTTAAAACATGGGCTGGGACGTTCTGCGGCAGATGTGGCCTGAATGCACCTCTAGGCTGGCTGAGGCCTGAGTGTGACCGGCAGAGCTGAGATGCAGCTGTCCGGTCAGATCTTGCAATTCTGTTTGTTTCTCTCTCCCATTATCCCTTTCTGGGATGAAGGGGGATCCGTCAGGGTAGCAGCAGAGGTGAGGGCGGTCGTGTACTGGCTCAGGGAGGAACCCTGGCACTATCAAAATTGAAACACAGGTGAGCTGGGAGGCTGGGACAGAATCTTGCCTTCCCTCCCCATCGCTGATTTCCCCGGGGAAAGCCATGCACCTGTAGAACCTGCAGAACAAACCCAGCTTCCTGTGGGTGTCAGATGCCAGCCAGCCAGTCCCCCTCGGTGCGTGTGGGCACTTCCTTGTTGCTGCACTGCGACACTCGTATTGCCTGGGCTTGAACTCACTCTGCTGTGTGACTCTCTGGTCCTCTGCTGCGGAACAGGGTCTAGTTTCTCTCCCCTTTCCCCATGTTGAGGGAAGGTCTCTGAGTCCCCTGGGTTTGCCACACCAATGAGGCCAAGGATGAGTTAACGTCCCCTGCTTGCAAAAAAATAGAAAAATAAAAAATTTAAAACCCCAGCAGTTCTTCCTCCTATATCCACTGGGTAAAAAATTAACCAGCTTTTACAGCTAATTGGATGATTGTCCTTCAAGACAAAAAGCTACCCATTGATCACAGGCAAAGGAGTGCTGGGAGGGAGGTGTAATTACTGCTCTGCAAAAAACACCAAAAAGCCGACTCCATAACCCCGACGTTGGGAAGACACGCACAGACGAGCCTCGGGGTCTGCTATTAGCATTAGCGTTGCCCTATCTGGTTACGTTTGAGACTGCTGTTTGAGCAGAGTTTGCTTTGTGATAAAGACAGGCCCAGCAATCTTTCCTGAGGCCGGGTTCGGCCGGCGGTCTGCCAGCTTTCTAGAGGAGGAGATGGCAAGGAAACAAAGTTCAGGGCTTATTTATTTTTGGAAGACAAACTGTGCACTCCTGTCTGTAGCCAGGCGAGTGGCATGATTTTTATTGACCTGTTTTTCATCTGCTGCACGGAAGAGGATCAGTCCTAACATTTACCAGCCCAGACGTACAATAGACTTGCATACCTTTTTGGGGGCAGGGAGTGATCCGCTAGCTCCGGAAAAATGATTTCATGTTCTCCCTTCTGCTCAATACAGCATGGTCAAAGCGATGCACAGGGCTCGGATGTAAAATCCCAGGGGTGCCCGAAGCCGGCTTGCACGAAAGCAATTTGGTGTCGCGGCCCCCAGCAGCCTGTGACTCACCGAGTGCCACCATATGCCAGTGCTTGCAACGGTACTCAGATAAACGCCACCCAGTGAAATTCCCCGCATCCTGCTCACTCTTTAGGGACTGTTTGGAGCATGGGCCCCGCCACCTGCCAAGCCACTCGCTGGCCAGAGAATGGTCCTGCTCCAGACTTGACTTGTCCGTGGTCCAAAGCAGCGAAGAGACACTGATACAATGAAAACTTCCACCGGATGAGTAGAAACTCTGTGCATCTCCCTAGGGTTCCCTGCAGCATTGTTCTGGGAAGGCCTCCATTTGGATCCATCCCAGCTTTGGCCCCTCCAGGAAAACTCAAGAGAAGGAAACTGTTTGCGAAGACCCAAACCCAGGAATATCCTAGAAACATCGATTCCAAGGCTCTGAGGGACCATTACGATCATGTGGTCTGATTGCCTGTACAGCACAGGTCTGAGAACTGCCCCCCAATCATTCCAAGGGCAGAGCTTTCAGAGAAACGTTCCATCTTGGTTTAAAAATGGTCAGTGACGGAGAATCCACCATGACCCGTGGTAGATTGTTCTGATGAATTATTCTCACCATTAAAAATGTACGCCCAATTTCCAGTCCCTGGTGATGAGCAAGGGTGTGACACCTGCATGCAGATCTGGTGGCCCCATCTCAAAAATGGCACATTAGATTTGGAAAAGGTACAGAGAAGGGCAACCAAAATGATCAGAGGGATGGAGCAGCTTCCATAGGAGAGATTAAGAAGAGATTAAGAAGACGGACTGTTCAGGTTAGAAAAAAGATGACGGGTGGCATATGATAGAGGTCTATAAAATCATGGCTGGTGTGGGGAAAGTAAATATGGAAGTGTTATTTACTCCTTTCCCATAAGGTAAGAACCAGGGGTCAACCATGACATTACTAGGCAGCAGGTTTAAAACAAACAAAAGGAAGTGTTTCTTCCCACAATGCACAGTCAACCTGTGGAACTCCTTGCCAGGGGATGTTATGAGGCCAAAATTCTAAAAGGGTTCAAAAAAGAACTAGATAAGTTCAGGGAGCACAGGTCCATCAGTGGCTACTAACCAGGATGGGTAGGGATGGTGTCCCAGCCTCTGACTGTCAGAAGCTGGAAATGAGCTACAGGGGGTGGATCACTTGATTATTCCCTGTCCTGTTCATTCCCTCTGAAGCATCTGACATTGGCCACTGCCAGAAAGCAGGATACTGGGCTAGATGGACCTTTGCTCTGACCCTGGATGGCCGTTCTTATGCAATAGCCCTGCAGGGAGCGCTGATTTAGGTACTGACTGATCGCCATGTCTGCTGTTGGCTTTGGTTCAGTAGCAAAGTTGAGAGCTGTGGGTCTCTGGATCTTGAGGTGATGTGTTTCCACATCTAGACTGTGGAGGGTCTCCAACTCCAGCCCCAGGCTCACCTGTTGGTGGTCTGCATAGAGCAGAGGGAAATAAGACTTCAATGGGCGTGAGCCAGCCTGAGACTCTGCCCTGGATTTCTGTTACGTAGGCCGCCATACGCTGGTCGGCTAGCTTGGGTCACTAATCAGCTGGGCTGATTTAAAATCGGTGGCTGGGAGGGCGGAGGCTCGGTGTGCTCTTTTATCAGTCTGCCCCGCCCACTGCTTCTCCCTTTCCTGGGCTGCACCCAGAACTTGCACCGCTCTGGTGAGCTTTACCAGAATGAGCAAACTTACTCCTGTGAAAACGAAAGGCAGCCGTGTCGGGGGGTGGGGAGCGGCTGTTTCAGGCAGGCTGGGAAGTGAACTGATGCCTCTAAATAGACGTAGAAAGTTACAAGCTGTTAATAAGCGGAGCTGAGAAGGGAAGGGATCCCACGGGGGCATCTAAGCCAGGCCACTTTCTGTTCATGCCTCGCCAGTGGAAACGAGATCCTCCATTTCTCGGTGGGCTGCGGCGTTTTTAGATGTGCTCTGTGGGAAAAGGAATCCGGGGGGAATATTCGGGTGACTCTTCATTGCAGGAGGGCAATGGTGACAGCTGCATTCGATATCCGCATGCAGAGCGAATGAGCTTTTCAACGGCCGCTGGCGTCCAAAGGAATGGGAGAAAGGGGCAGGCCCGAATGTTCTGTGGGCAGCTCCTGCCATGTGGGAATGGATTGCTACGGGCCAGTGTGTTACACCTCCCCTCTGATTCTTTCGAAGCCCTGAATGCCAGTGTCAGACCCCAGTGGGAGGAGCAGGGACTCAGCACTTCTGGCAATCTCAGGCCAGAGGCTTTGGACCCGTGATCCAGCAAAGCATTTTTAAGCACATGAGTACTCCTGTTGACTGCTCATATAGCCATGGGACCTGAAGCAAAGTACATGCTCTGCTGGGCTAGGTCTGCAGAGCTGACGAAAATGGCTCAGCTGATGTAACAGCCATCCTGGAGCAACGGGCAGCGATGCAGGACGATGGTTTAGTTTCTCCTCTGTGGCCATGAAAATGAAGACGGCTCCCACTGTTAGCTCCACAAAGGAGGACAGTGCTGGGGACGGGCGTGGGGCAAGTGGCTGTCTGGCTGGTGGGGGCTTCCTCCTGGGAAGCAGATTGGCCCGGGTGGTGGGGAAAAGAACCTCCCATCAGGGTGCGTGGGGAACCTGAGTTTGTCAGAGCTAAACTCTCGACTCCTTTGATTAGGTTAAGGGAACAGAGCGGAGCCCAGACCCCATTGTGGGGGCAGGGAAGGAAAGCTAGGCCAGGCTTTGCTCTGATTACTGTTAAACAAACACTTGAGTCAATCAATAATTACAAAATGTCTTGCCACTCTAGAGTAAACGGAGAGCTTAGATTCTTCAGTGTCTTGCCCTGCCCTGTTGGGCTGTCAGCTGTCAGTAGGGGCTTCTGGTTCAGTCCTCCATCGTGGTGTCGTACTGGAGAAGAGGTTTGTTTCCAGTGACCGACTCTCCTGAAAGCTTATTCTCTAATATTTTAGTCAGTCTTTAAGGTGCCACAGGACTCTTTGTTACTTCTCCTGCTAATGCAGCTGCTATAAATCTTCCTGCTTTACAGGGGCACTTCCCACCAGTCGCCCGATGTCGAGGGTTTGTACCCATCACTCCTCTAGGAGCCTTCGCTTGGTTTCTCAAGGGAGTCCAATAAGGACTAGTCCCAGTAGAGTGTTTGCAGAAATGGGCCCTTTTCTCTCCTTATCCAGCCCTCCTGAAAGGCTGCTTGCATTGGGCCTGGTTCTCCATTGCCTGGGCAAAGTGGCCATGTGGATGCTTTTGCCACTCGCTCTGCACGGGTGTTTATGATAAGAACATAAGAACGGCCATACTGGGTCAGCCCAAAGGTCCATCCAGCCCAGTGTCCTGTCTACCAACCTTGGCCAATGCCAGGTGCCCTCTCCTGCCATCCATCACCTCCCTCTGACAAACAGAGGCTAGGGACACCATTCCTTACCCAGCCTGGCTAATAGCCATTAATGGACTTAACCTCCATTAATTTATCCAGTTTTCCTTTAAACCCTGTTATATTCCTAGCCTTCACAACCTCCTCAGGCAAGGAGTTCCACAGGTTGACTGTGAGCTGTGTGAAGAACTTCCTTTTATTTGTTTTAAGCCTGCTGCTCATTAATTTCATTTGGTGGCCCCTAGATCTTATATTATGGGAACGAGTAAATAACTTTTCCGTATTCACTTTCTCCACGCCACTCATACTTGTATATACCTCTATCATATCCCCTCTTAGTCTCCTCTTTTCCAAGCTGAAAAGTCCTAGCCTCTTTAATCTCTCCTCATATGGGATCCGTTCCAATCCCCTAATCATTTTAGTTTCCCTTCTCTGAGCCTTCTCTAATGCCAGTATATCCCTTTTGAGATGAGGAGACCACATCTGTGCGCAGTATACAAGATGGGGGCACACTATGGATTTGTATAAGGGCAATAAGATATTCTCAGTCTTATTCTCTATCCCTTTGTTAATGATTCCTAACATCCTGTTTGCTTTTTTGACTGCCGCTGCACACTGCATGGACATCTTCAGAGAACTGTCTACGATGATAGGAGAAGGCTCACAGTTGGGGACAGTCTGGCTCAGTACATTCTGCTGAACAGGAAGCCAGAGTCCAGCTTCTGACAGCTGGGTAGTGAAGTGTGGGATGGTGGATGGGCCAGGTCTCCTGGAGAGATGGGAGGAAAAGCCAAGGTGAAGGATAGCGGTAACCTGCTCTGGAGAAGCTAAAGTGGCCATGGTAAAAAAGGTGATGGAAGTTGAGGCTGAATCTACAACAGAGTGGAGACTAAAGGGTGCTGGGGAGCCAGCTAGAGGCAGATACTATGAATCAGGAAGACCAGCAGGGAGTCTCTGGTTGTGCTGTAGTCTGCCAGCGCTGGGATGATGGCAAAGCACCTCTAATCTGGGGACCTTCGTGGCCTCCAACACTTTGCCCCGTGGCATTACGGGCAAGAAGCACAAATGCCCATTTCCATGGTCTGATAGGTGGAAGGGTTGTAGGTATGTTCCCTGGGGAGCTGGCTGAAACACTTTCATTAAAGGTAGGGTGGTGGGTGGGCAGGTGTTTCAATGAAAAGTGGCTTTTTTTTCCTGACCAAAATAAAAATATTAGCAGGAAAATTTTGTTTTGGTCAAACTCCTGTTTTTTCAAGTCTTGAAACCCAATTTTTTGTCTTTGTTGGGGGAAATCCTCTCTTGATCTTTTAGTCTCCCCCCCTCCAACCCTCTCTATTCCAGCTGGGATGGGGAGAAAGAGTAAAAAAACCAAGTGGGTTTTTTTTCCCAACAAAATCATATTGTAATTCTTTTTTTCACCAACAAAATGCGTTTAACACTTTCATGGG
Organism: Dermatemys mawii; assembly: GCA_007922305.1. NCBI lineage: Eukaryota > Metazoa > Chordata > Testudines > Dermatemydidae > Dermatemys > Dermatemys mawii. The sequence goes on from ML677382.1 coordinate 9,405,824, forward strand.
CCAATGGAATTTCAAACAAAACAAAAACACCTTAGTTTCTTGCAAAAGATTTTGTGAAATATACCCCACCTTCCTCCTCCCAGCTCTGGGGTGCTTCCTCTGAATTGGTCACAGAAAGGCACCGGACTAGAGACGCTGCTGGGCTGAGATAGCTCAGTGATCGTGCGGTAGAACAGCGCTACCAGTGAGGGAGAGCAGAGATCTCTCTTCTTTGTGTAAGTTTAAAACAAAAAAATCCACCCAAAGATTTTCTTCCACACGCTTCAGATCCAAATGGCCCCTTTTTGCTCCCGATTGCAGGGGTCAGTTGGTGGTCCAGGGACTCGAGAACTCTGATCTCGGAGGTTCCAGTTATTGGAGTTAGAGATGAGTTCCCCCTTGGCACGCCGCGCAGAAATGCGCAAGCTCGTTCTCGCTGGTTGTTCCCCTCCTGGACTCGCGACTGAGACAGCCAGACTCCGGCACGCCCCTCTGTAATGTGGGAGAGTGCTTGGGGGAAGCCTGCAATCTCATCTGGGCTTGCAGGGAGGGGACAGAACAGGCTTCATTAGCAAAATAATGGTGCCACGCCCTGGAGGTGGCTTAATGTGACCCTTTTTTGGGAGTGGGGGAGTAGTAAAAAGAGTCCACGTAGTGCTATCAGGGATTTAAATCATAGGTATGCACAGAACAGGTGCAGCACAGGCGAGCTCTTTCCTTCCTCTCCTATCCCCTTCTGCCCCCATTCACACCTGTCTTAGTTGTGTGCCCCAGCTGGTGTCTGGATAAACTGCACCTCATGGGATAATTGAACAGCCTCCATGGCTCTCCTGGGACTGCCAAGGAAAGGAGAAATGACCGTGACGGCTCTAATGGCAGGTGTCACCAGGTGGTGCTGTCCTAGTCAGCCGCCTTCTTAGCATGTGAGCAAATTTCGACTCTTGGGGAGACATGGTGGCGTGTTGAGTTTTGGGTTATGGAAGGTTTCTGCGTAGGAGCCTGGGGACAGAGTTTGCTCTCTGCCTAGGTCTCCGATGCCTCAAGGAGGAGCAGGGTGCTGCTGCTGGGCTGAGATTCCTCGAAGAAGGGGTGGTTTTGCATGTCTTTTGACTGCCTCTGTTCCAGGACTGGTGTGTGTATGTAAAATCAAGGAGTTACCGTTGGAGTGTACCCAGATTCTTTGACTTTACATTTCTCCTCCGCCAGGAAGCTGACAAGCAAGACTCACACATTGGCGACTGCTCAGCAGAAATGTTATAATGGGGCACTGGTGTCAGAAAAAGGGGCAACACAGCTGTCCCATGGGACCGGCTTTTGATCATGCCTAGAAAATTCACCCCTCCAGCATCTCTCTCCAGGTCTGGGCTCCCGTTTAGCCTTTTAGAATTCGTTTGTTCTCTGTTTTGGATCTGATGAAATATTTACTCTTGGGAAACCATCTGCAGCGAGCATGTTTGAACAGTGTTCTAGAGGGCTAGGTAGTTGGTGTATATATAGATACACAAAATCTTAAGCCAAGAAGTCCACATTAGTTGCTTTATCGAGAGGTCTTCTATTTAGAGTTCTTGGCCCATTTCTCCTGTTCTCATTAATTCCTTTTAAAATTAGCAAGCAGCTATTCCTGTGACGGGACTGGAACTAAATAGCTTAGAGGAGATGGGGATTTTGTTCATTAGAGCCCAAACCAGAGGCAGAAACGCAAAAGCGGGCAACAGAGACACATCGGCTCTAAGGTTTGGTTAATGGCCTTTAAAACCCAGCTCCCCAGTGCCTGGCCCATGCTGTTTTAAAAAAGGAGCTAGCAGGCCCCAGTGTGATGTCAAGGATTTTTTGGTAAATTACAAAGCTCTCGATACGGATCGATTTTCTCCACTCGATATCCTGGCTTCCCCTGGCAGTAGAAGTAGCTCGAAAGCTTATCCCAGGACTGCTGCTGCTTCTGTGAGCGCCTCTCTGTCCTCACCTGAAGCTGAAGAGCAGAACGAAGGCGGGTAGGGGGGAGACGCTCTGGGAGGGCGTTTAAAGCTGCAAGTGCAGAAGCACCGGAATGAAACCGTGCAGAGACTGACTGACTCATGACCTAGGTGGGCACGGGGAGGCCTTTCCATTGTTCACTGCTGCTGGAAATAGCTTCTTTGCTCATGGCGCTTAATCAGGCGCCGCTCTGATGTTTTGGTTTCCGTGCGGGGTGGGAGGGAGCTTGGTTTCCATTGCTGGGCCCCCCCTGGGTTTGGAAATGAGCCGGTGTTTGCTAGCACAGCTGTGCCTTTAAAGGTGAGGCGAGGGGCTGGAGGCAGAGCTGTAGCTGTGTGAAGTTCGCCCTCTCGGATGCTTTTCCGGTTGGGCTTTACTTGAGCCTGTCTTGCCTCCTGAGTGGAAATGAGAGGCCAGTCCTGCTGTCTGTTACGTGGGATCAGGGCTCGGCCGGATGGCCAAAGAACCATTGCAAATAGTGAATCCTAAATCTGGACTGCTAATGAGCCGGTCCAGATCAGTGGATCTAAATAGCGATGAGTTCCTGAGGGTCGGGTATTTCCTCCCTCGCTGGCTCTTGCGGGAGAGGCTGCCCCAAGGGCACCTCACTGCTAGGACAGTCCTAGCCGGGGTCCCCCCTTCTCCAGTGCATGAGAGGCCTGATCCTCTGAGGTGAGCCTGTATGAGACTGGGTGTTATTGGCACGCGCAGCTACCTGCACCCATGTACTCAGTGCAAAGCCTTTCCCACCCTCTGGGATTGCCCCCCCCGAGGGTGAGACAAGCCGGTGGGTCCTGGCCGGGTTTCTAATGCAGCCACTCGACTAGCACTCTCGAGAGAGGGACCCGGACTGGCTGGGCACGGCGGGCGAGTCCATGGAGGTGGTCTTGGAACAAGGTTGAGGTAGTTGGTGGGGAAGGGAGGGATAGGCCAGGTCTTGTGCTGGACCTGCCCTTGGATGGCTGGTCTCTGAACATGGTCCCGTGGGCATGGAGACTAAGGCCAGGAGTCCAGCCCTCGGGAGAAGAGGAGCCATGGTTGAATTGTTGGGCACTGGTGCTGCTGGGGCTCTTACCCTGGGGGTTTCCACAAAGGCATCCTCCCCAGGCTTGTGATCGAGGACCCGGGTGAGCAGGGAGCATTGTGCTGGCAGAGAATAGAGAAGGGCCTGGGAAACCGATTCACTCAGTCTTGCTTCCGCCCCGCTTCAAGTCTCCAAAGCCCAGCGGCTGGGGGAAGCCGAGCCGGCTGGCAACGTGCCACTGTGAAATGCTCTTTGCTGGAAGTGTCTCTGCGCTGTTCCCGAGAGCCGACGGCTACAGCCCAGGGCTGGGGTTTGCATGAGTGAGGTCGGGGCCGCAGGTAACTCCTCAGAGGAGACTGTCCGGGGCTTACCAGAGACTTGGTGCCCGCACAGACTGGTGAAATGGTCCTGGGAAAGCAGGGGCCACTAAGGGGCTGGAGAGCGCGGGGGACTCAACCAGCCATCTCCCCCTTTCTGGCCAAGTGGGGGCGCTCTGGGTGGCAGACCCACGGCAGACACCGTGCAGTGCCAGTGAGCCTGAGGAGTAAAGCAGAAGAGCAGTGGAAACTCCGCGGGGGACGTCAGGACGCTCCACAGCCCCTCATCGTGTGGAAAGGGCCCTGCAACCTTCCAATGTTTGGAGTCTGTTTCGCACCCCTGACAGTGTTGTTTGGTGGCTCCCTCTCGGCGGGGAAGGAACCCACCAGCTGCCCCCCTCCATCCCCTCTGCCTGTCACCTTCTGGCTTCTCCTGGGAGGTTTCTCTCCAATGCTGCCCGGACCTGACCCTGCGTAACTTGGGAGAGCTGCCGAGGACACAGCCTCATTTATCCGCACCGTGGTGTTTGCAGTTTCTCTGACGCCCTCGGTGTGGTGTTCCGGTGCCCTTTTGTTCTCCCGCCCTGGCACCCCTCTGGGAAGAGCCCAGCCCCCAGGTCAGCCAGAGGGGTCGGGATAGAGCAGGATGTGGGGACACCGTTCTGAGCCCAAACTCAAGCTCAAGGGTTGAGTGGAACAAACGTGTCCCTGTAACGAGCCCACATGTCGTTTCTGTCACGCTGACGGGCGACGCAGGGCTCGGGGGCATCGGGGATTCTAGAGCAAGCAGCTGCTACTGGGGAACGGGAGCTGATCCCCCAGGCAGTCGCCCGCCCTGGGATGGCTGCGTTGGGCCTATTAGCAAGAGTCTGATTTTCAGTGAGCATGTCGCAGCAATTCTGCAAGGGAGAGAAGTCAGGCATGCCCACAGGCACAGTGCCGCTGAGTGGTTAGAGCGGGGACTGAGCTGGGAGGGCTGGGTCCATTCCTGGTTCTGGCAGACTCTCTGTATAACCTCGTTCAAGCCACTCGAAACTGGGGCAAACGGCCACCTCCCTGGTATGTGACGGTCGTGCCGTGTGTGTGACACAACTCGGACCCTGGCTGATGTGCTCCACACTGGGACTGCAAAGAAGCTAGTCAACGAGGGTCCATTTGAAAAGCTGGGGGCTGTGTGGGGCCAGTGACCGGACTGGGCTGCGTCTCCCTTGTTTTCTCTCGGATGGTGTCTTTTCCCAGCAGTCGCGTTGACCAGGATTTTCAGGAGTGTCCGACTGGACTTCCAGACGCACCCAGCCGGGGTCGGGGTTGGAGCTCTCAAAGCTCCAGCCTGGTTTTACGGGTTTCCTGGCATTCCCCTCCCCACTGGCCATGCCCCTGGCAGATATTTCAAGGCGTATTTATAGAGTGGAGCCAATTTTCCGCTGAACAGGCCCCAGGGATGAAACCAGAAGCTGTTGGTTTATGATGCAGCAGGGAAAACAGAGTGTAATTCCTAGGCACGATCCAAGCCATTCAGCCAGTGGAGCAAGCTGAGGTTTGGGGGATCGTCCTGACCAGAGATTAATCAGGGTCAGACTTTGCACCCGTCTGTGATGGGAGGGTTGGGAAGGCTGGAACTGGTCGTGTCACAGTTTGTGCGCGAGGACTAATGATTCACTAGAACTTAACATAAGAACGGCCAGACCGGGGCAGACCAAGGGTCCATCTAGCCCAGTGTCCTGTCTACCGACAGTGGCCAATGCCAGGAGTCCCAGAGGGAATGAACAGAACAGGGAATCATCCAGGGATCCATCCCCTGTCGCCCATCCCCAGCTTCTGGCGAACAGAGGCCGGCGATGCCATCCTTCACTCCGCACGAGTCTCCGTTGGCACCTGGATCTCACAGTAACTTGCATCGTCCTGTCTTGGTGAAAGGACGTAATTGTCAGACTCTGGGTCAGATCTTGCCCTTCGCTCCTCCTCCCGGAAAGGAGCTAGCGGCTGGCACGGTTCTCCAAGATGGCAAATCGAAGGATGTGCAGAAAAGCCCCCAAACCTTCAGTCCTGTGGGGGGGCAGGGGAGACCCTGCTACCTCACACTGAGCTTCCTATAACTGGAGAAGAGTTGGAGACCCAGTGAGGTTCATGGGCCACCTCAGTATGGCGGTCTACTTCCAGCTGGGAAGCGATTGGACGCTGTCGGTGCGCAGCTGGCGTGCTAAGACCTCGGCCTGTTCTGCTCTGGGCTGATCTCTCTCACTGATTGTTTCCTTCTGCTTCCCTTCTTGAAGCGGGGACGGTCTTCATTGTGTTTGTACAGCACCTACCGCCTCGGCGCCCCGCTCCACAACCACAGCGCGCACAATGACTGCGGCGATAGCAGCTCTTGCACTCCCTCTAAGGCAGTGGTCCCCAAACTGTGGGGCATGCCCCCCAAGGGCTGCTGAGAGACATTCAGGGGGACATGTAGCGAGGCCAGAGCTAGCCCCCATGGAGGGCGTGAGGGAGTGCCACATCCCCAGCACTGCTCCTCCCCAAACCCTGTTCAGCCCCCAGGCCTGCTCCGCCCCAGACTTCCAGATGGCCGCCCCGCTCGGGTTGCTTAGCCTTGAAGAGTCACAGACAAAGAATTATCTAGCTGGGAACCTCAAGGGCAGGTCACATGGGTCAGGCTCTGTTTTATAACCCTGATCTTTCATGTGAAAACAAGGGGCCATGAGGTGAAACACCAGCATCGTCAACTTGGGTTGCCCAATGTTACGGTGCTGCATCCTGCCTCGACCCCTTTCCTCGCACGCTGTGCTGCATTCTGGCCCGGTAAGCTCTTCGGGGCAAGCACTTGGGTTTGTAACGTCTCTCGTGCCCTGAGCACGCCAGGCACCTAATCACATCACCCTAGTTACCGCTAAACCGGCTGGAGTTCGCGGCTGCGGAAGGCCAGCACGTTAAATCTCGTGTGGCTGGATTGTTTTAATCCTCCTGCCTTCTTTGGGGACAGCAGTTCAGGTTTTCCTTTCTCTTGGTGTGCTGAACGCTGTTCTTCGGGGGTGTAAACTGATCTGCCGTGGGAGGCCAGGATGTGGGCTTTTCCCTACACACCGCATTGCTTAATTGGCCCCCTCCATTATGGTTTGACACCTTCCTGTGAAACGCAGGGTATCAGGCACGGCCGGATTAGACAGTTTGCTGAACCGGATCAGGTCACTGGCATGTTACGTGGTGTTTTGGCTGGATTTTCATCCTGCTGGAACAGAATCCAAGGCAATTTATTAAAGAGAAGCTGAAATCGAGTGGGATAATGTTGGGAAACCCATTCACCCTAGAAACAACTTGGCCAAATTGCCCTGTGTTCTCCCACTGCTCCTTCTTGTTTCTGGTTCTCTTGTTGTGGTCGCTGCCTGAAATGTCTTCACCTGAAGGCCCCATCCGCTCAAATCTTCAGAGACACCTTCCCCGTCCTGTCTCAGCACCCGTCCGTAGTCTGAAGGCACAGGACACGGCTGCGTCAAAGCTGAAAAACTCTTGCTATGAGGCTCCTTGTGTTAATTACAAAGAAGCTGGGCCAGGAAAGGATACTGCTTCCCCCTCCCTTGTCTCTCTGGATTGCAAAAAGACGCATGAACCCAGCTGTCCAGGAAAGGGCTGCTTTTGTGAACAGATGCTGCCTCGTGAAAGGGGGCGTCCAGCTCCCTCAGCTGCCGGAGGAGGCAGGGAAATTGAAAACATCTGGCTCTCTTCAACCTCTTCCCCACATGGTCAGGTTTGTTCCTGGTGAGCTTTTCTCTTCTGAAGAGCCCGGCCCTGGCCTTGGTTTTCAGATGTACAAGGCAGGGAGCTGCACGCCTGTTGATTTGCTTGTCCACTTGGACCACATCCAATAACCCTCCTGGTTTGGGGAACGCTGGCTGTGTTCTTTGGCCCTGTCTGGCCGCCGCTGACCTTAGGAGCCAGAGGATCCTGCCGGGTGCTTCCCAGTGGGTGGGAACGTCCCCCAGGTAAGCGGCAGGGGTGCGGCTGGGGCCCTGCACCTGCAGCTTGTGGCAGGGCTGTGGGCAGGAGCTTATGACGGGGACCGGGGCTGCGTGCCCCCGACCCGTGGCGGGGCTGTGCCCAGAGCTGGGGCCCTGCACCCCTGGCCCGCGCCTTCCTCAGGCTTTATATCCCTCTTTCCCCATGGCTTCAGCGGGGTTGAGCCTGTGGCTGCCCCCCCGCCCATGTGCCCCGATATTTTGTATCTGGTCGCCCTAGGCGCAGCGCTGGCTTCCCTGGGGCAGTAAGAGAGCTTCCTGAGCCGGGCAGTAAGAGACCCCGGCTGTGGTCTGGTTCCTCGTGGTGCCCCGCCCACCTCCAAAACCACCATTAGCTGGCCAAAGTGGCCGAAAAGCTGTCCCACCGCGGATCCCCTTAGCCCTGATGGCCTGAGCGTCCTCTGCCGCCGTCCACATGGGCCCTGCCTGTAGATGCATTTCGTGGGGCATCGCTAGCGCTATTGGGGTACTTCTGTAGTGTGGCACTCCGCCCTGCTCCACTGCTGACGCTGAGTGTGCCAGGCAGTGCAGGGAAGTGCCTGGGCCGGGGCCTAGGACTAGGTTGTGGAGGTGACCTTCCACTGCGCGTGAAGCCCATGGGCTGCGTGAAACCGGGCCTGCTTGTGTTTCTAGCGCCGCTGGAAATTGATCCTTCGTGCCATAAGGGACATGGTCTGTGGCTCTTCTCCTGTTCCAGGGCAAACAGGGAGCAGGGGAGGCCTCCTGTCTAAACGCACCTTCCCTCCAGCTGAAGGGTTAATGCGGCTCTTCCCGGGAAAACCCTCCTCTCCAATCCTGTTCAGCCGCCTCCCTTTCCGGCAGGAGGTGAGAGCGGAGTGGAAAGCGACTGACCAAGCAGGCAGAGATGCCCCCAGATGAAAGCTCACGTCTCTGTCATAGATTAGTTCCGTGTGTGTCTGTCTGTCTGTCTGCAGTCCTCTTGCCTCTGGAAGTGCTGATCAAGTCAGCAGAAATCTGTTCATGTGAGCTGGCACCGTTGGCAGTTCAGAGACCGCATCCGCACTAGGCCAGCTGACTTGCTTCTTGCAGCAGGGAGCGATCTTTGCTGAGGTTCTCCTACAACAGCCTGGGGGTTTTCTTGTTTTTGTTTATCTTTTCATCGATAAAAAAAGTCCACCCAGTGACTAAAATCAGTTGTTTCTCCTATACAATACTCTTCACGCAGATCAGCTGTGCAAAAAATGGCCTGAAGGTGAAGGAAGAGTTTAGGCCAGACCTTCAGAAAGATAATTCTCAGGCCAGAACGCCTGTGGAAGCTGGCAGAGGTACCGCTGCTGCAGATCAAAGCACATTAGATTTGAAATGCTGAGGAATGATGTGGCAAAAGGCGGATGATCCGAGCTCCGGCGAGCCCCTTCTGCCCTTCCATGCAGCCCGTCACCCCCTCAGCTCCCACGGCGCGCTTGGGGTGTGCAAAGCATGTCGGATCAGATGCTACGGTCCCTGGAGTCAGGAAGCAGGGAGAGCAGCCGGGGTCCCTCCAGCCACCCTGCCGTGAAATAAGCTCCATTTTCCTGAAACGTTGCCAAGTGCAACCTTGGGTCATGGGCGATAATGAATTTGGTGGCTTCTCCCCGCTTCTGTGCACATGTGCCCCTGGTCTGATGCAGTGTTTCTGGGTGGCCTAGATCTGGACTAGCGGGGAGGAACGCCGTGGCCCAGAGTGAAAGTGAATTGTCTTCACCGTGCCTGCGCCCCAGGATGGGAATAACACAAGGAATGGTCTGGACCAAGGCTGGGTGGGAAGGTCGTCCAGGACTTCCCTACCTGGCATGAATCAGAGGGGTAGCCGTGTTAGTCTGGAATTGCAGAAGTGACAAAGAGTCCTGTGGCACCTTAAAGACTAACTAAAATTTTTTTAGAGCATAAGCTTTCGTGGGCTAATACCCACTTC
>ML677382.1:9415442-9432024 GCA_007922305.1 Dermatemys mawii
GACGAAGTGGGTATTAGCCCACGAAAGCTTATGCTCTACCTGGCATGTCACTCAAGCTCCCCGGTTGGTCTGGTACTTAACTCTGCCCATTGAAATCACAGCTCGCTGCTGGTGTAACTTCCAGCTGAGCCAAGTGCCTGCTCCTCCGGCTGATCTCCAGTGAGACGCTTCGACGGAGACCGGCCTCCCCGTTACCCCAGGCGTGGAGGTGTTCTCGCTGTGAAAGTCAAGTCCCTGTGGCGCGGCCCAGAGCTTGTTGTTGCATAAACACGGACGTTTGTGTTGGTACAGCCGGGCTGTAACGAGCGACCGTCTGCCAATGTCCGCCCTGGGACGCTGATTGCTGGGTGATCTCCAGCACGCAGTGGCAGCACGGCGGGTCTGCCAGCGAGACCAGTGCCAACTGGTGAGTAAGCGATGGCAGCTGGTCTCCTCCAAAGGAAAGCCGCTCGGTGCGGGTGAGAGAGAGAGAGAGAGAGAGAGAGAGAGAGAGCCTTGCAGTTGCTATTCCAGACAGAGATCCGTGTTTGCCCCTCTCAGTGAATCACTTTCAGCAGCCCAGCCTCGAGCGGGCCACAGTCAATGTCACAGAACCATCCTCCACAGAACTGTACGGTCACCTAGTCTAAAGTCCTGCCAACGTGACTTGGTGAAGGGGTAAACAGTGAGGTGGCAAAGTTTGCAGATGATACTAAACTGCAAGATCGTTAAGACCAATGCAGACTGTAAAGAACTTCAAAAAGATCTCATGAAACGAAGTGATTGGGCAACAAAATGGCAAATGAAATTTAATGTGGATAAATGTAAGGTACATTTGTATTTATTGTACAATATGATGGGGACGACCCGGAGCTTGGGGAAGGCGGGAAGATTTTTGCTGATGGTTTCCACCTCTGGCTTACGGTTTAGCAAGTTGCTGCAATGGGTTTGGCTTAACACATGCAGCGTGTTCAGTGAATGCACAGTGAAAAAAATAACTCCAGCTCTACATACAATATAATGGAGGCTAATTTAGCTACAACTAATCAGAAAAAGATCTTGACATCATTGTAGATAGTTCTCTGAAGACGTCCACGCAGTGTGCAGCGGCAGTCAAAAAAGCAAACAGGATGTTAAGAATCATTAAAAAAGGGATAGCGAATAAGAGGGAGAATATCTTACTGCCCTTATATAAATCCATGGTGCGCCCACATCTTGAATGCTGTGTACAAATGTGGTCTCCTCATCTCAAAAAGGATATACTGGCATTAGAAAAGGTTCAGAGAAGGGCAACAAATGATTAGGGGTTTGGAATAGGTCCCATATGAGGAGAGATAACAGAGGCGAGGACTTCTCAGCCTGGAAAAGCAGAGACTAATGGGGGGATAGGACAGAGATCTGTGAAATCCTCAGTGGTGTGGAGAGGGCTTATGACCAGAAGGTACCCCAGACACAAGAGGAAAGTGATACCTTGTGGGGATCAGTCATGGAGAGGGACCTGAAAGTCAAGCCACCCCTGCTTCGCATTCTGAAGCAGATGGATTCCCAGCCAGTAATGGGAACAAACCCCCCGTCTCATGGGCCTCCCCTCTGCTCCAGAGCCTTGGGGCAGGCTGAGAAATCTTTCTCCATAACACGTCTGGCAGGGGAGTGACGGTCTCTAACCTACACCTAAAGTCTCTCGAGACTGGAGGGTCTGGCCATGCCGTCCTGGCTTGGAGAGAGAGAAGGCTGCATGACTGAGCCAGCAGCACCGGCCCTGCCTCCCCCTGTGGCTTTGGGAGATTCCCAAATCTCTCTGCCACAGCTTCTCTGTCTGTGAAACAGGGACAGAACCTCCCAGAGGCCCGGCAGATTCAGGGCTGAACTGCTCTGAAAGGTGGAAAGCCCTGTGCCCGGGCTAGTGGTGTCCTGATGCCCCAGGAAGCTGCCATGGGGCGCTAGGCTGCAGGTGCCGTCTGCTGGGCGAAACTTAAACCCAAGGCTCTAACCACATGCTGCCATGATATATCCCAGCGGTTCTCAACCACGGGTCCGGGGCCGCAAGCAGGTTTCAGGGGTTTCACCAAGCAGGGCCAGCATTAAACTCACTGGGGCCCAGGGCAGAAAGCCAAAGCCACATTGCATGGGGCTTAAGCCCAGGTCCCTGGCCTCTGCCACCTGGGGATGCATCTTAGCTTTGTGGGGGGCCCTGTGGTGGGGGGCCCTGGCAGTTGCCCTGCTTGCTACCCCCTAATGCTGGCCCTGGCTTTTACATGCAGAAAACCAGTTATTGGGGCTCAGGTGAGCCGTGGAGTTTTTATAGCATGTTGCAGGGGGAGGGAGGGTCAGAAAGAAAAAGGTTGAGAACCCCACCTCCCACGTGGTACCCGGGAGGCAGGAGTGATCTGTCCTTGGGTCCTGCCCAAATTCCACCCGGCCAGTCACTTTGTCTCCTTACCACCATGCCCTCCCCCCACGCTTGCACCCCACATTTGGATTTTGAAAGGTGCTGGAGAGAGATTAACCTATATATGGCCAGTGCTTTCGAACCACCTACGCGGAGAGAAAAACCTGCCTGGCTCCGAGCCAGCCTACCAGGCCTGTGATGTTACAGGGGTAAATCTAACGTGCGCGTCCCTCGCTTTGAATCATTAAACGGGCTCACTGCTGTGCCCGGTGTCTCTGGCTCTCTGTGATCCTTTGGGACGAGGCGGCGCTGCTCAGAACTCCCGCAGAAAAGCCGCTGCGATAAAAGCTGGGAGAGTCTCGCTGACTTCCTCGCAGAGCTGGAGAGCGCTGGAGAGCTGGAGGGGATCAGAGGTGACGGCTTTGATTGGAGTCTGAACAGCTCGGAAGCCGTGAAATCAAGAGTCTGGAGTCTGGCTGCCCGACTTGGCGGCTGTTCCTCTCTGTGCCCACCCCTCCGGTTGTGAAAGAGAACCTGAAATGCAGGCAACCGCTCTCTGCCTCCCGCAGGCTCTCGGCCTCCCTCTGAGCTCAGCCGCTTCCCGTAAGCAGGTTCAGGGCTGGTCAGTGAGACCTGCAGGGGCAACGCAGGGCGGTGGCAGGAGGTGCCAGTCAACAGGCCGCAGCCTTCCCTATGGGCCTGTGCTGGACGTATTCCTGCAGCAGGGCAGTACGGGGTGAGGACTTTCAGGTGAGACTTAACCCCCAGCCCTTGTATACTGGGACTGTCTTCCATGTGGGGCTCACAGCTGCCATGTCCCCTGCCACCCTCTGCTCCCGATTTAGCTCGCTAGCAGCTTAATGCTGGAGCAAACGGCTGGCCCTGCCAAGTCCCTCCTCCCTCCTGCATGTCTAAATGGCTTTGCTCTCCCTTGGGATGACCGGGTAAGTTTCTGGATGATAAGGAAACCACAGTGCTGTATCCTTCCTTTCACGCGGCCGGAGCAATGTGACTCTTCAAGCCGTAGGCCTTGTGCAGAGCTGATTCCCTTTGGTGTCGCTAGCTGTCTGCCGGGCCTTGCTCCCTGCACGCCAGCGTTTAGCTGGGCAGGTGCACTGGGGGGCCTTGTTTCTTGCCACAATATCCTGAACGGGACGAAGACCAGCTGCAGCCAAACTCAAAGGGATTGAGAAGCTGGCACGCCGTGCTTCCCCTCTGCTTCGGTATCAGCAGGAATTCACCCCTTTCCCTAGACTTGCTAGAAAACGACCCGGCACTTGGGGAGGGCGGGAGGATTTTCGCTGATGGTTTGCACCTCTGGCTTACGGTTTAGCAAGTTGCTGCAACGGGTTTGGCTTAATGCATGCAGCGTGTTCAGTTAACGAGGGCTGCTGTCTGGAAACGGTGTCGCATGTCATGAATTGGAGGCATCGCACCTTTAACTCCATGGTGGGGCTGTGATCACAACTTGCTGTCTTGGAAATGAGCTAAAATTGTCAAAGAGGTTCTGCCTTGGTAACCTTGCCTTACCGTGCACAGACACAGACGGGGGCTAGGAGCGAGGGACCACCTGGGTTCTCATCCAGTGACCTCCCCAGAACCTCAGGCAAGTAACTGCCTCTAATGTCGTATATACTGTAGATAGATAATAAGAGAGACAATATCATCTTGCCTCCATGAAAAATCCATGGCATGCCCAGATCTTGGATACGGCCTGCAGATCTGGTCACCACATCTCAAAAAAGGTATCTTAGAATTAGAAAAGTTACAGAGAAAGGCAATAAATATGATTAGGGGAATGGAAGAGCTTCTGTATGAGGGGAGATTAAAATGAGTGGGACTGTTCAGCTTGGAAAAGAGACGACTAAGGCGGGATAGGATAGAGGTCTATAAAATCATGACTGGTGTGGACAGAGTGAATAGGGAAGTGCTATTTATTCCTTCCCATAACACACAAACAAGGCTCACCCAATAAAACCAATAGGCAGCAGGTTTAAAATAAAACAGAAGTATTTCTTCAGGCAAGGCACAGTCAACCTGTGGAACTCCTTGCTAGAGGATGTTGTGAAGGCCAAAAATATAACAGAGTTCAAAAAAGAATTAAATAAGTTCCTGGTGGATAGGTCCATCAACGGCTATTAGCCAGGATGGGCAGGGATGGTGTCCCTAGCCTCTGTTTGCCAGAAGCTGGGAATGGGCGACGGGTGGATCACTTGATGATTTCTTGTCCTATTCATTCCCTCTGGGACACCTGGCATTGGCCACCATTGGAAGACAGGATACTGGGCTAGATGGACCTTTGGTCTGACCCAGTAGGGCCGTTCTTATGTTCTTATGTAATTCTCTCTTCCCCCCATTTGTAATTGGTTAGCAGTGTTATCCGTTATCCATCTCCATAGCGTCTGAGTGCCGCCTGAACAGTTAAAATCACCCTAACTCTCTCTCTTCCTTCCCTGTCTGTAGAAGCAGTTGGGTTGGTTGCCAGGGTCTCCTGTCTGGGGTGAGCAGGTGATGGCGTATGGAAAACACGTTTGGGGCAGTTAACTCTAAGAAGCGGGTGAAGATTTTAGTCAGGGAGGTCTCTTGCAAGAGCGAATGAAAGCACTGAAATAGACCAGTCCCTGGGACCGTTCTGCCCGCTGCCTCCCCCCCGGCCCCGGCACTCCCCATTGTTATTGTTCCTGTAGCTTGGAGCTGTCCTAGGAGATTACAGTGGTAGAAGGTGTGCCGAGCTCTCTGGGAACCAGGGCCAATCGCGTGGAGGGATAGAGAGACCTTGAACTGGAATCTGTAGGAGTGCACCTGGCAAATCGGGAAATGCAGTGCGCTGGAGGGGTGACTCTCCCTAGGTTGCTGTCTGAAGCATGAAGGCTCTAACACTCCTCAGCTTAGATAGGTCCAGAAGTTAGTAATAAAGGCATTGCATCATCTAAAAACCCAGCCCAGGCTTCATACCATCCTGCAGCAGGGAGTTCCGCAGGCTGCTCGCACCCTCAAGTGTTTCCTCTTGGATTTTTTTGGCTTTGGTTTGGTCCTAGATTATCTGGTTCTTTCAGTTGGGGTAGGTTAGTACAGTAGGAAAACAAAAACTAGCCGAAATGAGGCTGAAATATTGGCCCTAAATGTCCAGTGCATTCCATAGGACTCTGTGCAGAGTGCAAATAGAGACTCTGGTACCATAAGGATGGCTGGAAGTCCCACTACTTTTTTTAATTATGTTTATTACCTCGAGTATTACCTTGAAGTGCTCGGATTTCAAGGTATAATAAAACACAAAGGATCCCCTCATTCTAGAATTCATTGCATTGTTAAACGTGACATGTTTGTGCATCTTTGCATCTTGCATAAAGAAAATCTGGGTGAGCAGGGATAAATCCCATGCCTCCTCTTCCGGAAATGGCTGTGCCCAAGCCTTTCAGACGCTGTGTTTATGATGCAGATAGAAAGAGTAGCTGAGCTGTTACCCATCTGCACGGCATCTTCTGATTTCTGTAATACGTGGGCCACCATTTGCCTATGGGAGAATGTAGCAATGTGGATCTTTTTGCATTTGGATTTAATGAGGATAGCAGAATTCTGGGGTTTGGTAAGGTGAGGTTTCTATTTTAATGTTTTTCCCATAGGCTGTGCATGTTTATTAAATTTAGCAAATTAATACAATTGGAAGAGGAGAACCTATCAGAACAGAATCCCTAGCCAGAGGGAGCGATCAGTAGTGGCTAGTGCAGGGGACGCTCAGAACTCCTGGGTTTCTATACTTATCTCTGCCTCTGACTCATTCTGTGTCTTGGAGTAAATAGCGTCCCTTCTCTTTGCCTCAGTTTCCCCATCTATCCGTAAGGGGTAACACTTCTCATAAACAAACTAGGGAATAGCAACCTAGATTGAGTTACTATAAGGTGGGTGCAAAACTGGCTGGAAAGCTGTTCCCAGAGAGTAGTTCTGGGTCTGGTTCTGTTCAATATCTTCATCAATTATTTAGATAACGGCATAGAGAGTACGCTGATAAAGCTTGCGGACGATACCAAGCTGGGAGAGTTGCAGGTGCTTTGGAGGAAAGGATTAAAATTCAAAATAATTTGGACAAACTGGAGAAATGCTGTGAAGTAAATAGGATGAAAATTCAATAAGGACAAATGCAAAGTTCTCCACTTAGAAAAGATCAATCAGTTGCACACATACACAATGGGAAATGGCTGCCTAGGAAGGAGAACTGCGGGAAGGGATCTGGGGGTCAGAGTGGACTACAGGCTAAATATGAGTCAAGAGAGTAACACTGTTGCAAAAAAAGTGAACATCATTCTGGGCTGTATTGTAAGCAAGACACGAGAAGTAATTCTTCTGCTCTACTCTGCACTGATTAGGCCTCAACTGGAATATTGTGTCTAGTTCTGGGTGCCACATTTCAGGAAAGATGTCGACAAATTGGAGAAAATCCAGAGAAGAGCAACAAAAACAATTAAAGGTCTAGAAAACATGACCTATGAGGGAAGATTGAAACAAATGAGTTTGTTTAGTCTGGAGAAGAGAAGACTGAGTGGGGACATGAGAACAGTTTTCAATTACACAAAAGGTTGTTACAAGGCGGAGGGAGAAACATTGTTCTTCTTAACCTCCGAGACTAGGACAAGAAGCAATGGGCTTAAATTGCAACAAGGGCAGTATAGGTTGGACATTTGGAAAAACTTCCTAACTTGTCAGGGTGGTTAAGCACTGGAATAAATTGCCTAGGGAAGTTTTGGAATCTCCATCATTAGAGATTTTTAAGAGCAGATTAAGCAAACACCTGTTGGGAATGGTCTGGGTAATGCTTAGTCTTGCCATGAGTGCAGGGGACTGGACTAGATAACTCTGATTCCCTGTCTCATGGGGCTGTTGTGGAGCTTAATGTTTGGGGAAGTGCTTTGAGATCCTCAGGTGAAAGGATCGGCATGTTCCACTCCTCAATTTCCACTCTGTATTTCAGGAGCACAATCGTGGTTTGCCGTGAGACGCAGGAGCCGGCGGGGCAATCTCCCCGTCCATTAGCAAAGGGTTTGTGTCGGCGGAGCAACGACCTCAGTCGCCGGGAAGATGAGAAGACGTCTGGCCTGTTACTTGTTGGTCCTGTTCGCGGCCGTGACGACGGGCTACCTCTCTCGACGATCCACCGTGGACTTGGACGCCACCCCCAGGACGACGATCACCTATAACGGTAAAGAAGCTGGGTTTTACCCCTGCCCCGAGGCCTTGTTCTGGTGAGAGCAGCCGGACACTGTGCGTTATTGGTGCATGTTGACTGCATGGCCGGGCGGATGGAAGGCACTTTGCAAAGCCCCAGTGTGTGTGACAACCAGTGCTCTGAGCTCTCAGTGTGCCCCCTCCCCCTCTCTCTGATAGCTCCCTGGGGATGAAGCTGATGATTTCCCCCTCCCCTCTGGTCCCCTTGTGTTTTGGCTGTGAAAGAGGGATGGGGCGCGGGGCGGGGACGAACCTGCTCTGGGAGCCATCAGCCTGCCCTGCGTGTTGTCTGGGGGCGGCTGCCGATTGTTCCATGCCAGATCGGAGCTGTCAGCACAACACCATCTGCATGTCCGATGGCATCAGCATCTCCGCCTTCCCGGGCCTCTGAGGCACATACGGCTGCAGCGAGGCTCTTTGGCGCGGCCGCCTGTTCCTGGCTCCCTCTGCTCAGCCCCCGGCTGCTAGAGCTTCCCAGAGCACCTGCATTAGACTGACCTTCCCTATGACATCCCTACCTGCTTCCTTCCCGGGGTCCTGAAGGGAGGATTTTGTCTCCTCTGCAGAGGGGGCTGCCCGGGGGTCCACACACCATCCCACGTAAACCCCAATTCAGCTCATAAGGTGGTGCGTAAACCTTGTTCTGGCCCCTCTGCCTAAGGGTGAATGTTCCGCCCGTGGTGGACTGGAGGGTGGTCAGATAGGCTGTTGCAGGCCTGCCATGGCATGGCTTTCTTGGAGGGACTCGTTTATCCAGCCTCCTGCGTCATCTGCCCTGACCCATGGACCGACTCCTGCTTGCACTTGGGAGTCTTGCAGTTGTCTTTGACAGAAGATGTCTTGCCTTTGCCCTGCGGGCTGGCGTGATGACATCTCACCTGAGATGAAGCTAATTACTTCAAGGCAATTTGGAAGGGAAGCCAAGGCGAGAGCTCTACCTTACAGGGCTGATGAGCGGGCTGATTAATTAACTAACGGTTGCACAGCATTCGCTTAAAGGCTAATGGAGCAAGGAGAATTCAGTTCTCATGGGAAAATAAAACCTTCATGTAACTGCAGCAATTTCTTTGCAACGGCAAATGTGTTGGCTGAAATATCCCTGCAGAGTGCTCAGGAGAAGCCGAGAACTTGGTTAAAACTTCCCGCTTGAGATGAGTAGGAGGTGTCCCGTGTGGGCTAGTGGGTTTAGCTCGGTGCTCGGAGCCAGGAGATTGGTCCCAGCGTCTTCACACACCAACCGCTGAGGGCGTGACTGCTTTGAGAAGCACAGAGCTCTTTATAAACCCTTAGCCACGAAGCAGCTCAGTGTCATTGTTACATTTTACATAAGAACAGCACCCCTGGGTCAGACCAAAGGTCCATCCAGCCCAGCACCCTGTCCTCTGACCATGGCCAGTGCCAGGCAATCAGTGCAGGCAATCATCATGTGATCTATCCCCTTTATCCCCATTCCCAGCTTCTGGCAAACAGAGGCTAAGGACACCATCCCTGCCCATCCTGGCTCATAACCATTGATGGACCTGTGCTCCATGAACTTAGCTCATTCTTTTTTGAACCCAGTTATAGTTTTGGCCTCACAGCATCCCCTGCAAGGAGTTCCACAGGTTGACAGTGTGTGGTGAGAAAAAATAATTCCTTTTGTTTGTTTTAAACCTGCTGCCTATTAATTTTCTTGGGTGATCCCTGGTTTGTGTATTGTTTGAAGGGGTAAATAACACTTCCATGTTTCATGCTTTATAGACCTCTGTCATATCCTCCCATAGTTGTCTCTTTTGCAAGATGAACAGTCTCAGTCTTTTTAATCTCTCCTAATTCTCACATACCTTTGTTGAGATGGGGTGACAACATCTGCATGCAGTATTCAAGGAGTAGGCGTACCAGGGATTTATATAGTAGCAAATTGATATTTTCTGTTTTATTATTTATCCCTTTCTTAATGATTCCCAACATTCTGTTCACTTTTTTGACTTCCGCTGCACATTGGGTGGATGTTTTCAGAGAACTATCTACAGTGACTCCAAGGTCTCTTTCTTGAGTGGTAACAGCTAATTTAGATCCCCTCATTTTATATGTATACTTGGGATTATGTTTTCCAGTGTATGTTGCTTTGCATTTATCAGCATCTGCCATTTTGTTGCCCAGTGTTGTGAGGTCCCTTTGTAACTCTTCCCAGTCAACTTTGGACTTAACTATTTTGTGTAATTTTTTTGTATTGTCTGCAAACTTTGCCACTCCATGGTTTACTGCTCTTTCCAGATCATTTATGAACATGTTGAACAGTTCTGGTCCCAGAACAGATCCCTGTGGGATTTGCTATTTACCCCTCTCCATTCTGAAAAGTGACCATTTATTCTTACCCTTTGTCTCCTATCTTTTAACTAGTTACTGATCCATGAGAGGACCTTTCTTTTTATCCCATGACTGCCTACTTTGCATAAGAGCCTTTGGCGAGGGACCTTGTGAAAAGCTTTCTGAACATCCAAGTCCACTATATTCACTGGATCCCCCTCGTCCATATGCTTGTTGACCCCCTCAAAGAATTCTAGTAGATTGGTGAGGCGTGAGTTCCCTTTACAAGAGCCACGTTGGCTCTTCCCCAGCGTAGTGTGTACATCTGTGCAAGTGAGAATTCTGTTCTTTATTATAATTTCAACCAACTTGCCGGATCCTGAAGTTAGGCTCACTGGCCTGTAATTGCCAGAAATGTCTTTGGAGCCATTTTTAAAAATCAGTGTTCCATTAGCTACCCTTCAGTTATCGGATCCAGAGGCTGATTGAAGCAATAGGTTAACGTACCCCTGTTAGTAGTTCTGCAGTTTCATATTTGAGTTCCTTCAGACCTCGGAGGGATCCCATCTGGTCCTGGTGACTTAAATTACATGGTGATCTCAGTTTGTTCCAAAATCTCCTCTGGGACGGCGGTTCAGATTTGTCACCAGAAAAGAGGGACTCAGGTACGGGAATCTCCCTCCTATCCTCAGCCGGCCAGACCAATGCAGAGAATTCATTTAGCGTCTCTGCAACGGCCTTGTCTTCCCTGAGTGCTTCTCAGGCACCCCCATTGTGCAGGGGGCCTGAAGATGGTTTGGCAGGCTTCTTGCTTCAGAGGTACTTTCCAAAAGGTGCTGCTAGTTGTGCTAGTCGCTCCTCTGTTCTTTTTGAGGCTGCCTAATTATACTTCTACACTTGACTTGCCAAGAGTTTAGGCTCCTTTCTGTTTTGCTCAGCGGGATTTGCCTTCCCGTTTTGAAAGGACGTCTTTTTGCTTCTTGCCGCCTGTTTTCCTCTGTTTAGCTACGGGGGCGGTTTTTTGGTCCTCTCGACGTTTTTTGTTTTTAGTCAGGGGAGCCTCTCTTAGGGTGATGTTTTAAAAGTTTCCGAAAGTTTATCGATGAGGAAAACGAGGCACAGAGAGGGGGAAGGAATTGCCCAAGATATTATCAGAGCCTGACCACCACACACGAAACTCCTTCACCTCTTCCTGCCGGAGGGGAAGTTGCAGGTTGGGGGAGGGCTCCTTTCTGGTGCTGCTTTTACGAAAAGAAAATCTGAATCCATTGTTTCTTAACAAGGCTTCACCCGCCAGGGGCATGTTGTTTGCTAGATGAGGCAGGGTGTGAGACGTGCATGCTCTGTGGGCACGGGTGGAGCTTTTGAGCGGAGCCTAAATGAGTTCCCTCCCGCTTAGGACATCTGTGCACTTTGCCTGCCTGGGTTGAACTGCTGCTGGGGCAGCCGGGGCGATTCGGGAGAGAGAACAGTTCACGGCTACATGCAGAAAAGTCGTTCCTGGCCAAAGCCCAGCACATCCAGGAGAGCTGATGGAAATTCCGTGCACCCCAAAGAGCAAGAAACCTTGGGGCTACCTGCAGTCCTACCTTTGGAAAGAAATCCTAGGAAATGAAATGCCAAAATCTTTACTAAGATGGCCCGGGTCGGGTTGCCAGGTGACCGGTTTTCGACTGTAAGCCTGGTCGAAAAGGGACCTGACAATGTCCAGTCAGATCTACTGACTGGGCACCCAAAGTCTGGGTACTGTGGGCAAGGGAGGTGCCCAGTCATCACCTGCACCATCCCCTACTCAGCTGGGGTTGCCTCCAACCTGTGTTATTAGCTGCAGCTCCCAGCCCTGGCTCTGGGGGCGAGTCCTTCTCAACCTGGGGTGGGGGTGAGGGTGGAGGAAAAGCAGCAAGCGACGGAGGGAGGGGAAAGAGGAGCAAACAGGCAGGTGGGGCCTTGGGGGAAGAGGTGGGAGGGAAGGAGTGGGACCCAGGGGAAGAGGTGGGGCAGGGATAGGGCTTTGGGAAAGTGGGGGAGGGGAGGAGCCTATTGGGAAGGGGCGGGACCTCAGAAAGAGGCGGGGTGCTAGCATTCCTGCTTGGAGCGTCCAGGTTTTAAACATTATGAAGTTGGCAATTCAAGAGCCGCACCGACTGTGGCCCCATGGCACACGCCAGCCGTGTGACTTTGTCCCTCCATCCACTGAGGCACGTCTACGCTGTGATTCCCATCCTGGGCAGGCTGGCTCGTGCCAGCTCCGCTCCGCTCTGCTCACGGTAGCCAGGGTGCCGTTGCTGCGGGGTACGCTGGCTCAGGCCAGCTCCCCAAGCTCGGGCCCGTTGGAATGTGGGTGGCCAGCCCGGGCCGCAACCCCCCTGCTGCTGTTTTTGAGCGTCCTGTCTCGGGCAGAACGTGTGCGAGGGATCGCGGTTCCCCCACCCCCCGTCCCGGGGACGCACGAGGTAAGAGAGTTTGGCGATTAATAGCGTTTGAATGGAGCTCGGGAAGCTTTTCAAATACGCCCAACACACGGGGGGAATAAAATCCACTTAGCGCGGGCCTGTCAGCCCAGCAGAGGCCGTGTTTTCATGCTCGGGGTGCAAGCTTGCGGCCCTGGGCAGTGCTCGGGATTCGCCAAAGTGCTTTGGAGTGGGGGAGGGGGTGTTCCTGCCTGTGTGTGTTGTGTTCACAGGTAGCACTGGGCAGTATAGCCTAGTGGGGAGGGCACTGGAACGGAGGAGATCAGGCTACTATTCCTGGCTCTACTAATGGCCTGCTGGGTAATGGCAGGCAAGTCAGTGCTCAGCTCTGTTCCTCAGTTTTCCCATCTGTGAAATGGAGGTAATGCTCCCGACCTCCTTTGTACAGCGACTTGAGATCTAAAGAGCTAGGAATTCTTATTCGACAGTCACCTGCGTCGCCTAGGGTTTGAGCAGACAGGCAGGTGTGGGCAGGAATTAGCGAGCAGATTCTGGGGCGCTCGCCTCGCATCTGGAAGATTGTTCCAAGCGTCCCCGCTCTGTTTGGATTGTTTGTCTCTGTACTTGGCTCTCAATCCACCCCACCCTTCCGGTGAGGTTTGGGGCCCTGGAACATGCTTGTTTTCCTTCACTGAGTTGGGCTGTCTTGGGGTGACCGGATGTCCCGATTTTATAGGGATAGTCCAGATATTTGGGGCTTTTTCTTATATAGCTGCCTATTACCCACCTCCATCTGTCCCAATGTTTCACTTTCTGTCTGGTCACCCTGGGCTGTCTAGAGATCTCTGTACCTGCCACAACCCCAGAGCAATTGATAAATAAGGACATCTCCTTGCCAGGGAAATGCACGGGGGTGCGTGTGTTTTGGTGTCACTTTTTATTACAGTAGCATAGAGGCCCCACCGGAGTGTACCGACCAGAATCTGGATATTTCTGAAGCCCCTTTGCCAGTTGGCTTTAAGACAAGGGGAGGGGATGTGATTTGCCCACTCAGGATCACGCAGCCGGTCAGTAGCAAAGCTGGGACTGGAATTCAGCTCTCGATCCAGTGGCCTAGCCGCTAGACGACGCTGCCTCTCACTGCACCAGTGTGGCCCCTCCGTTTTGGGCTGTATTTGGCCCTCTGTGAAATGCAGACCCAGTGGTAGTGGCCGGAGCTTATCCAAGCACAAGCTGCCCACTTGTTGCTCTGGCCGTCGTGAGCAGAATTCCAGGCCGATGGAACGTGGTCCTTCTGTTTGACCGTGGTGTGAATCGGCTTTGCCTTGGGCCAGCAGGGGAGAAGCGTTTCATAGCGCAGGTGACTGATCAGATAGCTTAGTGGCGTCTCTTTCCTCAGAGGTCACCAGGTCCCCTGGACTGTCACGTCGTATCAGTGTAAAGCATTTAGCAGGTCTCTGGATGTCTCTGGACCACTATGAGTGACAGGACAAAGGCTCTGTTTGCACCCGGAGCCATGCAGGGGTGGGGGAGGAAGGTAGTGGTTTGTTCCCACCCCATGAGACTGGGCCCCTAGATCTCCCTGTCCCAGCTATTCCCCTCCTCCCCTGCATGCTCTAACCCGCAGCGAAACAGAGCTGGGAGACAAACTCCGGGAACACTGACACATTGGCACTGTGCGCGGACACCCCGTCTGACTGTACCCGCCTGGGCTGCACACCCCCGGCTTCCGTTCCCGTTTGGGAGGCTTTTGTGTGCGTGTGACCTGAGCGCTGGAGACAAGATGTTAGCTTCTAAAATAAAAGACCGGCTTGTGAACTGCTGAGGACAGAGCCAGTCCAGCCCCTAGATGTGTGGATGCACACGATTGTGTGTGTGTGTGTGTGTGTGCGCGCACACACACTGGGGGGAGAGAGACTATGGGAGGTGCTAAAATATTCCTCACACTTCTTTAGAACAGTCAGCGTCTTAAGATGCAAATCTGCAGACTGTGTGTGTGTCCCTGTGTCAATCGAAGGCCTGTGAATAGCGGCGCTTGTACAGAACATTTACATGCAGAATATAAACTGTGGAGATCACACGTACAAAAGTGAAATGGCTCCGCACTGGCTTGGTGGCGTTTCACGACGGGATCCTGGCAGGCAGCTTTGTACCAGGGCGGCTCCTTTCTCCTGTACTGGGACCTGGCTAAGTGTTGGTGGCACTGGCCAGGCCAGCTCTGCCCCTCCTCAACCCACGTGCTGACCCTCCTCCCCCAAAGCATCCGTTTGCCTGATGCTTCTACCCTCTCTAAAGACCGGTGTCCTCCCATCTCTAAGGACTGGGGTCCTCCCGTCCCGTCTCTAAGGCCCGGAGTCTTCCCAACGTGTCTTCCTTTCACTAAGGCCTGACTCTGCCAGCGCCCCCTAGTGTAGATGAACCATAAGGCACCTGCTGGCCAAGCTGCCCCCCCTCAGGCCGCGGCTGGACGTGCTCTTCTGCTGGCATCGTTACGTCTGCACTGGGGATTTTGCCAGCAGTTACGGCGGTTCGGGGTTGTGATGGTGCTGTTCCTGGCGTGACCCACTGAGAGTGTCAGATCAGGACAAATTGCTTCAATTACAGCCCAAGGCTGGGGTTTCTCTGCCCTAAAGGCAAACCAATCCAGCCGAACAGAAAAGACTTTGGTTTCGCCCCGCTGGCTAGCCGCAAGTCACACAAGCAATTCCCTTAGACACTCCACTTCCCAGTATCACCACCAGCAGCCACCTGTCCTGGGGACAAATGGTTATGAAAACCAATACCCCAATAAAAGAAAACAGTTCTTCCCAATTCCAAAGAATCAGGCCCCAGACCCAGGTCAATATACAGATCAGATCTTACCCATAAATCACGCTGTTGTCAATCCTTTAGAATCTAAAATCTAAAGGTTTATTACACAAGGAAAAAGATCTAGGTGAGGGTTAGGAATGGTTAAAGGAAATCAATTACATGCAGTAATGGCAAATCCCTTGCATCCGTTGTAGAATAAACTGCAGGTTCAAATCAAAGTCTCTGGAATACACCCCTCCAGGGCTGGGTCAGCAATCCTTTGGCCAAACTTCCTCCAGGGTAAAAGTGGCAGACTGAAGACCAAATGGAGGTCTCTCTCCCAGGTTTATATAGACTTCCTCTTGTGGGTGGAGACCGCCTCCTTCTTGCTATCCAGAGTCCAGCTGTACCATGGAGTTTTAGAGCCATGTGGTTTCAGAGCCATGTGGTCTCAGCTCCTGACCAGCCAGGCCACATTCCTGGGGAAGCTCAGGTGTGGACGGGCATCTACAAAGTTCATTGTGTAGCTGATAGTCCTTAATGGGCCTTCAAGCACTGTAAGCCCAGCTAACACCAAGGCTTCTGAAAGTGTCCCCAACAGCCTAGCACAATATTTGGAAAGACAGACAGTACAGAGCCAATATTCATAACTTCCTCTACAAAGTTGATAGACACATACAGATAGCATAATCATAACCAGCAGATCATAACCTGGTCGTAGACACCTTATATGACCCCTTTTACCTAATATTTGATGCCCCTACAGGACCTTGGTTGCACCAATGATCTATATAATCCCAGATAATTTGAATAACGTGACAGGGGTGTCAGTTTTTCACATCCCAGGCCAGCAGGGCTGTGCCAGCCTACCTCTGTAGCATACACCTGACCTCAGGTGTGTGACCAGCTCCCTGCTGTTCCGTGCAGGGAGGGGCGCTGCTTCGCTGTGTTCCAGGAACTCAAAGGCCCGTTAACCCTTTGGAGGAAGGCTGGGCTGGGCCCGCTGTGTCTCTTGCCCTGGCAGTGCTGAGTTTATTGCCCACCAAGGAGGGGAGTGAGCGTCCCTGGGGGTTGGGATGTCGCTGTCTGTCTGACGCCGGGCCAGTCGCTTCCGTGGGGGATCCGAGAGCTCGCTCCGAAAATGGGGGCATGCCTCTTGCTCTAGGGGAGCCCAGACTGGGACCCACACACTGTGGCCTGGGCTTCCCTTCCGCTAAATGGCTGTGACAGGCACTGTCACCCAGCACACCTGCGCGCTGGAGGTGGCACGCAGCCCTCCCTTACTCCAATCAGCCTTGGCTTGCTGTGGCAGGGCAGAGCTCCTGCCCCTGGGATCTGTGCCAAGGGAGCTCACTCGGGGCGAACCATAGTTTGATTCCATCGGCGGTGGAGTAAAAATCCTTATCGAGGCCACATGCAGAATCGGAGCATGCCTGGGTCCTGCCCCACTGCGCCCGCTCTGTGCGCTGGCACGCAGCCATTCCCGAGACCTCGCTTCGCTGCC
>ML677382.1:9432034-9462344 GCA_007922305.1 Dermatemys mawii
GTTCCCGAGACCTCGCTTCGCTGCCGTTCCCGAGACCTCGCTTCGCTACGGAAGGCAAAATGAGTTAGGCTGGAAGCTGCTGGGAAAAGGGTCCTTGCAGATCCCTCCCTCTTCACTGCTGGAGTGAAAACCTGCTCCACTTCCCTCCCCTGGGGGAGGCACAGCACAGACCCCCTCTCCTCCCCGGGCAAGCTTTCCCCCCTTCCCCTATGTCCTGGCACTGTGCTTTACCCAGCCCCAGGGCCAATCTCCTCCAGGTAAGAGGGGACATTGGCTCCAGGCCTTCTTAGCAATGGCCTCTCGGGATCAGTCATGATGGAGCCTTTAGTGCTATGGTCACCCATCCCCCTGGACCCATTATCAACCTGTTTTATCCCCGGGCCACAGAGCATGGCCGACCTGGGGCAGATCCCCACAGCCAAGCCAAAGGCTCCATTGTCCAGCTCTGATCTCCGGGCCCCTGGGTGTATCATCAGCAGGCAGACAGGTCCCTGGGATGCCAGCTCCTTCTCGGGGCGACTGCCTTGGGATCAGGCCAATGGGGTTGTTAAAAGGCTCCCTCCGATCTGCCAGGGGCGACCGTCATCCATGTCGGTGGAGCTGACCGGGGCTCTGCAGTGCTGGGCCTCGTTAGATCATGATTAAGCCAGGCACCGTGTGGAACGTCTGCCTCTTTCGCCCTCCTGCTTGTTCTCCTCCTGCTAGTTTTATTCTCTTGCACCCTAGATGCTGATCAGAGCAAGGTTCCTTCTCCGCCTTTCGGAGACACCCAGATCTGCCAGTCAGTGCGGGCTGCTGCTCTGAGCAAAGGATTGGGGATGAAGCAGGATTTGAATCCTTGCTGTTCCACAGCCTCTCCATGCGGAGCCCAGCCTTCTGCACAGGTGTTGAGTGCATGCACCCACCTGTCACCCGACCTGGGTGCACGGGTGCAAACCCGCAGTCTTCCCCAGAGGTTGGATCTGGCCCTCTCTGGCCAGTAACAGCACACAGGAGTAGCCCATTTCTCCCACAGTTCCTGAGTCCTCCCCGCTGCCCAGGGCTTCTCCTTCTTCCAGGTGCCGAGGGTGAGTTCAGCTGCCAGCTGGTTTGGAGGAGGCTTGGGCCTGGAACGTGCTTGCGACCCCCTTAAGACTTCTTTATGGCATTTGACTTGGTACGGCCTGACTGTGATTAAAAACATAGAAAGCGATCTCATGAACATGGCCCACATTAAGTGGATTAACAGTTGGCTAGTGGAGAGGTCTCAAAATGGAATTATCAATGGGCAGCAGCACCCAGAAGGGGTGTCCCCTGGGGGGGTCCCGTTCTTGGCCCTCCATTATTTAACATTTTGTATTAACGACCTGGAAGGACACATGAAATCATCCCTGGTAAAGTTTGCAGATGACCCAAGGCTTGTGGGGTGAGGGTGTAGAATGGAGGGCACAAGTCACTGATCCAGCGATTGGGATTTCTCGGTAAACTGGGCACAAGCAGCCAATATGTAAATATATCCATCTAGGAGGGAAGAATGCCGCTGGGCTCACGGGGCGGGTGAGACTCTCTCGGGAAGGAGCAACTCGTAGATTTGAAGGTCGAGGTGGAGAATCAGGGGAACCTGAGCTCACAGCGCAATGCTCTGGCCGGACGTGCGTAAACAGGGGGATGTCGAGGAGGAGCAGAGAGGTTATTTTACCCTGGATTTGGCCCCGGTGCGACTGCTGTTGGGATCCTGTGTCCAGGGCTGGGGCCCACCACTCAAGAAGGATGTGGATGAATTGGGAGAGGAGTTGGAGAAAAGCCACAAGACTGATGAAAGGGTCAGAAAACCTGCCTTGTCGCAAGGAGATCTATCTGTTTAACTTAACAAGGGGTGACTGAGCCCAGTCTGTGAGTATCTGGGGAGTAAATATTGAAGAGCGGGCTCCTCCGTCTAGCTGACAGAGATCTCACACCATCCGATGGCTCGACGCTGAAGCTGGAAATAAGGTGTCAGTGTTTAATAGTCAGAGTAATTAACCATTGGAGCAAGGTTCTGCCCATGGCCGGATTAGCCCGTGGCTTTGGTTCCATGAGCTCTCTGGCTGCTAGAGTGATGGCAGGCTGGCTCCATTGCCTAGGTAGCCTTTGCCATCTGCATGGCTCTCTTCCGTCTCTCTGCCCTGCTCCCGGCCCCCATCTGGTGCTGGAGCGGAAGGCGGGGAGCCTCGGGCGCAAGCCACATGGCTTCCTGCAGCGTGGAGTCGCCTTCCACACCTGAATTGCAGCAGTTGCTTGGATACTGCCCGCGTTGGCCCCCCTCGCAGCGACCCTGCAAGTATCCAGTTGTGACCCTACAGCCTGATAATGTGTTTAGCTTGTCTCGGTCCTTACGGGAGGTCTCAGCCCATCCCAGGGCACCGAGTTAACCAGAGGAGCTGCAGTGCCACGGGCACAGCCGCTGGGAGGCAGGCAGTGGAGCACAGAAAGGGGATGTGGCTGGGTTTGTATGGCTCTGAGATATTACCCGGGCGGAGCTCCACCTCAGACCTGTGCTTCCCCAAGGCAGAACCCGCCCGCCCTGCCCTGTCTGGGTCCATCTTCCCAGCTCCCTCGGCTGGGGGAGGGAGGGAGCAGGTGAGGGGGAGGTAAAAACCAGCTTCCGCTTAAGAAACAAAACTTGGAGGATCTCACAAAGATCGAAACCTGGGCTCCGGGCAGCTGGTGCTCCAGCACAGGGACGGCCGCTGGGGAATTTACGATGTGAGCGATTTCTGCTCTTCACGCCCATGTGCAAATGGCATCTCTCCCCACGTTCCCAGGCCTCTGTGCCAGCGTGTGTCTCCTGCTGTCCGAACCCGGAATGGTACCCTGCAGGGCCCCGGGCAGGGAGGACAGACTCGGGAAGCAGAGCGCATTGGTCTGGCTCTGGTTCCTTGGAGCAGAGCTGGCTGGTTCCAGAGTGGGCTGTGGGACTGAAGGAACATAAAACGGGCAGGAGCCCTCTGGCTTTGGGCCGTTGTCACGATTCATTGGGTGGGAAGCCACGTAGAACCAGGTTCCCTCCCCAGTCATTCCCTCAGAGCAGAAGCACACTCCGGAACGCCTCGGCAAGGCAATCAAAGGACGCTCCGAAAAGCAGGGCCAGCCCTCCCTGCCATGTGGGCCTTTGGGTCTCTTCCTGTGCCACGTAAGCCAGACTTTCTCAGATCCGGGCAGGAGCGGTCAGACACCGGCTCTCCAGGGAAGCAGCGGTTGCTGGGCTGCACTGGGTTTGCAACGTATCGCGCTCCAGGGACCTTCGAGGAGAGAACGCTGTTGCCTGGTGCCATGTAAAGTCACTGACTCCGAAAACCAGCGCAGAACGCACAAGCAGCGACTGCTGGCGAGTGCCTGATTTCCCGCGGGGCAGCAGATGGCAACCGGGGTCCTGTCGGCTGGGAAGTCACCTGGTTAATTGCAGGTCTTGGCCTAAGGAACCTTCCTGCCCTGCAGCCAGAGCCTAGAACGTCTCGTTCGTTTCCTGGCCGCTTTGGAAAGTCACTGCTGTGGTAGCAACGGGATTTCAAAGGCAGGTGTTTGCCATCTGTCCCCACTCCCCTCAGCTAGGATTCCAGCACCCTGGAGGTCAAGATCAGAGGGTTTGTACTTTGCTGGGGTGTGGGGTTTCCTTTATTTACTCTGCACAGGCCGGTTTGTTCATAAAAGTTTAACTATGCCAATACCTTGCCTGTCTGGATTCCAGGTCGTTTGTGCAGGCGATTGTGCGCCTCAGTTGTACACGCTGTCACGGTGATCGTGTCTGCAGTTGGTCAGGGCAGTCAGTTTGTGGACTGGAAGCTCTTTGAGGACGGGATTGTGTCTACCTCAATGCATATACAGCATCGTGCACCACGGGCCCCCAATCCTGAATGGGACCACTGGGCAGGACCGTATGATCAATATTACATGTGTAAAATAATACCTGGCATTTCTAGCAGTCTTCAGCAGCAGATCTCAACATACTTTACAAAGGAGAGCGGTATAATTATCCCGGTTTTACAGCTGGGGAAACTGAGGCAAGGTCACCCAGCAGCCCAGTGACCAAGCTGGGAGTAGAATTTAGGTCTCCCGAATCTCTGTCTAGTGCACTGTCCCGTGCGCTATCCACTAGGCCATGCTGTATCCAATTGTGTGTCTGAACTTTGTGAAGAACTGGCCAATAGCAAGGATCTCAAACCTCCTCACAGCCATTACTGACTTTGCACGTCGGATGGACGGACGGACACACTGTCTCTCTCTCTGACTCTGTCTAGCATTATCCGTATTGTGCCAGCAAAACGGCCGCACAGAGTGGTTAAGTGACCTGTCTGAAGTCACAGAGTGAGTCCAAGGCAGTGCTGGGGACAGATCCTTGTTCCTTGCTCTGCTGTTTGTTTAGTGTGTTGTTATTAGGGAGCAAGCCCCCGGGTGCTAGGCTCTGTGTATGTATACACCCTGAAAAGACAGTCCCCGAGCTCACAAGTGATGTGATGTGCTCTAACCACTCCACCACGCTCAGCTCTCGAGGAGCGGATATGATGACCACCTCCTTGCTGCTTCTCCCTGGCACCTGTTGAATCCAGCCCTGGTGTCCCCTTCCTCAACCCGTTCCTTTCCCCTGCTGGGGGGGTTTGAGTTGGCGCGGGCCGAGTGCCAGTCTCACGCTCTGTGAGAGCTGACGAATTGCTGCCAGGTGGCCAGACTCCCCAGCCCCCTCTCCATCCAAGTGAAATTGAGGGTGAACTGGCTGCTTCTGTCGGTTGTTTAATGTCAGTGCATTGGAGAGCGAATGCTGGGAGCCCGGCTCTCTGCACTGTTGGCTGGTTACGTTCACGGGCATGGGGCTGGAGCCTGGAGTGCCCCGCACTAGCCTTACCCACTCTGGTTCACGAATAATGTCCGTTTCTGCAGCACCCTCTGGCCCAACGGGGGTTTCCAAACTGCAGCTGATCTGCAGGGCCTGCTTCCACCCATCTCCGAAATGCAGCCACCTCTGGGGCAAAACCTGGCAGCGGTCACATGGCCCTGTGCAATGGTACATAACAGTTCCATCCTCTGCTAGTACTGGGCTGTTCCCTTGAGGCCAGACGAGATGATTTAATGGTCCCTTCTGGCCTGAAAAGCTGACACAGGAATTTCATTTCCTTGGCTCTTTCCCTGCACTCTCAGATGGATGCGGTAATGTGGCCAAGACACTCTGGTCCGTGCCCCTCCTGGTGGAGAAAGACCTGCTCTGTCGCCTGCTCTGGAGGCCCCGTTGTGCCGCTGACTCAGTGGGAAGAGTTTTTCCTCCTTGCAGTCTGCAGCAGCACTTCTGTGCCAGCCAGGGACCCTCCGTGACCCCCTCCTGGAATCCAGCCAGCCCAGCTGTGGAGGCCGCCTGGGATCCCAGTGCCAAGGACGGAGTCCCTGGGCCAGGTTACGGTCTCTCCCTCCCCATTGCTCAGGGACGGATCTTTCGCAGGGCGACGGTGGCTGCGTCACAGTCATTTGGGGATCGTCTCTGGAGCCGTGAGTGGCGTCGTGCCAGCCGCGAGCTCCTCTCCCTTGAGCTTTGCCCTTCAGTAACACAAGGTGTGTGGCACGGGCGTGGCTTGAGAGCCGTGCGGGTGGGCTGAGCTGGACCGTCCACGCCCAAGTCCCTGCTGTCCCCTCTGACCCTCGAGATCCCCTGTCTCGTGTGCAGCCTCCCGGAGGGGATGCTGGGGCACGGAGAGAGGCAGCGATGTGCCGACGTCCGCTCAGCGGCAGAGCCAAGAATCGAACCCCGGTGTCCTGATTCCTGCGCCGGTGCCATCGCCGCGGACAGGCTTGGTAGAGAGGCCGAGGGGGATGTTGCCTGGACTGCGGTGCGGTGATCAGGGCCAGTGCCTGGGGCATTTCTGCACAATCCAGGTCCTGCCGCTGCTGCCTGGGCTTGTCCTTGTGCCGTCTCTCAGCATGGATAGCTTGGCCTGTCAGCTCTTTGGGACCGGGGCTGCCTCTTTGTCTTGTGTTTGTACAGCATCTTGCGCCAGTGGGTCCTGGGCCAGGATGGGAGCTTCTAGGTGCTACCAGAATCCACATAAATAATCTCCTCGGTATGCGTGGTGTTGGGTGACATCACTGATATGGCATCGATGCCCCAGGTCTCAGCCAGGTCAGGCCCCGTGGTGCTAGGTGCTGCATAAATGTCGTGACCGCCCTGTCTAAAGAGCGGGCAGATCGGTGAAACCAGCCGCTGCGGTAGCTAGACACAGGAAGGGGAGTGCTGGCCATGCCTGCCACAGGGGCTGAGCCAGGGCGAGGGAGGTGTCTTTCCCGCACCCCCCGAATGTTGACCCCTGGATGCCACACACAAACGGGAGGGGACGAGGTAACAAAAACAACAGGCTGCTTCAGTGCCGAATAGCTGGGTGCACAATTCAGAGCGACCACAGCCAGCCACCTAGCTAGGGATTGGCTCCGGAAGTAGCCCTGGGGGAGAGATGCATGCAGCAGATGAGGCCACCTGTGCAAACATGGGCCCGGTGGGGACTGTGTGGGCCAATGCATAGGCCCTGACTTTCATTTTTCTCAGGGGGTCGCCTACCACAGAGTTGGTGTCTATGGGCCAATGCATGTGGCACCAGGCTCCCAGCTCTGCGGCAGGCCGGGGCGACCCTGTGCACGGGGGTGAACGCTGCGCTCCCTGCTCTGTACCACGCTTTCAGCTCGGGAGGCTCAGGGTCGAGTGTTGTCTGGATGTGGCAGCTGTGGGCCCCTTGCGCCCGCTCTCCAGAGAGTTATGTGCCAGCCAGCGGGGGCAGCCGGGCCCCCCGTACTCCCTGCCCCTAAATGGGCTCTGATCTCCTAGCGCCGGGTAGGCTCGGCCTTCCAGGCTGAGGCCTCAAAGGGTCTCTCAGCGGCACAAATGGGCTCTGCTGTTGTGGGGAGCTCGTCTCCTGAGTTGCTCCACCCTTCAGCGCCTCCAAAGCCCAGCGGGCAGGAGCTGCTGCCCAAGGGCTGCCCGGGGCTTTTGGTTAGTAACCGTCTCTCTGCAGGCCCCTCAGGATCGGGCCCAGGCGCCGTTCCCACCTGGCCTGTGTGAAATGAGCTTCGTTCCTGCAGGCCGCGCCCCACCCCCGCTGCTGGGCTTGATTGTGCCCCTGGGGAGCAGCCACCGTGCTGGGGGTGCGTGGGGGGGCGGGGGGCAGATGAGTTGGGTGGGCCACAGGCTGAGCCCCACTTTTGCCCCTAGCAATTTATTAAACCCTTGGCAAGCTCTCTCGGTGGGCACCTGGGCACCTCACTCTTTGTCCCTTCCGTACAGCGCCTTGCGCTAGACCCAGGAACCAGACACAAACCTCAGACAACTGCCTCTGGGGACATGTGGGGGGATGGCGCTGCCGGTGCTTTACGGGGTGGGCGGGAAGGTTTGGCTCCTTTCCCTACAGCCGCAGTCAGGTTTCCTTTTGTATCTGGCTCTGTAACTCCTAGACAACGCTATTCCTTGATGAATTCCCACCCTGCTCTGTGCACAGCCCTCCGCCGCGCTCTCCGCGGACTCGTTTTCTTCTCCTTCCAGCCGCGGAAGGACACCAGTGTCATAAAGGGTGTGACTTGTTCTGACAGGACCCAGTCACTAATGGCTCCTGAATCTAAAGAGGGATTTTAATTAGTGGGGAAAACTTTCCAACGGGAGACTGAAAGCAATTAGGGCCTTTCGCTTTCCACAAGACCTTCCTCCTCATTTATTTCTTTTGTCCCCTTCGCTCGTTAGCTGAGCTGTTTAAATAATAATACTTGGTGTGCCCGTTGAAAGTGCTTTACAAACATTGCTTAATCCTCACCCTGGGGCTGCTTTCAGTTTCTCCAAATGAAAAAGGGCTTTTTTGGAGTGGAAAACCCCCCAACCATTTTAAAAACTAAATTGGCACACACGAAAATTGTCATATTTGTACGGCAGTGTTTTGTTTCTCCAAAGCCAGGGGTTTGGGCAATGGAAATGGAACTTTTGGGACAACATTTTCAGTAATTTGAGGGGCGGGAAGTGGATAAATGTCACCCACAAAACTTAAAATTGGCTCATTCGAACACTTCCGAATGAAGACAGTTTTTAAGTTCACTAAGCGAGTTTCCAGCCGGCTCTGCCCCAGCCTCTTCCTGGGCTGAGTAAGGAGCCCACGGTTCCTCTTCTTAAACCAGAGCAAAGAGAAGGTGACTTGGCGAAGGCGCAGAGGGAAACTGTGGCAGAGCCACGATAAAGGGATGTGGGTTCCTAGCAGTTAGTCCATCACCACTGCGCTAAATCCCTTCTTAGGCCACTGGCTTTTGTTTTAATTTTTCCTGCCATGCTGTGAACCCAGTGACCGTGCGGGGGTGAAATGTCACAGGAAAACGTTCCCTGCTTTGCCCAGCGGCGTGGGGATTCCCGAGCCGCTGTCTGACGGGAAACGGGCCCTTCTTCGCGGCCCACCAGGCCCGGTCTCCTGGCTTAAAACCCGCACAATATCACTGACTGCTCGTGATGGGGGAGTGTGGGGAAAGCCCTGGAAATCGCACTGCGGCCTGGCACCGGACAGAAGAGGCACCAGACTCACTAACAGACACAAACACCCCAATTGCTAGCCCAGTGCGACCGCCTGTGTAGAGACAGTTTCAGCCAGTT
This sequence comes from Dermatemys mawii, assembly GCA_007922305.1. Taxonomy (NCBI): domain Eukaryota; kingdom Metazoa; phylum Chordata; order Testudines; family Dermatemydidae; genus Dermatemys; species Dermatemys mawii. Next base: position 9,440,646 of record ML677382.1, read on the forward strand.
CAGAGGGGCTTAGCCCCACTCAGTGAACGTACACGCGACTGGCCTATCACCAGTATTGCATCAGGCCGGTTGCCATGGGACTAACCAGCTTTAAAGCCTAATTAAACCAGTGCAACCAGTGCCGTTGTACCGGGGAAAAGGTGCCTCGTACGGGCCTCGCTTCTCCCCCTTCCTGCGTAGGAACAGCGATAGGACTGCCGTTACAGCACTCCGGGTGTAGTTACAGTCGTATGGCTCCCGTGGCTGTACATCCACAGACGGTGGTGCAGAACCCCGTCTCCCTGCGGCGTCTGTGATGTCACAACCACTTCCGCCGCTGCGGCCTGGCAGCTGGACGAGGTTTTTCCATTTCTGCTTATGACACCCCAGCCGGCCTCAGCCCCCCAAGGGAAGCAGCAAGCTGCCGGCCAGCCCCCACTTCCCATCCATCTGCCTGTCTCTCCCTGCCCCTGGGCATGAGCCAGGCTGGCAGCCCTCAGGGGAACGGAACATACCACGGCCATGGTCTTGGGCAGCCCTGCCAGCTGCTGCTGCTTGGAAAGGTGCCTCCTCCCAGCCAAGATCCCCTCTCCCATCTGTTCAGACTGATGCGGGGAGGTCCTGTAATGCAGGAAAGCCAGAGGGCTGGGGAGAAGCTCTGAGCAGGGACTCGCTTGGTCTGGCTTTGGGCCCATCTGCTGCCTCAGTTTCCCTCTAGGCTTCAAAGTCTCCGTGGTCATTTTTCAGGGCTTCCCCTGGCTTACCGCCTGCAGCCGGCTTTGCCTTCCCTCCAGCCACATGACTCCTCGGTGATCCTCCGAGCTGGGGCTTTTCAACCAGCAGGCTCCTGCTCCCTGCATGGCTCTCCCTGTCTCTCCCACCTCAGGCTGCCCTTCTCTTCCCCCTCGGGCCTGGTTCTAGTCCCCTGCTGCCATCCCATAAGCCCCACACCAATTCAGTCCACCTGAGAAGGTGGCTACATCTGGCCTGAGCCCCCAAGCCCATTAGAGGGCCAGGTCAGCTTGTGAGAAGCTCCCTTTGCCATGTGGGAATCGAGAGAGTCTAACAATCCGGGCATGGCGCTGAGGCTGGGGTCGTGGGAGTCCCCGATCCCTTTCCTAGCTTCCTTCTGCGTTAAGCTCTGGTCGTTCGCCATCCCTGCATGTCTCTGTTCCCCCCTCCCACTTTTGGCTTTACCCCTTCACGCTGCCCCCTGTGCCCACGTGCTGTCTAGTGGGATGGCCTCCCTGAACCGGTCTCTCTCCTGTCAGGACGCGCAGTGCTGTCATTGCAGGCTGGGACCCACTTCTCCACGGCCCCCCACCTCTGTGATAGAGGAGCAGCAGCTCTGGGTCACGGCGCCTTCCATTGAGCAAAGTCTCGGGGGAGCCTGCATCCCCCGCACCGGCACTTTCCCCACCCAACTCCACGGCGGCAGGAGTTTGCTGTTCCCGTCTGACTGTAAAGCAGAGATTCACGTTTCTTATGGACCCTCCTGAGCCAAGGCAAAAGTCCAGATACGAGCGTGAAATAAACCCAGCTGTGCAGCAGCCTGCCCTGGGGTGGGGTGGGGGTGACAGTCGACTGCCTGGTACATGCAGCACTGAGAGAGAGGTGAGCGAGCGGGGTTCCCTGGAGCTGGGGGACCCCAGACAGCCGCCTACCAAAGAGCAAGCGCTGAGTCAAAGGGACCAGGGCTCTTTGACAGCTGACAGGCGGCTCGCGGGCGCCTCTGGAGCTGAGTCACGCTGGCTCTGGGGAAGCAGCCTTGTCCTTCAGCGCCTGATAAATGCAACCCGGCAGCAGGGATCCCTTCTGCCCGCGTGTGCCCCTGCGCAGCTGCAGAAGGGCATGGGCGCCTCTGCATGGACTCCTCCGGACGCTTGGTTTCCTTTTCCCATCCTGTGTCTCTCCGGGTCCCTTCCAGCCCCACATTTGCGCAAGATGCCTGGGAGAAAACCCGCACTGCTGCCTGTGTGGCCCGACGCTGAGCTCCTGGGTGGCTTTGCCTGTCCACGGGAGCGACCGTTCCGATGCAGTTTGGTTCTACCAGGCCGCTTGGCATGCACACGGCCAACAGCCCCCCAGATCCGTCCCCTTCGGGAGGTGCAAAGGGTACCTCTACTGTGCACGGCCAAATTCCGAACCCTTCTCCCACCTTTGAAATCTCACACTAGCGCCCAGGAACCTCCGGCACAGGCCTGGGAAAACTGACACTCTGATAGATCTGCGGGTACCACAGGAGTGGGTTTCCCTTCTTATACCCACTCTTGTCTCACTCAGGTGCATTAGAGATGCAATTCCCACCTGTTCGGAAGGCTAGGACGAAGGGCTAGTCCCAAAGAGCTAGATCCCTCTGGGCCCGAGTGGGGCCTAGGCCTTCTTGTAGAGGCAAATTTTGCCCTAGATGAGCTGTTCTAACACTGCTCTGTGCTTCTCCTGCCCCCAGAATTATCTGACGTCTGGCGCTTCAGCAGCGACGCCCTGAACTACACCACCTTGCTGCTGGAGGACGAGAAGGGAATCCTCTACGTGGGAGCGCGAGGGGCCATATTCGCCTTAAACTCCAGCAACATTGCTGACGGCTCCCAGCGGGAGGTGAGCAACGCACCGCCTGGCCTTGGCTCCCTTTGCAGCAGCTTTGGCTGAGGTTCCTGCATAGCCAGTGGGTGGTTTTGGGTGCTGAGCCTCCGGTGTCTGCAGCGGGGCAAAACCAAGTCACTGTTCATGGAAGATCTTAGCTTTGGCTCCTAGCTGCTTTTTTTTAATTTTTTTTTTTTTTAATGCATATCGGGTCTGATTAGTGTGGAGGGAGGGCAAGGGGGTGGTACTCATGTAAGCTCCACCCACAAAAAATAAGCCCCACCCTCAAAATGAGCTCCACCTATGTGTCACCCCAAAATGAGGCCTGGCTCCCAGGAGAATGTGCGGATCGATGACCTTCTCTCTGCTTTCTCCCACGAGCAGTGGCCGAATGAACAAGTCCCTGGGTGTCTGAGCTAACCCCTCGCAGCGCTGAATGAGGGAGTTTTCACCTCTTCCAGCGATGGCCCGCGCGCGGCTCTCTGCCTCAGTGAGACTTGTCACGTTTTCCAGATTGTCTTCCTAAGGAGGACAACTGCCAACTTTTTAGTTTGCAATCCAAGCTGAGATTCTGGACAGCAATTAACAGCTCCAGCTGGATGCTCGTTAGGGCGGGTGAGACACGGGTTCCTAATCCCAGGAGAATTTTCAACCGTCTGAAAAATGTTCCTGTCCCAAATTGTGGGAAAAAATCAAAATGTCAAAAATGTTCAAGAAGCAAAGATCCGCTATCCGGGTCAGGCCAAACGTGACGTTTTGACCTTTTCAGCCTCACCCCTGCCTCTTTTTTGGGTGTAAATTTGCAGACATTTCTGAACTAAAAGGAATTTTGACAACAAACCGAAACGTTGCGGTTCGACTCTCTCTGGTCTCTGGGCTTTGCCTGCTAGTGGTCAGCTGGAGGTGGACAGCCGCAGGGTAGCGCCCTCTGCAGGTGCAGCTGCAGCAGTGCAAGCTGCTCCACTCCCGGCCTCGGCTTGGAGACCGAAGGGGGGTGTTTCATGGCAGAGCAGGCAAAATCGACTCTCAAGTCCATGAGAAAAGGAGGGTGGGCGGACCCGCTGCTAAAGCACAGGAATGGGACCCAGGAGATCCAGGTTCATTTCCCAGCTGTGCCTCAGGATCCCCATGTGACCATGGGCAAGTCACCTCTGTGCCTCAGTTTCCCATCTACAAAACGGGGATAGTAATCCTTCCCTTGTTTGCCTGGCTGTGTCTATGGTAAGCTCTTCTCTCGTTACGCACAGCACCTAGCACCAGCAGGCCCGAGCTGGGCTGGCACTGCCGTGATTCCAGTCATTAGTAACAGCGACCAGGCTCCGTCATCTCTCAGTTATCTGCCTTAGCCAAGCTAGTTCTTGGTTCCAAGTGAGTTCACTCGCAGCAGCCCCCTCTGCCTGGCCAGGGTGCAGTTTGCTGTGTCTGTCCTTCCTCGGGGTATCTGTCCCCACCTGGGGTCATCCCCTCACAGGCGTACAGGCCCATGTCAGGTACCAGTAGCTGCACTGGAGCCTGGCACTGTGACGTGCGGCCGCTCCTACATATTGGGGTTGGTCCATCTGTCCTCCCAGCTGACACCCCCAAGTGCTTCTCCCGCAAAGTCTCAGCTCCTTCCTTTGGGGTACATGCCAACCCCCCCGACAATGCCGGCTGTTGCGGGCTGGGGAGAGCACCCGTCCTGCAAATTCCTCTCTGTGCCCCGGCACCCAGCAGCTGAAACCAAACCAAACACCTGGTGCCAAAGGCGTTAAGACCAGAAGGGGCCCCCCTGGTAACCTAGCCAGACCTGCTGCAGAGCACAGGTTGTTCACTCTGACCCAGCAGGCAGCCTGGGAACCTGGAATAGGCCAAGACCAGGCTGTTTGCCCCAGGCAGAGCGTGGTGGGGGGACCGGGGTGCAGGGGGAGGCTGGAGGGAACCAGGGGGGCGGGGTGTCCTCAGCAGCCTCCCTTGTGGACTCTGCTATTCCCCAACCCAAACGTGGACGCTTGGAGGAAGCGCTGCAGGCTGCACTGCCTTGCCTGGGCTCTTCGCTAGCCCCATTTCCTCACTCCAGCTCCCTGCTCTGCTTTCCCCTGGCGGCTGCGTCCGGCTGAGGCGGCTGGGGGTTGTGGAGCACTGAGTCCCTGTGTGGTGGAAGAGCCCTTTGCCTTCACCTAAGCCTCGGACACCAGGCAGCACCCGGGCCCGTCTCGCAGAACCCCTTACCCCCAAGCCCCACGTGGCCAAACACATCTGGTGCCCAGCTTCTCCCCAGATGTGTCCCCAAGTGACCTTTAACTCCCGGGCCCACTGTCCCGCCCCATGCCGTGCTCCTGGGCTGCCATCGCAAACACGCTCCATTGAGGTCCATGCAGCCTCCGTGCCAGGCCTTGCAGGGCGTCTGGCCGCACGCCAGCCGTGCCGTGCCGTGGCTGAAGGCGCCGTCAGCAGCGGGTCCCCTTGCAGGCCTGGGGGTTGACCCCTGCACTGCAGCTGCCTGTTGGGGCTTTGTCTTCGTCTCCTTTTCAGTTGGCTGTTGAAATGGCCGGAGCTGTCAATTCGCTGCACCGTCGAGCAGCTCGCCCGCTCTCTGGCTGGGAACAGGGCATGGCTAGGGCCGGCCGGCACAGACGCCAGCCGGGCAACCAGAGATGGTGCTGGAGGGTGCAGGTGGATGGGAGGGCGAAGCTTAGCTGGACCTCTGCGGAGGGCTTGTGTTGTCTGGGCTCAGGCTAGCGGCCCGGCTGCTGTGGCAGCGTTTGCTCGTCTGTGGCCGGCCAGGGGCTTGCGAACGTCTCTCCTGGGTGGGAGCCTGGCTACCGTCCTACATGAATTGCCTGGTGGCCTGAGGGCACCACACTGGGCTAGGCCAGAGTCACCTAGCAGGTGCCAAACGCAGCAGCTGACTTGCTAATCTGTCCACTCCTCCTCCCCAAACCCATCGCTTAGGCAGCACCCCCCGCCTGGTCCCTCGAATGGGGCTTTCCCAGCTCTGTATCCAGTAGCCCCCATGCTCTGCCTAGCCCGGCTCCTGGGAGCTCCAGGGGGAGCAGGCCTGCAGTGAGACCAGGGGAGAGGCATTGCCTAAAGGCAGTGGGGCAAGCAGCCCGGTTAATAGAGCTGCCAGCTCCCCTAGGCCCCCCTGTGGCTAGCTCAATGGCTCCCTGAAGCTGAACACCTCCCCCCAACCGTGTCCCGGCTCCTTCTCCTCCTGTCTGTCTCACGCCCCCTTGGTCCAGTGTCCCCTTCTCGCTGCCCCAAGCGCCAGCACCCTCCCCCAAGCCGTGACCTCTGTACCCGCTTGCGGGTATTCCTGCTGCTCCTCTCTCAGGGGATTGGTCCTGCTCTGAGCAGGGGGTTGGACTAGATACCTCTTCAGGTCCCTTCCTACTCTGAGATTCTATGATTCTCCCCTGCCAGCCCATCCCAAATGCTGCTGCTAAAATCCTCCCCCGCCCCCAATACTGGGACACCCCGCTCCCTGGCTCCCCCAGCTCCACCCCTGGCTCCTTCCCCTCCAACTCTGCACATCCTATGCCAGCCCAGACGCTCCGATGAGGGATGCTGTCAGAAGGGGCCTGCAGGACTGGCGGGAGCTGGCAGCTAAGGATACGCGTCCACAGGTGGTGAGAGGTCAGACCATGGTGGGGTAGAGTTAATGTTTTCCAGCCATTAAGTCCTTCCAGATCCTGTTGTCCTAGATACACGCTGTCTTTTGTGTCCCAGTTTTAGGCGCTCTCTCCCTCCCCCCTGCCTCAGCTGATGGGCCCAGCGGATGTGATTTCACAGCCTGACAAATCGGCCAGTGATGAACGTTGTCTCCACGCCAGGCTCCGCGAGGGGCCAGTCCCTCCGGCATTCTCACTGACAGCGCCACCGTCTCTCTGCCAGCCCCGCCGCATTGGGCGGTGGAGGGGCATTTTTTGCTTCCCGTCTCTGTCTCGCTGAGCCTTTCCCATGAGGGGCCCCTGGGTGGTTACACAATGGTTTTATGATGTATATTGCAGCGGCACCGCGAGGCCCTGGTGTGCCAGGCACTGCACAGACAAGGGAACCGTCCCCTACCTCAGAGAGCTATGAACTAGGTAGGGTGGACCCCGGGCAGCAGCCAAGAAGGATTGTGACCCCGATTGCCTGGAGAGATTAAGTAGCTCTCCCAGGGCAGCGGAGAGAGGATCTGATGGTGCCAGTCGCAGCCCCCCAGCCCTTATGTCACTTAAAGCTGGGGGGGCGGGGGAGAGCAGCTTCAGGTGTTGGCGCACGGTCCTTCGCCAGCGGAGAATTCGGCACAGTGGAGTCCTGCCATGCCACATCCCCTCCCTGTCCCCTCCTCCGGCCCAGGAGGTGGTGAGTTTGGATACTAGAGCTTCACATTCCAGGTGGGCAGTGCCGCCTCAATGGGGTGGATTCTCCAGGGCATACGCTGGGTGGTTTAGGCTCCTTCCGGTTCTGTTCAATATCTTCATCCTTGATTGAGACAACGGCACAGAGTGTCCAAGCCTACAGTGTGCGGACGATACTGAGCTGGGAGGGGCTGGGAGTGCTTTGGAGGAGAGGATTAAAATTCAAAATGATCTGGGCAAACTGGAGAAGTGATTAGGATGAAATTCAATAAGGAGAAATGCAGAGTACTCCACCTAGGAAGGATCTATCAGTTGTGCACGTACACAATGGGAAATGGCTCCCTAGGAAGGAGAACTGCGGAAAGCGATCCGGGGGTCAGAGCGGATCACAGGCTAAATAGGAGTCAACAGTGTGATGCTGTTGCAAAGGCGAACATCATTCTGGGCTGTATTAGCAAGAGTGTTGTGAGCAAGACATGAACAGTAATTCTTCCGCTCTACTCCCCGCTGATTAGGCCTCACCTGGAGTATTGTGTCCAGTTCTGGGTGCCCCGTGTCAGGAAAGATGTGGACAAACTGGAAAGAGTCCAGAGAAGAGCAGCACAAATGATGAAAGGTCTAGAGAACATGACCTGTGGGGGAAGATGGAAAAAACTGGGTTTGTTTAGTCTGGAGAAGAGAAGACTGAGAGGGGACATAACAGTTTTCAAGTACATAAAAGGTGGTTACAAGGAGGAGGGAGAAAAATTGTTCTTAACCTCAGAGGCCAGGCCAAGAAGCAATGAGCTTAAAGTGCAGCAAGGGGGGTTTAGGTTGGACATTAGGAAAAACTTCCTAACTGTCAGGGTGATTAAGCACTGGAATAAATTGCCCAGGGAAGTTGTGGAATCTCCATCATCGAGGATTTTTAAGAGCAGGTCGGACAAACACCCCTCAGGGATGGTCTAGATAATACTTAGTCGTGTCTCAATGCAATGGGCCTGGACTAGACGACCCCTTGAGGTCCCTTCGCGTCCTGTGGTTCTATGAGGGGGACAAAGTGAACTCGTCAGTCCGGACAGTCTGACCCTTTGCTTGGCGTGGGGAAGGCAGGGGACCTCAGAGCACTAAACCCCCAGTCTGTGAAAGGCGTTTTCCGGCTGCGTTGAGTGGTGCTGCCGCTCAGTGGGCCCCCGGCCTGGGATTAACAGCAGTCAGGTCCTTACTGTAAGCAAATGGCCCCAGGCGTGGGGCTGTTCCAGGCACTGATCAACCTGCCGTTAGCATTTACCAGCCTCGCCGGCTCTTGGGGGGCTTCGGTGCCATCACTCCGGGGCCTGGCGGGCCAGCTGTCCTCTCCACAATCAGTAACGACCCCGTTTCCCTTTGCAGATCCGGTGGGAGGCGTCTGTGGAGAAGCAGACCAACTGCCTCCAGAAGGGCAAGAACAACAAGGTATTTGCCCGGGCGAGGGGGCGGGCGGCCTGCGGGGGTCGGCCCCCCCACCCCCGTGACGCTCTTTCTTCCTCTCTGCAGACCGAGTGCTTCAACCACGTCCGGCTCGTGCAGAGGCTGAACGACACCCACCTGTACGCCTGCGGGACCTACGCCTTCTACCCGCAGTGCGCGGCCATCGTGAGTGCGAGCACGGGGGTGGGGGAGGACTCACAAGGAGGGGAACCCTGGCTGGGTCTTAGATGCGCCCTCCCCCTCCGTTCATCATGCCACGCTTCCGGCCCCGTCACAGGCCTCTGGTGCGCTTCAGCGCTCTCCCTCCTGGCCGGCAAGATCTTCCTGGCAATACGTTGCCACCAGCAGAAGGCAGCCCTGGCGCAGGGAGTGGGGCGTTGTGAGCCAGCAGGGCTCTCCAGCCTGCCCTTCTTTGGCAGGGTTACGGGCCTGTCATGCCGCCCGAATCCCCCAGCCCAGGCCCCGCCGCGTGACAGCCACAAATTAAACATGACTCCTAAGAAACATGCTGGCTCTTGGCGTCCGCCTCGGGCTGCGTAGGGAGTGAAATGTTCATTCTGGGCTTTCTGTTCTTCACCCGAGTCACCTCGGGTCTTTGATAACCAGGAGAGGGCACATGTTACACCAGCGTGTGGGCTTTCAGCTGATGGTCCCTTCGCTGATGGCAGATGTTGTGGCCACCTGTATAAAAATAGGCAGGGCTGGTGGAACGTTGCCTGACACTTCCCATTACAAGCCCCTGTTTTCAGTGGCTTATGAGCCTGTCTGTCCAGTAGCCGGCTGCTCCGTTAGTTAGCTAGTCTAGCTGTCTGGCTGGAAGAGCCGAGTCTTGGGGGCCGCCAGATTCCACCGTGTTCCCCAGACCGCCGGTAATGATGGCACGTCCCGGCAGGCTGGCTTCCCGCCATGACAGCCTGGCCCACCCTGAGACTGGCAGGATGAGTTGTGGGGTGGGTGGCTCTAGCACGTGGCCCGAGGGGTGGGCGAATGGGCACCGGAGCTCTGCATCCCCAGGCTGCCAGCTCCCGCCCAGCTGGGTTGGGCAGCATTGATGGGGGGTGGTCTCTGCCCACTTGCCTGGTCAGGCAGTATCCACGTCGCAGGACTTTGGTGTGGCTGTCTGCCCCACTGGTAGCCTCCCGACTGGGCCAAGGAGTCTGAGCTGCCCCTAGAGGGGGATCCTGCCAACTCATGGCTTGGGCAACCTGGGGGAACCTCACCCAGTCGCTGCCCCTGCTGTCCCTGGTCTGTGGCTGCATGGAGCCCCCTGGAGCTGTGGGTTCTGCTTTTGTGCCTCCCTGCCCCACCCAGCGGCTCCTCACCCCCTCGCTCCCCTCTCTCTGCAGGATGCCGATAGGTTCGTGCTGCCCCCTCACTTGGAGGAGGGCAAGGAGAAGTGCCCGTACGACCCCGCCCGAGGCTACACCGGCCTCATTGTAGGTAGGTGGGTCTGGAGGGCGACGGGGCCGCTCGCCTGGGGGTCCCCGGGGAGGTCGCTGGCTCTGGGCTGGCGCTGAGCGAGTTGGAGCAGCCAGGAAGGTTTTGCCCCCTGCCCCCTCCCAAATCTCTGTGCACCCCTCAGGGGCTGGAGCCGGCCTCGCCCGCCTCTCCTTTGACAGCCAGTCACCTCCCCACCACGCCCACCTGCCCCACCATGGGCCCATTCCCTTCTGTCCTGAACATTGCCCGAGCCCTATGCTGCATGGTGTGATGCAGCCGCGTGAAGGAGAAATCCGCTCCCCACCCACCACACACACACAGGGTCATTGCGAGGATCCAGCCAGGCCCGGATGCGGTCAGGGCTGGGGAGCCGCGTGTATAGGCTCAGCCAGCTCAGCACAGCCCTACGTTACAGAGGAGTCCCCAACGCGGGTCCAGCCTGGCTACGTGGCTTCCTTTTCCCCCAGCCCCGGGGTAAAGTGAGCAGGATGCGGGTTGGGCCACAGGGGGCTAAAAACCAGGGGATACCCTGACCCGTCCTCCCCTCCTGATTGCAGACGGCGGGTTGTACACGGCCACGCGGTACGAGTTCCGCAGCCTGCCGGACATCAGGCGGAACCTGCACCAGCGGCCCCTGAAGACGGAGGAGTCCCCCGTGCACTGGCTAAACGGTAAGATCCAGCGGCCCCTGGAGAGATCTGACCCTTCCCCCTTTGCTGGCATCAGCTGGACTCACGAGGGCGGGTCGTTCCTGTGCGCTGCCACAAGGCTTCGCCCACCTCCAGATCGGCAGGCGGGCGGCCCTCAGTGGGCTGGGCAGTGAGGCAAAGATGCACATGGCCCGGTGGGGCTGCACCGTATTGGCACGACCGTGGCTGGCCAAAGGCAGCCGAAAGGGCGTCTCTGCTCCTTATGCCCAGCCTTCCCCAGAGCGGCGAACCGGCCTGAGCCATGGAGAGGGCGGAAGCCGGGGCCTTTGCCGTTAGTGGGGAGCAGGGTGTAGGGGGCACCTGTCCCATGATGCACATAGGGCCGTCCTCCAAGACTTGGCACAGGTCCTAGTGACCCACTTCGGTGCTCATTCCCTGGGAGGACGTGGCGCTGGCCGCGGAGCTGGCTGCCCTGCTTCGTCCATACGACTGAGTTCTTCCTCCTCCTCTTGTGTGTCCCTGTCCTTTGTTTCCCACCTCTTTTTGGGTGGTGTCCTGGCAGTGATCCTTCTCCAGACCTTTTCACGTACTAGCCCCATGTGGAGCGGCAGCCCGTCCCTCTGCCCGCCCTGGCAAGAACGTACCCTTGGAAATCTGGGTCACTCCAGTGATGGGGCACCCTGAAATTCTTGTCAGGTCTGGGCGGGTGGGTTCCCGAGATCATGAAGAGTTGGGGGGTTCGCTAACCAGACCAGCAGTGGGCACAGATGCCAGCTGGAGTACTCAGGGCTGGGCGGAGGGCAGTATGAGACACCACATCAACTAAAGCGCGGATCTCAAAGCTCTTGTCCAGCCCTGCAATAACCCTGCAGGCAGAGGGACGGGTGGTATCGTCCATCCGTAGAGTGAAGGAAACTGAGGCATGCAGAGGGGAAGGGACTCAGCCGGTGGTGGGGCGGGTACCGATCAGTCCCCAGCGGTGGGGTGCGTCTGACGCCGCTGCGGCTCGGGGCTCTTTTCAGATGCGGAGTTCGTGGCCTCCGTGCTGGTCCGGGAGAGTGTGCGCAGCCCCATGGGGGACGATGACAAGATCTATTACTTCTTCATGGAGCGGGCGGCCGAGGAGAGCGCCTCCTTTGACAAGAGCCAGGCGGCCCGGGTGGCCCGAGTGGCCCGAGTGTGCAAGGTAAAGAGATGCTGCCGGAGCAGGGGCACGCAGCGAGGGCTGAACGCCGGGCAAAGCTTCCCAGGGAAACCTGGAGGCTGGTGGAAGGATGGGCCCTGGGCACAGCCGTTGGGACAGAAGGGATTTCACCCTCCCAAGGGGAAGCACCCTGAGCGCTGGTGAATTCACAGCCGCCCTTGGCACCTTGGCCAGACCAGTGTTGGACCCTGGCACTCCCTACCCACGTGCGTACAGGCTGGGCTGTACCTCGCTGCTGTCATCACGGATGACGGCTTTTACGGCCCTCCCTCCTCTCCTGTCCACCACTCTCCCTCTGCGTCTATTTCACACCATGACCCTTGCAAGCGTTCCTCCCGGGGTCTCTGCAGGGCCCACGTCTCTGCCGCCAGCGACAGCTAGGAGCGGGCAGCCCGTCGTCAGTCAGCTAAGCGCCGGTGTTGGCGCAAGAATGAACGAATATAAAAAGGCCGTCAATGAGTTTGGGCTTGATACTGGGTGAAGGTTTGTAACCAGCAGATGAGCGAAGTTCTGGATCAGCCTCCCAAGGCTGAAAATCTCCCCGGCTTCCAGACTGACCCTGCTACGTCTGTTCCAATGAGGCTGCCCGCAGTGGCGTGTGGCCCATCTGCGGCTGCTAGCAGCAGATCTCCCCGATGGCCGGTGATGGGACACGAGATGGGGAGGTCTCTGAGTTCTACAGAGAATTCTTGCCCAGGTGTCTGGCTGGTGGGTCTTGCCCACATGTTTGAGGTCTGTCTGATTTGCCATAGTTGGGGTTGGGAAGGAATTTTGCCCCGGGTCAGCTGGGCAGAGACCCTGGGTTTTCTTTGCCATCCTCTGCAGCGTAGGGCAGGGGTCAGTGGCAGGTTTAAACTAGTGTCAATGGTGGATTCTCTGTAACTTTACATTGTGGCTCGAGGACGCCGGTAGCTCAGCCAGAGCTCAGGGGTGTGTTCCAGGAGGGGGTAGATGAGGGTCTCTGGCCTGTGACGTGCAGGGGGTCAGACTAGAGGATCACCACGGTCCCTTCTGGCCTTGAAATCAACGAGCCCCCAGCCCTTGGCATCAGCGCCCCGCTCCCACCATCAGACTGGCATGAATCGGGCCTCGGGCCTGGCTGCCTGTGGGGGGTGCGAGGGGTTTTAGCCTCCCTCAGCTGCGTCTGGCACGAAGGCCGATGAGACGCGAGGGTGGGAGCTGGCGCGTCCTCCCTGGTCAGGGCAGGCTGGAGGGGGCCTTACGCAGAAGTCTGAAGCAGAAGGAAGAGGCCGGTGTGATGGGCACTTCAGACAGGAGCTAAATACACCAGGGTGACTTGGGTTGTGGGGACGACACGGACTGTCCTGGGTCCCGACGTCCATCGGGGGCAGGAAGGCGCTGGGTCTCCGATGGCTGCCCCTCGGGGATCTTGATTCTCGAGGAGGGTGCAGAAGGGGTCCTGAGAGAGCCCCCCGGGTCTGTGCCGGGTCTGACGGCCGCTGCAGGATGAATCCAACTCTCAACCCCCCTCAGAGCCAAATCAGGCACCTGGCCAGCTGGCAGGGCAGAGTAGCCCCGCCCATGGACGTGCTGATGAGGATTGGGTTTGTGGCTGTCCTGGGAGCCTGAGGCACAGGCGGGACCCTGTGGTGCTAGGAGCTGTACAGACACAGAACGGAAGGACAAGCCCTGCCCCAGTCCCAGTGGGGAGCACTCCAGTCCCGCGGGGCTCAGAGGCTGTGACAGGGGCAGCCCAGGCAACCACCTCGCCCGCCCCCAGCGTTCCCCCTTCCCTTCCCTTCGCAGAGCGACCTGGGTGGGAAGAAGATCCTGCAACGGAAGTGGACATCGTTCATGAAGGCCCGGCTGGTCTGCTACATCCCCTACTACGAGGTGCTCAAGGCTGTGCACAGTGTGGACGGGGGCAGCTGGCCCAGCACCGTCTTCTACGCCACGTTCACCCTGTCGTCTCAGTGGTGAGTAGGGCTCTGCTTTCCCCGCGCGGCCCATCAGCTCTCCCCAGAGCAGGGCGATGGAGCCACTGGGGGGACGTGGGCTGGAGCAGTTCAGCGGGGTCATCTTGTCCCCTGTGGGCGACCCCGAGAGCTGCTAGAACGGCTGATCCCCTGCCCCTGGTTCTGGCCATTCCCCAGTGGACACGTCACAGTTCCTCCCCCTATGCGCCCCGTCGGCAGTCCCCGAACAGGTCCCCTGCACCTCGGCCGCGGTCTCTGTGCTTTGTCCGCTGCCAGCATCTGACTCGTTTTTCAGCTCCCTGTTCTGTGCCGAGCCAGGCCCTGCCTCTGGCTTGCTCGGTGCACTCTGGGTGGGCAGATCTTCCTCCTAGCACCTGTGTCTGAGAGCTGAGACCCTGCGGTCCAGCGGCCTCCACCCTGCACCCCCTTCCTGGAGCTGGAGCCTGGGGACTCTCTGAGCTACGCTCCACCCCAGCAGGGGCACCTGAGAGCTGCAGCACCCGGCCCCAGGCCGTGTGCACAGCGGTCCCCAACCAGTCCCTCTTTCCTAGAGACACCCCAGCATATACACAGCTCCAGACAACCCACTAAACCACCCATCCCCCATCCCCTGCCTCAGTTTCCTCCCCGCCCTGCAGTGTTCTGCAGGATTTGGGTCAGCGTCCTTTCAAGGATCCTGGGCTGCCCTTCCCCTCTCCGTCACTCTGCCTGGCTTTACAGATTCGTATTGACTCCGGGCCTGTGATTCCCTTCCTGGGGAAATTCCACTGCTCCACATCCTCCTCCTGGCCAATCACCTGGATCAAGTCAGCTGTGATGCCAACAGCCTCCGAGCTGCCCTGCAGCGAAGAGCTTGTTTAACACCTCATGATGCTCTCGGCTTTTCTCATGGTCCCCACACGCACCGTCCCCGTGCTGCGGGGCGTGGTCAGATCTGCGCACGCTAAGGTAGATCATCACTTGGGGGGCGGGGGTGATAAGCCGGTTCCCCCAGCTCAGGCAGCTTCTTTAGCATAACCATTGCCCTGCCAGAGTGCAGGCGGTAAGGTTAACAACTTCCTTCCTTCATTCTGCTACTTCTTCCAGACCCGGGGGGTGGGGATAGAGTCAGGGCCCCCCATGGCTGACTCACGCCCCACTGATGCAGCAATTTCACCCAATGAACCAGACTTCATGAGCTATCCGGAGCCAGATCCTCCAACGCTTATCACTCCCGCCCCCCAAGTGATGATCTACCGTAGCGTGCACAGATCTGACCACGCCCCGCAGCACGGGGACAGTGCGTGTAGGGACCATGAGAAAAGCCGAGAGCATCATGCAGTGTTAAACAAGCTCTTCGCTGCAGGACAGCTCGGAGGCTGTTGGCATTACAGCTGACTTGATCCAGGGGATGGTTCGAACAAGACGCAGTGTATAAACGTGTCCCTGGGGAAGTGCAGGCCTGGGAAAACCCAGTGCCCGGCACTCAGGGAGGAAGACACAAAACCCCGGTTACTGGGATTGCGGAGAGAGACGTGGTGGTTTCCTGAATTTGCTGGGTGATTTCCCAACCACAGCGCTCTTGCCCCATCGACCGTCCGTTCCAAATGCGCCAGGCATTGCAAACGTTTGGGCCCCTGTTTGTAATGCTTCATTTGTGTGCAGAGGGCAAACTTGCAGAGCGGGGCACAGAATGGGGCGCAGAGAACCCACCCAGCGCAAGGAAAGGAGGTGAAACGTTCTGGCAGGCTTCCTATCTCCGCCTTATCGGGTGGAAAAGCAGCCCGGTTAAACAGGAGGAGGTTCAGCCATCAAGGAGCCAGGGCGTATTTCACCTGGGCACATCTCGGCCGCACTCCAATGGGCGTTTCCTGTTGGTTATTGACCGGGAGGTGAATTCGAATGAATCGCTGCCTGGTGAATTACTCGGGTCTGTCTCTAGAAGCCTGACACTGACCGTGGCTATTTATAGCACCACGGCACTACAGAGATATTAATTAATGATCACTCAGGCAGCTTGTTAACCCCCATGAGTGGGTCCCCTGGGGGAGCGTGCGGGCAGCCAGGAAGAATCCAGGTGTGAGAGGGTTAAATTAAAGGGAAAGCAGCGATGGCACCATAGCCTAGTAGTTAGTGCACTCCCAGGCAGGGGTCCTGCTCTGCTCTCCAGGGAGGCAGCCTTCCTCCCCCGGCCAGCAAGAGGGAGGGTGAAGATGAGCAGGTCCTTTGCTGGGAGGGAAGGAAGTGTTTGGAGGCAGCAGGAATCAGAAATCCATCTGGCTCCTGGTGACCAGAGAATTGGAGCCAGGTCTCCCCCAGGGCCAGCTTCTCGGGGATCACAGGACCACCTCTCTACCAAGCACGGAGCTGGGAGTTCATCCCTTCACCTCCTCCCTCCCAGCTGTACCGTAAGCCGGGCAGGGGGAGCTGGGCCGGGGCTCAGCCCTCCTCTGTGACCTTGGGGAGGTCAGCGACTGGGAGGTGGGAATAGGGCTGGGCCAGCACTGAGGAAGAAGCCCCCTCTCGCTCCACCCTGCTGTCGGGGCTGGATGCCAGGCTGTCTGGGGTTGGGAAGGAATTTCCTCTGGGGACACAGGGGCTGTAGGAGGCAACGGGGCCGGGAGAACCAGTTGAGGTCCCCACAAGCCACGTGCAGAGGGCTGATTGCTTGCCAGGGGCTGTCCTTCCTCGGCTCTATGTGATGCCTGGGGTCACAGGGGTAGGTTTAACAGAGTGGGGAAACTGAGGCACTCATGCACCGGGTCAGTGGCAGAGGCAGGAATAAAGCTGTGGAGTCTGTTCCCTGTCCCTGGAGAGAGACGTCTGGGCCTCAGGAGGCTGGAGTTCTCTGCCGCTGCCTTGCTGTGTTACTCTGGGCATGTCCCTTCCCCATCTGGGCCTCGAGTTCCCATCTGCAAAATGGGCATCATGCAGCAGATCCTCTTTGCCGCCTGCTTTGAGGTCTCTGGCTGCCGGTCCATGGGACAGTCCTGTCATTATTTCAGAGAGGGCAGCGGCTCCTTGTCCCCCTCCAGGAAAGCCTGGGTGTTTGGAGCCGTTTCTGTGGGACCCAGCGAGGGAGAGGGCGGCGTGGCCGGCGGCTGGGGCGTCCTGCGGTCGGAGCAGGGAGGTGCGCGGGTCGCTGATCCTGTTGCTGTCTCTCCTAGGAGGAGCATGGAGGCCTCTGCCGTCTGCCAGTACAATATCTCGGAGCTGCAGCAGGTGTTCGAGGGCCCCTACATGCAATACCAGGACACCACCCGCAAATGGACCCGCTACGACGGGGAGGTGCCGCACCCGCGGCCGGGCTCTGTAAGTGACCTGGCGACGCCAGCAGCCCCTGCTGGGCTGCAAACATGCCCTCAGGCTTCATCCCCAGGAGGGATCGGCGAGGGGCGGCAGGGATGGGGCTGGGAGCCGTGAAGGTCTGGATGCTGGCTCCATCCTCGGGGCGTGGGGGGCAGGGGTCGGCACTCATGCCCCAGCCGCCAGCCAGTTCCCAAGTTTTGGGGGGCTGCGGGGGGGTTGGAGTTAGCCAAACATGAGCTCCCAGGGCAATGCTGGGGCCCAAAGAGCTGATGCACCCGCGGGTGTATAAACGGCAGCGCTGAGGAGGAGCAGAGAGGTTATTTTAGCTCTGGATTTGGCCCTGGTGCCACCGCTGCTGGGATCCTGTGTCCAGGCCTGGTGCCCGCAGTTCAGGAAGGATGTTGATCAACTGGAGGGGGTCAGAGAGGAGCCGTGAGAATAGTTAAAGGATCAGACAACCTGCCGTATAGTGAGAGAGTCAAGGAGCTCAGTCTAGTTAGCAAGAATCAGAGGGGTAGCCATGTTAGTCTGTCACTTCTGCAATCCCAGAGTCCTGTGGCACCTTAAAGACTAACTAAAGTATTAGAGTGTAAGCTTTCGTGGGCTAATACCCACTTCGTTGGATGCAATCCGACGAAGTGGGTATTAGCCCACGAAAGCTTGTGCTCTAATACTTTAGTTAGTCTTTAAGGTGTCAATCCGACGAAGTGGGTATTAGCCCACAAAAGCTTGTGCTCTAATACTTTAGTTAGTCTTTAAGGTGCCGCAGGACTCTGTTAGTTCAGTCTAGGTAGCGTAACACGGAGCAAGTTACGGTGTGACTGATCAGTCTGTACGCACCTCGGTGGGGAATAAATATTTGGTCCCGGGCTTCCTCCGGCTAGCAGAGGAAGGTCTAACAGCATCTGACGCTAGAGACGTTCCCACCGGAAATGAGGGGCCCATGTTAACAGAGAGTAACTCACCCCTGGAGCAACGTACCAAGCGTCTGGTGGATTCCCCAACACTGGCGGGTTTGAAATCCAGACCGGGTGCTGTCTGAACTCTGCTCTAGGAGGGCTTTGGGGGGCAGGTCTCTGGCCCATGCTATGCAGGGGGTCAGACTAGGTGGTGCCAATGGTCCCTTCTGGCCCTGGTGGCCGGAATGAATCATTCGATCATTTTGTTTGACCCCCCGGGTAACACAAACCAGGACGTTTCACCCCGGGCCAAGCCCAGGTCCTGCAGTCAGACAACAGCCCTTGAGTCGTCAGCGCCCGAGGTGCCCCCAAGACCCATGCCATGGCAGGACCCTGGTTAGGTGAGGCACGCCCAGATGATCCCAGCAGATGACCGTGCATCCTCCCTGCCTGGCCTAGCGTGCCATGCGCTGTTCACTAGCTGCTGCGTCCCGCCCCAGAGGTGGCCGCGTTGCCCCAGCGAGCAGGCTGCGTACCCGTCCCTAGCCACCTCTCCTCCCCCCGCAGTGCATCACCAACCGCTCCCGCGAGGACGGCTATAGCTCCTCCCAGGACCTGCCCAACGGCGTGCTGGACTTCGTCAAGCTGCACCCGCTGATGTTCAAGGAGGTGATGCCGACGCGAGAGGAGCCCCTGCTGGTGAAGAAGAACGTGCTCTACACGGCCCTGGCGGTGGACAGGGCGCCGGCCCTGGACGGCCAGGAGTACGACGTGCTCTTCCTGGGGACGGGTGCGTTATGTGGGGGCCCTGTGCCACTCACCCAGGCTAAGCAGGAGCGGGGACCCTAGCGCGGCTCTGGAGAGGGGACCCACAGAAGGAGAGGGGGGTAGCAGAGAGCCCCATACCCCCATCGGGGCAGCGGCCAAGGACTGCCGTGCCCAGGCCGGGCGGGAGATTAGCTGTGCGGTTGCCCAGCCCCGGCCTATGCGCATGGCGCTTCCCTGACCGTGCCCCTCTGCCTTTGCCCAGGTGACGGCTGGCTGCACAAGGGGGTGGTGATCGGCTCCGCCATACACATTGTGGAGGAGCTGCAGGTCTTCGGGACCCCCCAGCCCGTGGAAAGCCTGGTGATCTCCAAAGGCCAGGTGAGACGCCGCTCCGGGCTGTGCCCCGACTCCACGGAGGGGGACAGAGCAGAGCTGGCCCCCCGACGGGGGACACCGCCGACATGCCGCCCCACCAGGGACCCTCTGAGGGGGGATTGGGGTGGGGAAGATGGGCGAGGAAAGGGGGGCCGGGAGTTCTGCCAGCTGGAGCAGGGGGCTGGGTATCAGGATGCCTGGGTTCTATTGCAGAGTCTGCCCCTGACCCCTCTGTACAGTTGCCCAGGCAGGGGCAGGAGGAACAGCTGCCTTGGCATCGTTAGCTGGGCTGCCAGCCCCTGGCGCTGCAGAGTGGCAGGGAAAGGGGCCCCCACAGCCTCTCCCGGGGCCTGTCTCCCCCCCAGCCACATTTTAAACTCCTTCCTGGGCCGCTGGCTGAGCAGAGAGGCCTGGCGGGGGGTGCCCGGCTCTCCCTGGGGCCCGTCTTGCCCAGAGAGTTGGCAGCACCGCTGGGCAGCTCTGATTAGCCAGCCTGGCCCCCTGCCCACAGCAGTGGTGCGGCCTCGCCTCCGCCTGGCACTGGCTGACCCCAGCTTGGAATGCCAGAGTTTATCAGAGCCTGGGCGCCCTCGGCTCCCTGCCAGCCTGCCTGCCCCAGGGAGGGGACTCAGAGCAGTGATGTGGGGCAGGGCACCGCCCCACGCCCTAACATTAACCCCTTCTCAGCGAAGCGCTGGCTAGCCCACGTGGGGCAGGGGGCTCTGCTGAATGAGAAAGGTGTCCCTAGGGCCCCTCCCTGCCCTTGGGGTCTCAGCCCCTCCCTGCTGCCCTTATCCAAGCCCATCCCATACCCCCGCTGGCTTTCCAAGCCCAGGCCTCAGCAAGCCAGAGGACACAGCAATGGCAGAGCCCGTGGGGCTGTTCCCCCTGGCCATTGTTACTGGGGACTCTGCATGGGGGAAGGGAAACTCCCCGCTTTGTAGCACCCCCATCCTAGCCCTTCTGTCGGGAGTGCAGCCCAGAGCCTAGGAACCAAACTGATCACCTTGGTGCCACACAGCCTCGGGTCCCCATCGCTTCCCCAGCACCATGGGAGCAAGTCAATTGTGGGGTGAGCCCCATCCTATGTGGGGGACTCAGGCAGTGAACTCCCCAAGGACACACGCCAGTGACACAGCTGGGAGGAGAACCCAGGAGTCCCGGCCCCCAGCCTCCCGCTCTAACCACTAAACCCGCTGCCTCCCAGAGCTGGGACTAGAACCCAGGAGTCTGGGCCCCCCAGCTCTAACCACTAGACCCACTGCCTCCCAGAGCTGGGACTAGAACCCAGGAGTCCGGGCCCCCAGCCTCCCGCTCTATCCACTAGACCCGCTGCCTCCCAGAACTGGGACTAGAACCCTGGAATCCGGGCCCCCTGTCTCCAGCAGGGTAGTTTATGTAGCAAGGCTGGGCGGCTGCATGGGGGGTTAGGGAGGGGTATCTGGCTCCTTGCTGGGTTTCCCAGGTGGCTTTAATGGGGCCATGGGAGTCTGTCCTGTCTGAGCTCCCACAGGGCCAGACCCTGAGGGCGAGAACGGTGCTTCCTCTCCCTACCCAGTGCTGGCTTTGTCCTGACACCGCTGCCTCATGGGGCACCGGCGGGCGCTGTCAGCGCCAACCTGGCGTGACCCCTTCTCAGCCCAAGCGGCTGGTCCGAGCGCAGGCTCTGGGAACGTCCCAGCTGACGGCACCGTTTGCTGCTCTCCTGTCTATTTATCAGCGGGTCACACATCCTGCCGCGCCGCGCGGGGGCGGAACCGAGAACGACGGGGCATTTCGTAGCTTCCGGCCCCTGTAGCCAACAGACCCTGGAACTCTCCGGAGCTTCCCCAGGGTCCTGCTGTGCCCAAAGGCGGCCACTGGGCTTCCTCACGGCTTGCCTCTGGGCCGCCCGTTCCTAGCCTGGATGTCTTCTCACACCCAGAGCTGCTGTCCAGCTGGGGCTCGTTTCGGGGCAGATTCTCTTTGGCCACAGTTCAGGCCCGCGTCTTACCATGCCCTAACCTAAGGGAAGGCCCGTTCCCATGTCGCTGTGCTCCGGTGTCGGACGGCTCCTAACACCGGGGTCTCTGCTCTTTGCCTGGCAGAGAAGTGTGTACGTGGGGGCTGCCAGCGGAGTCCTGCAGCTCCCCCTGGCCGGCTGCGCCAGGTACGGCTCCTGCTACGACTGCATCCTGGCCCGGGACCCGTACTGCGCCTGGGACGGCGAGGGCTGCAGGGAGGTGGTTGGTGCTGCGGACAGGTACGGGCTGAGCTCCCCCTGCCCCAGGCCTCCCTGTGGGGAGGTCCCGGCCCCTGAGCGGCCTGCCCCACCGAGCTCCCGGGTGAGAGACAGCCCTGGAGTTAAAGGGGCTGCCGGCCCTGCCGTCGTGGATGGAGGGATGCTGGGTCCTCTCCCGGCTGGGCTTGGGGACTGGAGCGGCGCTGTGTGCGGATAGGGGCACCGACGCCTCCCCTAACGCCGCCCGGCGGGACGGCTGCCCCATACAGGGTGAACTCCCATCCTGGTGTCTCCCGCTGTGGGCGCGCCGGGACATTGGGACTTCCCTACACTCCGGCCCACCATGCAAACCTCCCCGCTGCCAGCTCCACCGCCCGGAGGTGGCGCGGTGCCATCTTAGCCCCTCGCTGGCACTGACGTCCCCTTCCCAGAGCTGGCCCAGTACTCAGGGAGCCCCAACTTCTCACCCCGGCTCCCACGCTGCCCCGTTGAGCGGGCTCTGATCGGAGCTGGGATGCAGGGGACCAGCTGGCTGCCTGCGGGGTGGGGGGGTGTCTGGAGGGGGGGGCGCTGCGTGTGCG
>ML677382.1:9467908-9482111 GCA_007922305.1 Dermatemys mawii
GGGGGGGGCAGTCCCAAGGCATTCTGGGAGCGCTCTCTGGGCTCTGCCCAGTGCCTGTGGGGTGCCAGCTGAGCCCCCCCTCCCCTCTCTCCCCCAGCGCCCCCCGTGCAGAAGAACCGGACGGTGCTGCGGGGTGACGACGTGCTGCTCCCGTGCGAGCAGCGCTCCAACCTGGCGCGGGCCGCCTGGCTGGTGAACGGCACGGCGGGGCTGGCGGCCGGGCGGGGCCACTTCCGGGTGGGGGTGGATGGCCTGCTGGTGACGGACACCCGGCCGGAGCACAGCGGCCACTACGGCTGCTACGGGGAGGAGAACGGCCTGCGCTCCCCGCTGGCCGCCTACGCCCTAAGGGTGCTGCCGGAACCGCCCCAGGCGCCGGCGGGCCCCACGGCCCCGCCGGGGCCCCGCACCGCCCGCCAGGCCTCCCCCGACATGAAGTTCGTCTACCTGGCGGTCATCGCGGTGCTGGGCGGGCTCTGCCTGGTGCTGAGCGCCGTGCTGCTCCACGTCGCCTGCCTGCAGCGCCGCAAGGGCAGCTACGCGCTGGGCGCCCCCGCCGTGGAGCTGCAGACGGTCTCGGCCCACTGCCGGGGCCGGGAGGCCGAGGCCGGGGAGCCCAGCCAGGAGGACGGCTGCCTGCAGATCATCCCGGGCGAGGCCCCCCCGGCGGCCTCCCCGGCCCGGGAGACGCCCCCGGCGCCCCCACCGCCGCCCCCTCCGCTCCCGGCCGAGTTCACCAACGGCCTGGCCGCCCTGCCCAACATGCTGCGCAGGATGAACGGGAACAGCTACATGCTGCTGCAGCAGCAGGAAGAGCCCAGCCCGTCGCCCCTCTACAACACCTCCTTCGCCGAGGAGCTCAGCAAGATCCTGGAGAAGCGGAAACACACGCAGCTCGGGGACAAGCTGGACGAGAGCTCCGTGTAGGGGCTCCCCGGACGCCGGTCGGATTCGATCCCCTGCCCCCGTCCCTCCCCCGCCCCCGCCACCCACCAGTGTTACGCCAACCCACAGGAAACTACCCCCGGGACCGAACCGCGGGGCCTGGCCCTGGAGCGCCGGGATCCCGCTGGCCGGGGCCCGGTTTGGGGTCGGAGACTGCGGTCGAGTGACCTGGATTGAAATGGGAATTCTATTTATGTATAAAAGAGGACGATCCGGAACTGGGCGCCAGCAGTGCGGCGGTGTCGGGGGTGGGGCGGGAGCAGGCGTCTGCCCGCAGGCTGGCCCCGGACCGTGGCGTCGGACCGCGCCGGCGAGGCCTCTCCCCGGGCCGTGGAGAGGCGGGAGCTGGCCCCGGTGCTGAGAAGAGGTAGGTGACAAAGGTGGCAGTTGATAATGCCCCACCTGAGAGCGGCTTTCTAAGGCCTCTCCCCCGTCCCCGGAGCTAAGAACACAGCCGATTCCCTGCTCCGGGCTTGCCTGGGGGCACAGCAGCGGCGGAACCTGGCTGTAGCATCCCAGTGCCAGGGCGGGGTGCCACGCTTTGGCCAGTGCTTGCCAGGGGCTCACCCAGCGCGGGGGCTTTGGCACTTCATCAGCTGCCTGGGGGGTAGGGGTGGTTTGGTTCCGGTAGGGCAGTATCGAGCGGCCCCAGCTGAGATGGGGGCCCATCGTGCTGGGGCTGGACGGGGACAGTCAGGCAGTCCCTGCCCACTGGAGTGCCCGGTCTAAGCAGATGAGCAAGACCATTACGGGGAGAGAGGGAGCCCCCTCCCCACCGGTCAGAGGGGGGCTAAGTGACTCACCCAGGGAGATTGTGGCAGAGCTCCTGGGCCTGGGAAACCCCTGGCAAGGACCAGGGCTCATAAACACGGGACAGACCAATGGTCCATCTATCACATGTCCTGTCTTCCGACGGTGCCCAGTGCCAGGTGCTTCAGAGGAAGTAAACAGAACAGGACAATCATCGAGGGATCTATCCCTTGTCCTCCACTCCCAGCTTCTGGCAGTCAGAGGCTAGGGACACCCAGAGCATGGGGTTGCATTCCTGGCCATCCTGGCTAATAGCCATTGAGGGACCAACCCTCCAGGAACTTAGCTAATTCGTTTTTGAACCTTGTTATAGTTTTGGCCTCCCAACATCCCCTGGCAAGGAGTTCCACAGGTTGACTGCGTTGTGTGAAGAAATACTTCCCTTTCTTTGTTTTAAACCTGCTGCCTAGTAATGTCGTCAGGTCACCCCGGGTTCTTGTGTTGTGAGAAGGAGTAAATAACCCTTCTTCCTTAGTCACTTTCTCCACACCAGTCATGATTTTATAGACCTTTATCCTGTCCCTGCCCTTAGTCGTCTCTTTTCCAAGCTGAACAGTCCCTGCCTTTTGAATTTTTCCTCATAGGGAAGCTCTTCCAGTCCCCTAATTATTTGTGTTGCCCTTCTCAAATACCCTTTTTGAGATGGGGCAACCAGCTCTGCACCCAGGATCTGAAATACACACTTTGGGGTCTGTTCATACAGAGATTTTTCCTCAGCACAGCAGAACCACTTACAAGCAGTTAGACAAGTAGATCTGAGCACAGGGACCAGTCTGGAGTCAGGAATGGAGGAAATCTTCATGTACTGAAGTGTCTAAGACATGCTGCTGCAACTGTGTGTTCCCACAGCCCAGCCTCCAGCACCCACTACCTGCTTACAGGGAGTTCACAGGGGCATGCTGGGCATAAGCATATGCCAAGTAGTCATGCCAAGCGCCTCCACCCCCAGCTTGCTTGAGAATTTCCCCCCCTCTCTTTAGAAGCCGTGATTTGCTCAGCGGTCAAATGCGGGGTGACTCTGCAGTGCCCCCCCTCATTTCCTGTGCCCCGGACGGCCCCCGGGACCCGCCAGACTGAGGGACGGAGAAGGGGAACCCGGCGTGGAGGAGAGCTGGCAAGACCCAGCCAGGAGGCGGCGGGGTGAGGAGCAGGAAGTGGCTCAGTGCGGGACGGCGTCTCAGCTCCAGCGCTGGGCACGCGGCCCAAGGTAACATCCGGGTGGGCACCGCAGAGGGTTTCAGCAGGTTGGTCCCTGCCTGGTGAGCTGAGGGGGTGGGAAGGGGAGCCC
The DNA here is from genome assembly GCA_007922305.1 of Dermatemys mawii. Taxonomy (NCBI): domain Eukaryota; kingdom Metazoa; phylum Chordata; order Testudines; family Dermatemydidae; genus Dermatemys; species Dermatemys mawii. The sequence goes on from ML677382.1 coordinate 9,470,952, forward strand.
GTCTGCAGGGAATGTGGGGTGGGCACCTCGGGATGGCATTGGTGGAGGGCGGGCAAGGGAGCAGGGCAGAGTACGGGCACCAGACAGTGGGTCAGGAGCTGCTGAGAAATGGGGACAAGGCGAGGTCTGGAGGAGGAGGTGGGAGCAGCAGGGCCTGTCAGAGCCGGGTGAGGCTGGCACCCAGCTCCTGCCAACAGGGTCGAGCTCGTATCCCCCTTGGGCTGGGCTGGTTCCAGCCTCCTCATGAAGCTGGGCCTGGGCATGTCGGGTTTGCAGACCCCCTTTTTCCTCCCCCGGGGCCTTTTTCCTCCAGCCCGTTAATGAATCACTTTGCCCCATCGCTGACCCGGGGTGGCTCGGCTCCCCCTTCCCCAGGCCAGACCGAGCGGATCCGGGGACAGGAGCCAGACCCGTAGCCCCCTCCTCAGCTGCTCCCCATAGCAACCTGCCTCCGGGCAGCCCAGTTGCCGATTCCAGTGACAAGGTCCCGGGGCGGGGGGTGTAATCACCTGCTGGAATTCGGCCAGGACACCCCCCACCTGCCAGAGAGGCTGTAGCAACCGCAAGGCTTGGGGGCTGTTTTACGTCTCTTCTGCCACCTGCCACCCGCGCTGGCACTGAGCTGCCTGAGTGATGGGCACCTGATGACGGCCTGCCGTCTGCATCGGCGCGCGGAGTGCCACCTGCCAATCAGCCGTGGCCACTGTCGGCAGCAAGGCAGCCTGCTGCGGGGGAGGGGAATCTCTCTTCCACTTCCTGACACCCCCGGGGTGGGGGCTATTGACTTCTCCCCACCTGCCCCTGCCGGCTTCCCAACCCAGCTCTCACTGGCAGCCTCCGGGCTCCGGTGCCCATCCCACGGGCATGGGGAGGGAGAGGTGTGGCTGGGGGCTACAGACATAACGGAGAAGGACGGGCACCGGGGACGGTGCATGGAGAGCAGGGTGGAACGAGCCCAGGAGCCAGGAGCTGACTGGGGCGGGGGACAGGGAGGGCGCGTCTGGTGCCACAGCCCAGACTTGGCTCCTGAGGAGGGGGCTGGAGCCGGACCGAACCCTGGAGCTGGAACTGGAGAATCCAGCTGGTTTCATGGGTGGAACTGAATGGCGGGGGGTGTCCAGCTCCGCTTAGGGGGCGTCCCTGTTCTTGAGGGATGTCTCAGCTAGGGAGGTGCGGGGCGGGAGGGTGTAACTAGGGCTGGGGACCCTGTTGCACATTCTGTGCAAAGGCCTTAACTCGAGCTTGTCTGTATCTCAGCAGGAGCCTGGAGTCTGTGCAGGACGAAACGCCATGGCCGTGAAGTGCTGGCTCGACACAGGCCCCCGAACTGCCCAGAGCGCAGGGCTGGGGGGCGCCGGCTCTCGACACAGCCTGCCCTGGTGCCGAGCGCTGGGCCTGGCCCCTCCAGGCCGTGGGGCAGACGGTGGGGAGACAGGCCCTGCCGAGTGATCCGTGTGGGGGTCACTGCAGCGTGGGTGCAGATCTCGTGTGTCCTGCCCCCGGGCTGCCACTCCCCAGCGCTGGCGCCAACCATGCGAGACCCACTGCTGCTGGGGGCAGCTGTCAACATGGGCAGCCCCTGGCTCTCCGCTTGCGGCCTGGCTCCTGCCTTGCTCTGCCCCACGGGCACACACCCTGCTGTGCAGGAACAAGCTGGGTTCGTGATGGGGGAGCCCCCTGGTCTGGGGTGCAGCCTAACGCCCTCCCTACCCCCCAGCCTGCCCTGCACCAACCTGGAGCCCCAAGCTTGGCCCTGTCCTCCATCCTCACAGCCAGGGGAGGACCCGTCCTTTGCCCTGTCCCAGTGCAGGCACTGGGGTTACACTGGTGTAACTGGGAGCTGGTCCTGGATTCCAGCTCCCGGTTACACTGGTGTAACTGGGAGCTGGTCCTGGATTCGAGCTCCTCTTGGCTTCCGATGTCTGTCTCCTTGGTCTTTCTCATCCCGGCGTCACCTTCCTGCCCACCCGGCCCCAATGCCCCTTGCCTGTGTAAGGCCAGAACGGAGCTGGGCCAGGGAGGGCACTGGGACAGGCCCTGATGTGTGTGCGTGTGTGTGCGCTTAGCTCCGTGGGCTGGCATGGCTCACGCCACGTGCCCGGGTGGCTCACTAGCATGCCTGCAGCTGGGGGGTTCCCCTTCAGCGCCGGCGCTAAGGGCTGTTTGGGAGCCCGAGCTCCGGAGTTCTGGCCCCCATGGGTGCCGAAGGCCTGTGCACACAGCCTGGGTTTGTTCCAGCCACTGACCCCGGGAGCGTGCGGGTGCGCGACACGCCAGAGACTGGCCCTCTGCTCAGCTTCTTTTTACGGAGCCTGGGACTGTCCCGAGAGAGGCCAGCGCATCTTCCGTCCAGCTCCCAGCCTCCTCCCTCCGTCCCCTGCAGAACCGCCACCTAGCGCAACATGATGGCGGTTCAGTAACAAGAGCACCCAGCGCCCGGGCCTCCACCGTGGCTTGGGAATGGCCTGGGCCTGCAGCGCGGCTTGGGGACAAAACACAGGGCTATTCGGCTCCAGCCCGGCCACGGGCAGATGTCCCCAAGCGGCCTGGCGAGAGAGAGCGTGAGACTGCGTGGCTGAGGCAACGCACACATGCGCCCGGCTCCAGTGGTACCTGGCCAGCCCTCTGGGCAGTGCGAGTTACTGTGGCTGCTCCCAAACATCACGCCACGGAGAGAGGGACCAGACCCATCGTGCCGTCCCCCCTGCCCCGCCAGCGGTTGGAAGGGGCCCAAGCCATGGGGCTGGTGCCGAGCCCCTCAGGACAGTGTTCCCACAGCCCAGCAGAGCCCGGCCTGCTCACCTCCTCAGGAGGCTTTGCAGACTCTCATGCCGTGGGAATTCGGCACCAGCTCTCCCCGGCGGATTGACTTTGGTCTTCTCTCCGTTCCCAGGCGGCCCTGGGATTAGGGGATGGGGGAACCACCCGTGAAGCCGCTTCGAAACCCTGCTGTGACTAGGGGCACAGAGCTCCCGACCTGCAATCTCTCCTGCGCATCGCCTGGTAACCAGAGCAGCAGGGGCCTAGGCGGACAGGCCTGCTGGGCAAACTCCTCCAGGGCGACTCCCAGCCTGAGTTGCTCTGGCGCATAGGCTGTGGGCCAGCCCCTAGAGGAGACTGCTTCCTCCCCTAATCCTCCTCTGCAGCATCAGGGGCAGCATCTTCCCCCCCACACACACAGCCTCTCCCTCTGCATGGGACGGGGGCGCAGCCCTGGGGTTGGAGCGCTGAAGCTGGCGTCAGGCTGTGGTTTCTCACATGCTTCCGTTGTGGCATGGAGGTTAGTGACAGAGCGGGTTCGTCTGCCTGGCCAGGGCAGGACGGGCCCCCCCTGCCAGCACCCATGCCAGGCCTGCGGGGGGCTGCCCGGCTGCCCTCTCGAGTGGTCTCTGAGCACCTGCCTGCTCTGGCTTTAAATAGCCCAGGCGCTGAGCTCCCCCAGCTGCATCGCCCCCCCCCCTCCCCGGGCTGAGCCCGCCTGCCTGCCTCGCCGTACAGTCCCAGTGCAATGCGAGGGGTCTCACGCTGGCACCCCCCCGGGCCCTGCCCAGCTGATGTGGTGCGCTGTGAGCTGCAGCTAGCCCTGCTGCTGGCTGCCCCCCGGGGATGCGCTGCCCTGGATGAGTGGCGGAAGGGCTGGGTGGGGCCGTGCCTGGGGCAGTAAGTCCCAGAGTCTGCGTGGCTCGGGCTGCCCCTCACACTGGCCTGCCATGCTGCTGAGCCATCCTAGACCTGGCTATGCCCGGCCCAGTGCGTGGGAATTGGGGGAGGGGGGATGGGTATAGAACATCCCTTGTGTGGAAAATATTTTAGTGGGAAGGAGGCTGGTGCGGTGATAGTGGCAGCAGCTTGTGAGTCAGGGTCCTATTTACAGCTCTGGGAGGGGAGCGTGGGTCAGTGGGTAAAGCGGGAAGGGGACTGGGAGTCAGGAGGCCTGGGTCCTATTCCCAGCTCTGGCACCGACTCACTGACTGACCTTTGGCAAGTCACCTCACCGCTCCGTGCCTCCATTTCCCCTCCATAAAGCAAGGGTAATTTCTCCCTCCCTGCTGTGAGGGGGCCTCTGGCATTGGGATGGGGGTGGTACAAATGCAGAGTGAGCCGGTTGATGATCTGATAGCAGTGGCCCCAGGCGTGGCTGTAGCTGTCCCAGGCTGTTGCTGTGGGGTTGGTAAGGCTGGTGCTATGCCCGCATGCCACCATTGCTGGGCCTTGCCCATTCCCTAGCCATGCCGGGGAAAGCCTCTGGTCAGGATGGCACGAGGAGCGCAGCGCAGACCCAGGGCTGTGGTTGTGTGCCAAGGGGTTGGCGGTGGGGACTTACGGCCGTTAGCCCTGCTCCTGCACAGATTGTCGACCAGCAGCAGCGCCCCATCCCTGGAGAAATCGGCATGGCCGGAGCTGCTCCCCATGGACTGGCGCCCTGCAAAACGGAAGACCCCCCCTTCTCCAGGATGGCTTGGTCTAAACCCTATGTACCAACCCGGCTGCCCAGTGGCCTGGCACGTCCTCAGTGACATTCCACCATGGACAGTCAAAGTGGCAGCGTACAGCCCCATGCGCCTGGTTGCCTCTGGCCCTTGCTGCTCAGTAAACCTGGATCTGTCCGAACCAGAGTTGTGTGAGTCTGATCTCTGGGGGGGGGGTCCAGTGTCTGCTAGCGCGTGGCACTGCTGGGGCAGGCGGGGGGGAGATGGGAGTGAAGAGCTGCGTGGATAAAGAGGCATTGGTCATTAGGGCATGGCAGACCCTCCAGATTCAAATCCATTTGGCCTCAGAGTTCTCTCTCTGGCCATGGTACTGGGACAGCCCTGGGGGGGGTGGTCACCCCATGAGAGTTCTTTGGACCATCTCTGCTGCAGCTTAAGAGGGCCATATGTGGCTGTTAGCTACTGGCATGAGCCCCCAGTACTGTAATTTTTAAGTGCCCTCAGTAGGTTCAAGGGTTAACAACGGCAGCGAACTCAGCTGGTGGAGACTGGCTCAGCTGCGTTGTCCTCACTGGAATTGTGCTGCTTAGCACCAGCTGAGGATCCGGCCACCAGCTGGCACCTTCTGCCTATGTAGATTCTGAACCGGTGCCCGTCTCCGTGGTATCGGGCCTCTTTGCCCTCACAGGCTGAGCCCAGCCCGAGGTGCACAGTTCTGCTCTGATGCTGAGTGGGGTTCTGGGGTTGGGCAGGGGAGCGCCATGCACAGAATTGAGTTGGGCATCTGGCACAGCTGGGCCGTTACCACCTGGCTGGCTGGCTGGGTGCCCTCGGGCACTGGGTAGTGGCATCCACTCAGCTCCTAGTGCACAAACATTCACCAGAGCGATGTTACCAATGCTCCTGCTAGTCCAGGAGTGGGAAAACTACGGCCCGCGGGCCACATCTGGCCCGTGGGACCTCCCCCATCTTTCCTCCCCCTGGCTAGAGCTGGGCCCATCCTCCCTGGGAGAGAGCAACCAGGTTCCAGGTACTTTAGCAGGAGTTGGAGGAGGGGGCAGCACCCCACCCACCACTTTCAGGGGAGCATGGTACTGACTGCTAGGGGGCTGCCCTGCCTCAGGCCTGCCCCCGCCCGGGAAGGGACTGCAGGGTCCATGTCCGGGCACCACTCGGGATTGGTGATGGTCCCTGCCCTGTCCAACTGGCAGAACCCCCTATCCCTGTTCATGGCCCCCGGAGCCCTTGGCCAGTCAGCATGGAGACCAAGGGGCGCTGGACCGGCATGGGGAGGGACTGGCTGCCGCGGCCTCTGCTCTGCCAGTACCCCAACACTCCTGCCCCTGGGCTGAGCCCAGGCTCCTCGCTGGCACGAAATCCCCTCCAAACAACACCCCCCATTAGGCCAATCGCAGGGGGCTGTCCAGCAGCCAGCATGGCTCCCCGGGACAGAGCCCTCTACCACCTCTGGGTCTGTGCAGTGCACCCTCCCCACATTCCATGGGCTGAAGATCTGGGGGCTTTTCCCACCAGCCCTGCAGCAGGACCTGAATTTCAGCTCCTTGTTGGGCTGTTTTGGGGGAGTGCGGCCGTTGCTCTGAAGGCTGCCAGATCTCGCCCTCACAGCGAGACGCTGCTCGGTGCTTCCTGCCACAGGAAATCGGCAGCAGACCCACCGAAGCAGTGTGAAGAATCAGGCGGAACAGCCTGGCTGTGGAATTCCCCCAGGGCAAGCCACGGAGTGAGGGGGTCCAACCACATCTGTTGGGAACTTGAAAACCCCCTGGGCAAGAAACACTGGGGTTGGGACTGAAAGAACAGCTGCCTCCCATAGCTCCTTGATCCCCTTATGCTTTACAGGCTCTCCTGGGAGCTGAAATGCAGCTGTCTCCGGGGTGGAACAGGGAAGCTGACTACTAGACACAACAGGAATTAGGACTCCTGGTTCTGATTGCTGCTGGGTAACCTGGGGCAAGACTCCTCCCTTCTCTGTGCCTCTATTTCCCCATGCGCAAGGTGGGATAAGAGGTCCTTGCATTCCAGGGGGTTTAAGTGTTTGGACAGTCAGTTGCAAGGCCCCTGTCGTACAGAGTTACTGTTACCGATGGGCTGAGTCAACGGCTGACACTTCTGAGAAGTATTTAAGCCATGGATCCCTGGATCTGAACCCGAGAGGTGTGTTGTGTGCTCACCACCCCCACACACACTCCGCCTGATCACACACTCTTTCCAGCAGATCACACTTTATTAGGCGGCTGCTCCAGCCTGCACAGGCTCTGCAGGGGGAGGCTGCTCGGCTTGTTGGTAAACGGGTGCCACTGGCCCTGGATGCTGGGGTTGTCCGTGTGGAAGGGCTTGCGGATGCGAATAATCTCCAGCCCCGACTGGTTGGCCAGTTTCTGGACCAGCTGTGCTATCTCAGCCACTGTCTTGTCGGCGATGCTCTCTTCCCGCACGGCTCCGTTCACTGGAAGAGAGAGGAGGGCGCAGGGAGTTACCCAGACCTGCTCCTATCACGGGACACACAGGCTACGCCCAGCATGGAGGTCTCTGAAGGCCTGGGGTGCAAAGGCTAGTAATACAGCATCCGTCTGTAGCGCCTCATTTAAAGGGACCCCAATGGGAGCTACATGGACTCCCCCCACACACACTGAAATGCTGCCACCTCTGGGGTGGAACATGGCAGCTATTTAACTGCGCACAGCAACACTGCGCAACACTGCACAACACTTGAGGATAAGATGCAAAGGAGAAACAACTTAAACCACAGAGGGCTTGAGGCGGTAGACCATCCTCCCCATTTGGAATTTGTCCATCGGAATCTCGCCCTGATCCATGCCTGCTTAGCTGTAGGTCTGGGCGTGCGGCTGCAAGCCAGACCCCTCTGTCCTTCCCACCCAGCTACCGCTCGGAGGGGGAGGCACGAGAGACTCCTAGGCTTCTGCCTGAGTCCTCCAGCACAGCAAGGGGGGGCGTCTTCACTTCCCTGTTGATTCCCACTATTTGCATGCCTGGCCCTACCAGGGAATCAACGCGGCCCAGGCCCAAGCAAGCCCCTTTCCCGCCAGACCCCGGGGCGATTCCTGTGAAGCCGGGGACAGGAGCAGCTGCTATTCTTAGCCCAGCGTGATGCGATCTGCAGCGGCAGGTCCCATTCCACGAGCGTGTGCTAGAGTCCCCTGCGGTTCTTCATGGCCTGGTTTTTAAAAACCCTCCACAGCCCCCTCCGCTCAGCCTGTGCTGTCAACTCAGCTCTCTCAGCTGTGCTGCTGAAAGGGGCTGGGCCAGCCGTAATGGGGGAACCAGACAGGAGAGTTCCAGCTAGCGAGAGGGCAGATTCTCCCTGCACTGAGGTGCCTTGCCTCTGCTGAGCGTCGGAGAGCAGCTCTGAATGGGCCCGTTACCAGCTAACGGGCTCCGGTGTGGGTTCAGCCGTCTTAGGGAGCGCTGCAGGCAGCTGGCCCCCAAGCTGAGACCCCGCCAGCTCACTGCACCCAGGCTGCAGGACTGCTGGCCTCAATCCCCCTGCCAGCTGCAATCAGGGGTGTCAGTCAATGGGCTGACTGACAGCTGCGGCCCTTGCTCTGGGCAGGATTTTTGACTGACGCCCAGGCACCTTACGAAGAGCCAGACAGGGGCCCTTTGGCTTAAGGGCCAGCAAAGGACCCCTGCTTCCCCGTAACAACACCCACATCCCTGTGGTGAACCCAACAGCCCCACTCCAGCCTGACCAAGGGGAGGCCCATGCGAGAGATTCTGGGCCAGGAGCCTTTCCCACCAGCTAGGGAGAATCAATGGCACTTGTGCCCATTAACCTCTTTGCTGCTGGGGGAAGAGGCCTTGGCTTTCTCCAGGATGGGAGCCATCTTCACAAGTGCTCCGTGAATGGAACACAGCCAGGTAACACCCACCCATCAGGAGCCTGCCAGAGAGGAGAGGGCAGGTTGGCGGGCAAGAAGGGGCCAGTCCTCCTGTAGCTCAGCACTGGCAGGTTTCAACTCCACTTGGAGCAGCACGTGCAGGGACTCGGTGTCAGACCGTCCGGGCAAGGACAGACCAGTTCTCTTCCAATCGCGCCCAGTGTGCGGGCAGGGGGTCGCAGGCCTGGGGACTGGGGTTCCCTGGCAGACATGGGGGGGGTTCAAGCGCCAGCAGGAAACTGCACTGTAAGACAACTGCTAATCCTTACAGAGCTGCTTGGGTTTCCAGCCGGGATAGTTAAAACTTGCTTCTGCTGCATCACCTATAACCTCTCTTGTCTGTCTAGTCCATCATTCAGCCTGGAAGTACTCTGGGATGGGATCCTGTCTGCTGAGAACAGCCTACCTGCCTGGGGGTACCATTTCCAGAGCAAAACCCTGAGGCAGAAGTGACTTTCTGTACAGTTACCCCAAGCTCTGAATTGCCAAACAAATGGCCTGCTGCTAGGAAGAGCTGATTCTACGAGGACGTGTCTCAGACCAGTGCATTTCCACATCTGATCCCATGTCGATACCTCTCTAGCCCTTCCAGCTACAGCAAAATGCTGAGTGCTTTGCATTTTCTTCTCCAGATACAGTTCTTTCTTCTGCTTTTTGTCTTCTTTGTGCATCTGAGAAATCTATTCCAGGGAGACGGTACCACCTACCCTTCTGAAGGCATACTGCAATGCTAAGACAGTACTTCCCTGGCAAGATGTTAAAAACCCATTGAAACTGCCTAGATTTCAAATCAGCAGTGTTGCTATAATCACGTACCTGCCAGGAAATGAGACAGACAAGGTGAGTGAGAATTTTTATTGGGCCAACTTTTGTTGGCAGAAGAGACAAAGACAAACTTTTGTGCTACACAGAGCTGTTCTTCAGGCTGAGCTCTGTGGAGGTTGTTGAAAGCGTGTCTTTGTCTTTTCCACCTACAGAAATTAGACCAATAAAAGGTTCTCTCACTCGCCTGGTCTCTCGTGGATTTCACACTGATAAACAACAACTTAAATATCGTTTCAGGTCCTACAGCAGGTCCTGACCGACTGCTGTGGTCTTACAATCACATGTTTAAATTGTTTTTCCTCTTCTTTGCTGCTACAAGAGACCCCAACCAAGGAAAATGGAGTACATGAGGCATATGTGCTGTCAAGAGCAAGCTTACACAAACTTCCTTTTAGTTTCTTGTTAGTTCTTCTTGTTGCTTTAACAACAGATGCATGATTTTCAGACGATGACTACATTCATATCCATTTAACAAAAGCCATCATGTTCTTGGGCACTCTGACAGCGCACTATGAACTGCATTATATTTCCAAGAACTTATTCCCCGAATCCAGTCATCAATCTGGTCTGGGTATAGTTTTACCTGGTGGAGTTTGATTCTCTCCATCCACCAAAGACTCGCAGTTCTACTGCCAGAGAAGTCCGTTGTCATAAGTCTAGAAGCTGGGACTTGTCTATGCTTGAAAATTAATTCAGATTAAGATAGGATGTACATTTAAAGCATTATAGCTACTCCTGAATAATTCCATGTGTGGACACTCTTATTCTAGTGTAAGAATGCCTAGCTCTGGTTTAACTTAATCCACTTTGAAAGTGAATTACTCTTTTACCTTCATACAGCTCTTCCCTTTAATTCAAGCCTCTGATTTGTGAGGAAGCACCCTCCAATGTGTCTTCCAGGATGACTGTTAAATACCAGGGAAGTTCTCAACAAGCCTCCCCTCCAGTTAAGGTGGTAGAGGCATTTTTCATACTCACAATATTCTGCAACCACTGTGGGACATCTGCATTTCTGTGGGGTCACATACACCACAACACCGGGGTTCTGCTTGGCAAAGTCCAACACCTTCTCTTCGATGTAGCCTCTACAACAAAAAGGCAGGGAGAAATCAGAGGTGAGAGGTCAGTACTAAGCCACGTACATGCGGGCTCTATGAAACCACCCTACAGAAGGAGTCAGGGTGCAGGTGTGCTCCCCCCCACACCTGGCACCTAGCAGCCCACTGAGACGCAGGAGCCAGGATGAAAGGTCTGAGTGCAGGGAGTAGGAGCTTAGTGCACAGATGTTAATGTGTCCTCCATGACTGGTCAGAGTGCCTGGGGGTCAGGGGTTGTCTGTACACACCTACCCCGCCCCCCCCCACACCAAGGTAGAGGTCAGAGTGCAGGGATCAGGGGGTCACAGCACCTGCCTGCCCTGGGACAGGTCAGAGTGCACGGGTCAGGGGTCATGATATCTGCCTGCCCAGGTCAAAGTGCAGGGATTAACGGGTCATGACACCTGCCTGTCCCGGTGAGAGGTCAGAGTTCAGAGGTCATGGCGCCTGCCTCGGTCAGAGTTCAGGGATCGGGGTCACGGTGCCTGCCCGGCCCGGTAGGGGTCAGGGGTCGGTCGGGACGCACCTGGCCCCGCGCGAGGTCTGCCCGCCGGGGCTGAAGACCAGGCTGAGGCGCTGCAGCTGACACACGTAGCGGCCCAGCCCGTTGCGCAGGACGCTGCTCAGGTAGCGGCTCGCCGTCCCGCGCGCGGTCATGGCGCCCAGCGGCTCTTCCGGCTCCGGCTCCGGCCCCGCCCCGGAAGTGACGTGGAGCTGTTGTGGTTCCGGGGTCAGAGGAGGATGGCGCCTGCCGTGCGGCACGTGGGGGGCCCGAGAGCGGGCGGGGGCGCGCGGGGGGCGCCGGCCTGAGGGGCGGGAGCGGGGTCAGCGCCGCTGGGGGGAGGGGCAGGAGGAGGTTCGGGGGCTGCAGGCGGTAGGCGGGGGGGG
>ML677382.1:9482211-9503090 GCA_007922305.1 Dermatemys mawii
GGGGGGGGGGGGTGTTCAAAGGGTTGGGGGGGCAGGAGGAAGGTTCCGGGGGGGGCAGGAGGAAGGTTCCGGGGGGGGGGTAGGAGGCTGCGGTGGGGGAGGAAGTTTCGGGCGCGCAGGAGGGGGCGGGAGCCGGGAGCCGGGCAGGGAAGGGAGCTGCGGGGGGTGGGGCAGGAGGAAGGTTCGCGGGGGGGTAGGAAGTTGCGGGAGGAGGTTCTTGGGGGGGGAGGGGGACTCTACAGGGTGGTTGGGAGGGGGCTGCAGGGGAAGACGGGTGCACTTGTGGCACCTTTTGCGAGAGGCTGGCATCGGTGGGGTAATGGGGGTGCCCCCCTGCAGAGCCCCCCTACGCCTGTTGCCTGCATTTGCCGGCTGGGTGAGGCGCTGGGGAGCCCCAATGAGTCCGGGGGGCCTGGCTGGCTTCTCCCGGCGGCACTACAAGAAGGAGACGCTCCCTGCCTCTGAGGGCCCCATCCCGCCCGTGACCATCACTGAGATCCGCCAGTATCTGCGAGCCCAGGGCATCCCCTTCCACGACGGCTACAGCTGCCTGCATGCGCCCAGCCTCTTCGTGGAGGGACTGGGGGAGCAACAGCAGCCCCCCACTGGCAGCGCGCGCTACAGCCTCTTCATCGACAAGACCACGGGCAGATTCGTGTGTACGGCCACCCTGGTCGAGGGCACTTGGCAGGACTTCCAGGCTAGTGTGGAGCTGAAGCACAAAGGCGTCCCTCAGGCTGGCCTGGAGCAGCTTGATGGGGCGGACCAGGCTGGGGAGGACGCCCGCCATATCTGGGACCGGGCCCTGCCACTCTGCGAGCTGCTGGACGAGAAGGAGATTCGGACGGCTAAGGCCATGTTCGGCATCTCCAAGGTGTCGGACGCCACCCTGAAACGCTTCGGGGTGCGCTACCTAAGGGCTGCCCGTGCCCTGGTCTTCCCCTGGTTCAGCCCCCGTGGCACCGGCCTGAAGGGCCTGAAGCTGCTGGGGGCTGAGTGCCAGGGGGACATGGTACTTTACGTGGAGAACACTCTGCCCCGGCCGAGCGCTTATCACAACCTCTTCGGGCTGCCCCTGATCGGCCGTAGAGACACAGAGGTGGTGCTGACAGGCCGGGAGCTCGACACTCTGGCACTGTACCAGGCTACTGGCTTGCCCAGCTTGTCTCTACCCCGGGGGGCTACTTGCCTGCCCCCAGCCCTGCTTCCCTATCTAGAGCAGTTCAAGCGCATCACCCTGTGGCTGGGCGAAGACCTCCGCTCCTGGGAGGCCGCCAAGCTCTTTGCCCGCAAACTGAACCCCAAGCGCTGCTCCCTGGTGCGACCTGGTGACCAGCAGCCCCGGCCCCTGGAGGCTTTCACCCGTGGCATGAACCTCTCCAAGATCCTCCGCTCTGCCCTGCCTGCCGGGCACAAGTCAATCATCTCCTTCCGCCAGCTGCGGGATGAGGTCTTCGGGGAGCTGTCCAACATGGAGCAGGTGGCCGGGGTCAAGTGGGCCCGCTTCCCTGAGCTGAACAAACTCCTCAAGGGCCACCGCAAAGGGGAGCTCACCATCTTTACAGGTGACTGGCTAGCGGCATGAGGGAGGGGACTGGGAGAATGAGACTCCTCTGATAGCTTCTGCCTCTGTGTTTGAGCACTTTCATCCCTCTGTCTTTCATTGGCCTAGTGGGAGGTGGGTCTCCATTCCTGCAGAGGAGCTCTTCTCACTCCCCTTGTCCTATGGCCAGGACTTGGGTGGCTGCTGCAGACTGCTGGGTTCCTGTTTAACCCTCTCTACCCCACCTGGAATTGCTGGGAATGATGTCATATCCTGCATCGTAGCAGATGACTCTGATGTTACCAGGAGCCAGGCTGATATCCAGACACTGAAGAGATGAAGAGTGTCTTTTTTCATACCATTGGTCTTAGAAATAATATTCCCCCTTGTTTCTGCCTCCACTTGAAAATGTAAGAGACCTGCAGAAAATGTAAGAGACCCACAGAAGTTTCTCAGGGACTCTTGAGAGGAAGGAATAGCTCAGTGGTTTGGGCATTGGCCTGCTAAACCCAGGGTTGTGAGTTCAATCCTGGAGGGGGCCGTTTAGAGATCTGGGGCAGAAATCTGTGGGTGAGATTGTGGCCTGTGTTGTGCAGGAGGTCAGACCCTTCTGACCTTAAAAGTCTGAGTTGATCCTGTTGAAGTCCATTCAGGTAAACGTGGCCCAGTTTCTTTTTTCCAGGCTGCTTTAAGTGATGTGTAAATTCCCTGTGCGTCTAGCCCTCCTGTTACTGCAGGTCACAAGAGGTCGCACACTCATTCGACATCACTGTTCTTATCTGGAGAGCCCTCTTGTGAGGGCGTACGGCAGCGTAACTCAGCGCAGAATCTGGCCCTTCGGCATTAGAAACACAAAACATCTGTTGGGTATTGAGTCCTTGACCGAGGAGGGCTGGGCCCTACAGTGTATTCCCTAGAGTTTTCCCCACCCCAGAGAAGTGTCTCCCAACTAGAGAGGTTCTTCCATAGTCCTAGTCTCTATTAGGAAGAGTTTTCTGATGTCCAGCCCCCCACCACATTCTCTGACTGGCAAGACAGGAGTGCCCGTCGGCTCTAACTCTCATTGAACCCTATTTCCATTGAAACAGGCCCGACGGGCAGTGGGAAGACGACCTTTATCAGCGAGTACGCCCTGGACCTCTGCATGCAGGGGGTGAACACCCTGTGGGGAAGCTTTGAGATTAACAACGTGCGCCTGGCCAAGATCATGCTGACTCAGTTTGCGGGGAGGCGGCTGGAGGAGCAGCTGGACCAGTTCGACGAATGGGCCGATAAGTTCGAGGACCTGCCGCTCTACTTCATGACCTTCCATGGGCACCAGAGCATCAAGTAACGTCTCTGCCAGCAGCCCTGCTCTTGCACGCCCACCCTCGTGAGAGTTTTGCACCATCTTCACCATGACAGAAGTGATCTGCCCCCAGAATATTTTGTATTGATATAAAGCGCAGGGAGGTGAAGGGACTTCCCGAGGGTTGCACAAGAACTGCTGGTAGAGATTAAAACCAGGCAATTCTTGGCTCCAAGTCTTGTGCCCAGTCCACTGAACTGCACCTCCGAGAGGGAGCTAGAGGGTCCTAGGTTGCTATGCAGACTGTGATCTGGGGCGCTTAGTTGGGCCAGATGGAATCACCAGGGCCATTTGGTACCTAATGCCAGGTGTGGGCCTGGGGCTCAAAACAGGTCAAAGACCCCGGCCGCAAATGCCTGCCGTTTGTTGCGGGACGCTAGAGGGAACACACCCTTGCCTCTGGGGGAAGAGAGAAGCAGCAGCATTACAGGCAAGGAAGGGTCAGGCCTTTGGTTTGGCATCCTACAGCCAAAAGTGTGTCTGTCATGCCTTCTGTCCAAAGTATCCTGTGAGTGTGGATTGAATTAACCACACAGCCCAGCCTTAGCTCGGGGTGCAAACCCCTCGTGTTGCCGGTAGGATGAGGTGGTGACTTGCCCAAGGTCTCACAGTGAGTCAGTGGCACAGTTGGGAATGGCTCTTTGGAGTCCTGTCCTGTGCTTCAGCTACAAGCCCCTCATTCCTCCTCTCACCTTCACAGGAACCAGCTTCTCTGGTGCCTTCTTTGCCTGGGCTGAATGCATGTGACTAAGGCGGCTTCTTCTCCTTCCCCCCTCAGGACGGTGATCGAGACCATGCTGCACGCGGTGTACATGTATGATATCAGCCACGTGGTCATTGACAATCTCCAGTTCATGATGGGGCAGGAGCAGCTCACTGTGGACAGGTGACCCTCTTCCCTCTTACTTGGTGCATTCCTCTCCCAGGCTTAGAACCTCCTCATGCCGTCCCCTCCAGGGGAACCGTGGAGCCCTGGTTCCTTCGGGCCCCATTTCACTCATTCTCCTTACCTTGACCCACGTGTCCCAGGTAGCTTTTCCTCAGCTAGAGGCGCTGCCTGTATAATGTATTTAGGGAATCTGTTTTTTTAACATCTGCATTGTGGCAGCACCTAGGGGCTCTAGGTTACAGACCAGGCCTTGCTGTGCTTTGCAAACACAGGACGCAAAGACAGTGCCTGCCCCAAAGAGCTTCCAATCTAAGTAATGTATCAGTGGATAAAATACTTTGAAAAGAACATCCTGTTAGTCAGGATCTGCAAAGTGAGCTCTGGAGTTTACACCATTGTCAGAGTTTAGATTATTTTGGCGCAAGGTGTTTCTTGTCTGGGAATTTTACATGACAAGAAGATCAGGGCAAAAAGGGGGGAAATTGCTTCAGGTGGGTTCGTGTTAAGAGATACATTAAAAGCTGTTTTATCCGGCGTGATGGGGGTGCGCCGGTAAGTGAAAAATGCTGGTTAACTAGAAGGGAGGGAGTTTGGGTGTGTGGTTGGGTTGGTTGGGGGAGGGGTGCACGGCGCGGGCTCTGAGAGGGAGTTTGGGTGCAGGAGAGGGCACAGGGTGCCGGATATGGAGAGCGCTCACCTCAAGCGGCTCCCCGGCTTTTCCTAGGCTAATGGGAGCTGCAGGGGCAGTGCCTGCAGGCAGAGGCAGCACGCAGAGCCGCCTGCCACTCCTCCGCCTAGGAGCAGCCGGGACAGGTTGCCGCTTATGAGGAGCCGCCTGAGGTCAGCGGCCCCTGAATCCAGCACCCCGTGCCCCCTCCCATGCCCCAACCCCTGCCGGCCCCACGCCAATCGGACTATAAATCAGACTTTCAATGAAGATCAGAAATGCTGGTTTATAGAACTTTCTGGTTGGTGATGTGCCGGATAAAACAGCTTTTCATGTACCAAGGTGAGTCCCTCTCTGGTGTGACTCTGTGTGTGGTGCTGCAGTGTTCGCGTTGTGGTATAAAACACGTCATGGGTGAAAAACGGTTTATTGGAGGACATTTAAGTTATTTTATGTACTAGAATGATCTTGTGCTTCTCCAGTCCCTGCAGGATCTCAAGGAGCTTTGCAAATGTAGCAACCTGATATACAGACAGTGCCCAGGGGTCACTTCAGCCACAGCTGAAATGCAGTCTCTTCTGGGGAGTGAGGGGGCGCTGTCTGACAGGGCGCAGCAAGACCAGGTAGCATTTTAGTGCTGGAAGGGCGCTTACTGGACTGAAGCTGCAGGGGACTATAGGGAGGCAGAATGCACCTGAATTGGCGTGGGACTTGGGGGCTGTGGATTCAGTTCCTTGCTCTGCCATAGACTTCCTGGGTAGCCCTGGGCAAGTCACTCAGTCTCTGTGCCTCAGTTTCCCATCTGAGCAATGGGGACAGTAGCTTTGCCTTGCCTCCCAGGGCCATCGGCTCCATCAGGTGCTCAGGTACTGCGGCACTGGCAGTCAGACAGTCCCTAGAGGGATGGATAATCACCAGGGAATGAAAGACAGAGAGAGAGTCTGTATCAGACAAGGCTTATTTCACTTCCTAAGGGTTGTGTATGTTTCTACTCTCTCCTCATGCCCCACTGCTGTTGGGAACCAGAGCTGGGAAACACTCCTCGCTGGCTGGTAGCCTGCTGCTGTTTTCCATCCCCTCAGCCCCCCTGAAATGACCCCCTCTGCTCGCTAGCTGGACAGAGAGCGGCATGTCTGATGCCCCACTTCTGGCTCTTCGGTAGGGCCCGGTACCCTGCAGGACTCTCCAATGTTACACTAGCCTTTTGGGTGCTGTCAGTGCCTATAAACTGGAATTGCCTGACCGCCTGGATGAGAAGGGCTGAAGACAGGTTCCAGGGCTCTCTGGATTGCAGGGAGACTGGTCTCTTTGTTCTGCTCTCAGATTTCAGCCCGTCCCAAACCCCAGTTTATTGCAGAGATGGAATAGTGGGGGCTTTATCTTGTGAAGAGCTCTGCTTTTTAAAAGTGGAGACCGCATGGCCACGCCTGTAAGAGGTATTTTGTTGTTCAAAGTTGATAACAAGTGTTATAAGCTAATTAGGGTGTGCTGAATCCAGATACAGTTGTTCCTAAGCCGTACATTGTGTACAAAGACCTCTACAGAGAGGACAAGTGGAAATCACTGACGGTTCAATCTTTATTACCTTTGCGTTTAGGATTAACCAACTTCAGTTGGATTTTACTGAGCTGCAGGATGTAATAAAAGTGAGCAAACAATATGCCCCATCTTTTTATCAAGCTACTGAGTTTCAGTTTTTATTTGGCAATGGGTACTAGGAATATTTGAATGTAATACCACCAGGAAAGAGCGTGTTTACACAGCTCTTATATTGTGAGCATTAGCACCTCGAAACAAAAAAGCTGATTTAGCTATTAGAAACACAACACCTAATCTGAAAACACCTGCTTTGAAAAGAAGTGAAATTACTTCCTTGACTGAACGTTAAAGCGAACATTTAAATGCACGCGTGTTAATGTTGTACCGGGTCTTGATGGTGGCAGGTTTGAATCAACTTCAGATTATTTCTCTTATGACACAGCTCCTTCTTTAACGCAACCATCCTAAGTGTTGGAGACGTTGACACAACCTGGTTCCAGGTCTCTATGTTTGCATGCTCCTGCACAAACAAGCCAGGCTGTCCTGTGCCTGCATCACTAACTTTTGCACCCTCTTGTGCAGCCACAGAATATGGTGGCATTGGTGGCAGTGATCTGAGCCGTGGCTCTGGACGCTGTCCTCCTGTTTCCAACCCACTGTATTGCATCATCTCTTTACTGGTTGTTGCCTCCCTTATTCTGCGCAGTCCTTGTTCACCTGCTTCATGCACATCTTCTCGACTTGATTCCTGGCAAAGAATCCAGAGACTAGGAAACTCAGGTGGCTCTTCTGAGACTTACTTGCAGTTCCTTGTTTTACTTACAACTGTGACCAATATGAGTGTTAAACTACCGTCCCATCTAACTAACTACTGCTGCTCTGTTTGTAAAATATATCATCACCGCCGCTTTTGTGTTAATTCTCCACTGAGTACAAAGCATGATGGGCTACGAAACCAAGGTCAAGCATCCGAGAAAATGATTTCACATATTACAGGAAAATTAACTTCTGAGTTATTATTAATTTATTGCTAATATTAAGGAGTACTGGATGTTAGAAAGAGTTGAATACTAGGGTGCAAAAGGTGTTAAAGCCATGATGTATGTCTTTTCAATTCTGTTCTTAAGAGACTGAAAGGGAATTATTCCAGGCGGTGTGACAAGTTCAAGCACACCCAGTTGGTGTATCAACACTTTCTGGGGAATTTTAGCAGCTGTGTTTGTTTGAGGGTCTAAACGTCAGAATTCAGCTTGGTGACAATCATTTTCAAAATGAGCAGATTCCAGTTATGGTAGAAGAAGTTGGTCCTAGCTTTTAACAAAGAGTGCAACTCGACCCCTTCTAGAGGATGGACTGAGATTTCTGTTGAGTCTAATGGTCCGTTTGTTAGAGCAGTAATCTAGCAATCAGGACTCCTGGGTCCTAGTCCTGCCTCTGCCTGGCTGTGTGAACATTGGGGAGTCACTCCTCTTCTCCCTGCCTCCATTTGCTCATCTGTTAAGTGGGGATAATAGTCCTTTTAACCCGCCACCTCCATGAAGCTGTAGATGTGCAGTATGTCTAAGCACCTCATGTTCATTAGCATGTTTATCCTCACAGCACCCCTATGAGGCAGGGCAGGGTTGTTACCCCATTTTGCAGTTGAGGAACTGAGGCACGGAGAGGCTAAGTGATGTGCCCAAGGTCACCCAGTCTGTGGCAGAGCAGGGATTCAAACCCAGTTCTCCCAAGTCCTCAGTTAGCACTCCAATCATTAGACCACCCTCCTCCTTAGTTGCAGTCACTGCACGAGGTGCATTGCTTGCATGTTGGAAGCACTTCCTGGAGCCATGCCACGAGCAACGTCTCTTCCTCATCTCCCCCTTGCCGTCTTGCTCTTCCAGGCTTGCCGTCCAAGACTACATCTTGGGCGCCTTCCGGAAGTTTGCCACAGACAACAGTTGTCACGTGAGCCTGGTCATCCACCCTCGGAAGGAGGACGAAGAGCGAGAGCTTCAGACGGCTTCTATATTTGGGTCTGCGAAGGTGAGCGGCTCTTGAGAATAACCCAGGCGTGGGTCTGCTCAGGCTGTGTCAGCCCAGGGGCTTTCCGAGCCGCTGGGGAGTGACAGCTCCTTGCAAGACGACAAAATTCCTGAGCCATCCCTCCCACACTCCCCCACGCACTCCTCTGGGTCGGGAGTCTTGTCAGCGTGTCAGGCTGGGCAGAGCCCCTCCTGCCTTCTCGCTCTCCAGCCTGTGCTTGCTTGTGGCCACGGTCTCTGTCCCCTTTTGCCAGGTGCCCAGGGAGAGAAACTTCAGCCCTTGCCCCCAGCCAGGCTCCTGCCTAGAGAGGGTTCATTGGTCCGTAGGGTCGGGCCAGCAAAGCTGATGGGCTTAGGTTGCTCTGGGATGGCTTCCCAATCCTAGTCATTCAGCCCGGCATCTGTCAGGAATGCAGCACAGAACCAACTGGGAGACAGGGTACAAACAGAATCTGACACGGGCACACCCCACTCTGTCCCACCCGCGGTTCGGTCATTACCAATCCCAGTGCGCTTTCCCCAAGCGCCAGGGGTGAAATTCCAATTGAGCAAGTCAAGCTCCGCCTTCTGTCTCCTACAGTTTTCATTGGCTGGGGAATTCTTCACTTCCTGTCCCTTAGTGTTGCTGGGTGCTTTAGAACGTGCGTTCCACCCCAGAAGTGGCTGCATTTCCGAGGTGCACAAGGCATGTTTGCATAAACGAACAGGCGCTGTCTGAAGCGCTCTGGGACCCCTCAGTCTGACAGGTGTGCGTCCAAATCCAGGTACCTCTCTCCCTATGGCCTTTTCCTTTCTGTCTCTCGCACCCAGGCCAGCCAGGAGGCTGACAACGTGCTGATCCTTCAGGACAGGAAGCTGCTGACGGGGCCAGGGAAGCGGTACCTGCAGGTGGCAAAGAACCGCTTTGATGGGGACGTGGGGGTCTTCCCCATGGAGTTCAGCAAAACTTCCCTCACCTTCTCCACCCCCGTCAAGGGGAAGAACCGGTTGAAAAAGATGAAAGAAGACAATGGAGAGCCACCTAAGCAGGCTCCGGCTGGAGGCAGCGGGGCCTCTAAGAAGCAGTGACCCAGCCCGTGGTATGGGCTGCTCAGGGCACTCCTCAGCCAGTGTTCACACCAGCCCTGAGGGGAAGAGAGCTGGTGCCCAGTGCCAGGGCAGAGGAGATGGGGACGCAGCATGGCCAGTCTCCATCGGAGTCTCTCAAAGTGAAGGGGTGTTCCCTGTGCCGCTGCCAAGCTGGCCTGGCCAGGCCTGGGTTTGCTGCAGGCTCCTCGCCCCTCTGTGGGGAGGAGGAATCGCGTTACGATCAGATGATAAGCTATAAACGGGCTCTGGGCTTCGAGCCTGCCAGGGGCTATGACACGCCGGCTGATGGAAGGTGAGATTGATCCAGGCTGGCGCACACGGGGAGTCCTGTGTGTTATGCCCTCGTCCGTTCGCTTAGCACAGGTCCCATCCGTTTGTCCCTGGGGTGCTGTATGTCTGGGCACTGGGCGGCTGAGTCTGGAGCCTTCGAGCTGGATGTCCGTTTGCCAGACCCCTTCCTTGCTCCCGTCCCTGGAGTATTTCAGCCGGTGTGGGTAAATCCTGACCCCAGACCCTGGCACTCCGGTGATACTGCCTGTGATTCCCCTGTTCTGTGAGCGGGTAACTTACCAGGCTGGTGCACGGATCCTTCCTCTCCGCAGAGGTGGACTCCTAGCCAGGCATGGGTCACAAGCCAGTGAATTGGCCGGGGCTGCTTCACTCTGTCCCTACTGCATGTCTGGTCTGTGTCATACAACTGCTCCTGAATTAGCTCCGCTTGTCTCAGGAGACCTCCCTCCCTTCGCTCCAGGACTGGTATGGGGGGTTCTGCAGGCCAGGCTGGTGGGGCACCAGCAGGACTGGGCAGGTTCCAGGGCTGGGCTAGCAGGGGGCTGCGGGTCAGGGTGGAGGGGGCACCAGGAGAGCTGTCGGGGGCTGTATGTAATGAGTGAGGTGCAGAGCCACAGCTGTGTGGGTTGAGGGGTGCCCAGCTCCAGCCCGCACTGTGCCATGAATCCCTCAGTTCCACAAGCCCCAGGAGCGGAGGGGAGGTGCAGGGGGGAAGCAAAGTGATGTCGGGGCTCATGGCAGAGAAGCAGAAGTGACACAGTTGATGGTTCCGGCCTGGTGCCTGAAGAGAGATTGTGGGGTAATCGCCCGCTCTGCTTCGGCAGCGTGTGAGTGGGGATTGTGAAGCCCTGTATGGCAGGTCAGGAGCTAGGAACGTCCTATCTTTGTTGTCATACCGTTGTCACGTCTGGAGCCTGCGGGCAGCATCTTCTTGCTTACACCATTATATTAAAATAGCAGGAGGCCCAAACCGGCAACGTGTTGAGAGCCCCCTGTAGCCATCGACTGCTTCTGAGCTCACGGGGCGGGGACCCCTTGTTACTGGAGTGTCTCGGATTGGAATCACACCACAAGCTGAGGGAGAACAGGCCTGTGTGAATGCACCAGCAATAAAGTCCCAGCTGTTCAGGTCTGCCTTTGCCCTGCAGCAGGTCACGCTGTAGTGACCTCTGCTCTGCTCAGCTGGGCTTGTGTCTGAGGTGGGCCCCAGAGTGGGGCATTGTAAAGGAAATGGAGCCCCCCGGTGCACAGGATGGGGGGGATTTCAATAGGGTTTTTATAAACCATGGTCTCAAAAGACTTTCAGAGGACAGTTTGGATTTATCCCTCCTTCCCCAGGATTTGGAACCCAAACGTTGCAGCCTTGTGCTGGTGCGTGAGACCCGGACCCTGAATCTGACATTCTCCGCTGACTGAAACTCAGAAGGCAAAGGGAATCCGTCGTGCAAAGTAAATTAGGGTTTTATAAATCCCTTTGGCTAGCCCGGCCGTGCTGGCTGGCCTCTAATGTGACGGTGTTTATGAAATGATTTGCAGAGCTCTCCCTGTCTGGCTGTCTGCAATCCCATGTGTGAGTAGGAAGGCAGACTCCGGGGGGGAAGTGGTTTTCAATCAGTGTTGAATGCTGTGATTTGGGGCTCCATTGCACTGGGAGGGAAAACCTCCACCATGATGGACTCTCTGCAATAATTTTGTACACACTAAGGTGCGAAAAAGATCATGTTGATGAGATATTTTGTTTGATTAAAAACAAAGGTGGCTTTTCAGTGCTGCTTTGTCCTTGTTTTGTCCACACGGTGTCAGTCTGCGTTAGACCTGAATCTTCTCTTTTCAAAAGACAAACTGGATGGAACTTTCTTTCCTCAGATTCCCAGGCTCACTTTCAGTTCCTCTGTGTAGCACCGAGCACCTTGATTTTCCGCTGAGCTCCGAAATCTCTGTTCCTCAGTCTATGGCGGCTGGCTGAGCCACCGTGGGTTTGCTTTACCTTTGAATGATCCTTTGAAATTCACACAGGGCCAGATTGTGAGATCCCCCTGCTCCTGATAGGTAGTGCAGGGAACAGCTAATACAGAGCAAGAGTAAAGGCGCTGGAGAGGGAGAGAAATCCAAAAGCATCCCTGGAGTACCACTGCTGGAAGGGCGTCAAGTGATCAATGGATGATAAATACTCCAATCTCCATTCCCTAGGAGGGCAAGGGGAGTGCACCACGTGCCGTAATAGAACGAGGACAAGTACCGGCTGTGTGGGAATTGGAGAGGTGTACAGTCCGAAATCCCTAGCAGGGCTCCAGTGGGAGGAGAAGAGACCTCTCCCCAGGGTGCCTGGGGGGGTTAGATGCTGAACCAGAGAGCTGTGTGTGGACAAGTACAGAGAGACGCCAGTGCCTAGGTCTGGGGTCAGCGCCGATCAGTGTCACTGATGATGCCAGGAGCGGGCCCAGGCACGAGGAGGCCTGGTGCCTGGGCAGTTGTGGGACAGGAGGGTTGCATGGGATTTCCTACACGTCTCCCTGAAGAGCCCATATGGGGAGCTCACTTGCTGCGGGAGCCCCTGGAATGCAGAAGCTCTCAACAGGCTGAGGTGTGAGCTCTGTGGGTCACCTCTTGGCACCTCCAGCCCCCTGCACTGCACCCCAGTCATATGCCCCATACGTCCTGCAGCCCCACACGGATCTTTGCCCTAGGGAGGGGGAAGAGATGGATTCCACTGTCGGTCTTTCGTCCCTCTAGTTTGAGAGCTCCGCCCCCAAAGAGGTGGAGTTATGGGACTCCTCCCACAGGAGGTGGAGTTACTAGCTTTTAAAGGGACATTCCTCCTGTTTCACCACCAGGCCCCCCACCTCCCAGGGCAGGCGGAGAGCACTGTTCAACGCGCAGTATGGTCTGAAAGGGCTCCGATGTTCGCTCCACTGTCTGGCCCAGGCTTGTGTCAGTCACAGGGCCGGGACAGCCTGTCTGGAGCTGGGCTCCGAGGCTGTCCTGTGTCCCTGCACTCAAAGGGTCCCATTGCGAATGGTGGACACAGCTCAGACCTCCTGGTGCGGCACTTTCCCCAGGTAGTCCGCCTACGTCTTCCTTGGCTTGTGTTCCCTCACGCTACCCCTTTAGCTCCCTGGCTGGAGGGGAACAGAAATGGGGCGGGGGACCCTGTCTGCTGTTCAGGGGGACACTGAACCGGTGCCCTGGATCCAACATACTTGAGCTTAGATGTGGGAGGTGCACTCCTAAACCGGACATGGATTGGATTGTGTAACGAGCAGCACCAGAATCAAACACTTCCCCTGCATCCCCAAACTTCAGGCTGGGAGCGGGGTCGGGGTTCTGCAGCTGGGCTCCGTCTCCAGGGCGATGAGGTTCGTAACCCTGGCAGAAGCCGAGGGGGTCACAGCCCGAAGCCTGCCCTGAAAGTGATTTTCAAACATCCTTACGAGGCGACACCACCCGGTACTCCAGCACAGTTTATCCCAAAGCGCTTCACTCTGACGTAGCGCATGTCACTAAGGGAAGAAACCACTGCCGCCCCTACTGAAATGCAGTCACCTCTGGGGTGGAGCCTGGCAGCTGTTTAACAGTGTGCAGAGTTTTCGGGCAAATCCCACGTATGACAGAACTGCTGAGGGAATGCAGGAGGGAGACAGCCCCAAGCTGGGATCTGACCGATACCCGCAGATACCAGCAGCTCTTCGGTCGGGGCCTGCAAATGTAGACAACCGGCTGCTCCCTTTGCACTTCACATCCTCTGCCGTTAAGGGCATGCTGGTTTTTCATGCAGTCAGTTGCTCCTACGCGCTCGCTGCAGAGTTCCAGGGCCTTCTCTCAAGCATCTCCCGAGCTGCTGCTGCTCAGAGGAGGCTTGGCAGGAGCGAGGGCTGTGCTGGCGCCGTGGCTGCTGGTGGGCTGGGAGAATAAACATCCCCAGCACACACGCCTGCCGCCTGCCTGCCAGATTTCTGTTGCTCTAGTCCAGCAGCCTGGACCGTGTCCTCTTCTGTACACAGTGGGTGGAACCCGCTCCAGGCAGCCTGTCTGCCCTGCCCTGCCCAGCCCTCTGCCCCAGGGCTGACCCGGATCAGCAGAATGTTCTCACGCTATGGGCTGGGACGAAATGCCATGGCATGGGGGAGGTGGATCAGTGTGGTGGTAGCTGTGTTGGTCCCAGGCTATCAGAGAGGCAAGGTGGGGGAGGTAATATCTTGCACGGGGCCAACTTCTGGTGGTGAGAGAGAGAGATTTTCACACTACATAGAGCTCTGCTTCAGGGCCAGGAAACTTCCTCAGAGCCTAACAGCTAAACACAAGGTGGGCAAGTTGTTTAGCAGAAGTCGTTAACATCCATTTTAAGGGACCGTTTAAAGTGGAGTGGCCCGTTAACTTCCTCCAACCCCGATTATGGTGTGTATCCCCAACTGTCTCCTCAGAGCATTTTCTGTTGTGTCTGAGTGCCTGGCTGTAGATACCAATTTCTTGGTGTTTTTGGGGTGGCTACTTGATTGGTGAAGGTAGATGTGGGAATCCACATAGATGTGGGATCCAGGTAGGGTTCCATTGTTAACAAAGCGAAGGCCCCTTTCTCGCTGCCTTTTTTGGCTCCTGGCACCTGACTTTCCACAGGATAAAGGGGACCAATGAGACAAAGGTGTAACCTAATCCAGGTATTGTCCAGCATTAAACAGTGTTAACCAAGGGTCGGGAGTGGGAGTCCAGAGAACCGCTCAGTGTCCCTGCAAACGCTCCCTTCAAAGTCCTCCCAGCAGCAGCCCGCTCTGCGAATCGGATATTAAGAAGGCCCAGTTCTCTCTCTCAGCATTGCTGGGGCTTGTCCCAGTGTTAGTAAAAGTGCTGTTCAACTGGGACCCCCACTGTAGATAAATCTCTGCATTATGCATTTCTGTATAACTTTGATATAACTTTGGGTTGTGCCTTTTCATAGAACTCTGTCTCAGAAACTGTGTATTGAACTTTGGTAATATGTTATAGCCCCTAAGGTAGTGTAATTAAGGTAAAAGAAAAATGTCTTTTTGCTAGGAGTAGAATAAGGCCATGGTTACACTGGCACTTTATAGCGCTATAAAGCCCCCACGAGCGCAATAACCTACTCCCCGTCCACACTGGCAAGGCACTAATAGCGCTATAACCGTGGAGTTATAGCGCTATTATAAATCCACCTCCTCATGGGGAATAAGGGCTGTAGCGCAGCTGCTGTAGCGCTACAGCAAGAATGTGGACACCCACTGCGCTACAAGTAATCTCTGGAGATGCCTAGAGCCATTTAAGGCAATTGACGTCTCTTCCCTTTGTTTTGAACTCGGCTGGAGGAATGCGGAAGTACCTCTTTAGAGTTTCTTTCTTAACTCGGCAGATAAGCAATGCAAATGTTTAAGGAGGGAGCCTGTGTGAAAACAAAGCCTTCTGTGAACGGAGGCTCACTGACAGGCTTTCAGAAAAACAGAAAAACCACTCTCTCTCTCCCTCCGCATACACACAACGCGTCCCCCCTCACCCCCCTCGTTTAAAAAGCACGTTGCACCCAGCTGAATGCTGGGATACCTGCCCTAATGCGCTGCTCTTAATGCCGCAGTAAGTGCCCCAAATGTGGCCATGCTATACCGCAGGAGCATCTGAGTGTGGACATACAGTAGCGCTATACATATCCCTGTATAAGGGGACCGCTATAACCTATAGCGCTATACTCTTGTAAGTGTAACCATACCCTAAGATTTCCACCCCCACCCCCACCCATTTTGTAATCAATTGCCCTATTGAATAAATGAGGTGTGAATGAGGAAGGCGTGCAAGGCCGCACCTCCAGAGAGCTGCAATGGTTGGAGAGGGGATGGAGCCAGACCAAGGACAGTCAAACTTGTCAAGTGGGCTGACTAAGGAAAAGCAGACATACTGAGGGTTAGAAGCGAGCGGTCTTTTGGGACTCCCCTCTTTGCAGCATTGGGACAA
Organism: Dermatemys mawii; assembly: GCA_007922305.1. Classification (NCBI taxonomy): domain Eukaryota; kingdom Metazoa; phylum Chordata; order Testudines; family Dermatemydidae; genus Dermatemys; species Dermatemys mawii. The sequence continues at coordinate 9,497,557 of ML677382.1, forward strand.
CACCCAGAGAGAAGCAGCACAAAGGACCAATGGACACGGTCCCAGATTTTGAATCGGGGACAGATTTGCAGGAGAGGGAAGCTGCTATAAAAGCGAGGTGTCTTGCAGAGGACCCCAGGTCTTGTCAACATCGGAGCATCGATTTGGATCAGTGGGAGGCCAGCTCCACCCCTCCCCCATCTAACTCACCTGGCCAGTGAAGTTAAGGGGAGCAACTTGCTGGTAACAACGTGTGTGTGTGTGTGTGTGCGCGCGCATGAGTGCAATATAGATCATATGCAAATGATAGTGTACATTATTACATGGATTACTAATAAATGTGGCGTTTTGCCTTATTCCTCCTGAAAAGATCCTGTGCAGAACTTTAAGTACAACACCATATCCACTGGAAGAGCCCCCCCCAGGACCCTTTCTGTATTTGCAACAGTTGGTGTATGACTTTGCCCAAGGTGTGAATCCTCTCACCTAGCAGGGAGAGATGTGAAAGGCTCAATAAGGTTCATTGCAACAGGCGCCAGTGGCCCCTTTCCCCTTAGCTGGGGAGAGTTTTTAGAAGGAGCCCCTCAGTCCAGCCCCCATTTGATGGTAATCCCTGTCTTGTGGGGGAGAAGGGAGCTGAGCTGGGCAGAGCTGTCCTCCATTCGGACAAGACCAGCAGGGACGGGGCAAGGATATTTTGCACCCTAGACGAAACTTTAAATCTGCTATAGTGTGTCCAGGGCGATTGAAGTGCTCTCCTACAGCTTTTTGTATATTGCCGTTCCTAATATCTGATCTGTGTCCATTTATCCTTTTATGTAGGGCAGGGAGCTGGTTGGGGTATACAAATTTGGCCTCTTTTGACATTTCCCCCCCAGACTTTCCAGATTTTTTTAATGAACATCCCCATTGGTCAGTCGTCAGTTTTAGGGTTTATCAGCCACCTGTTTCGATTGGTCGGCTGAGTCACGTGGTGGGATCTTCCAAAACAAAAAAGGAAATGGAAATTTTCAGGGCTGCAAAGCTCCAGAGCTGTTGTTAGAGGCCAGGAGCCTTCAACACCCCATCAGCAGCAGCGCTCCCCTGGCTCAGATGCTGCCAACACAGATGGTCCTGATTTCTAATCCTGCCTGTGGGTGAGAGTCCATCTAGACACAGACTGCAGAGGAATTTCCTTGCCTAGGATGTTTTTATTTATTTTCCAGCCATCCCTATCTTAGGGGACAGTAAAATATTTACCAGCTCGCCCCCCACCACCCTGCCTCCGTTGCTCTGCAGCACCAGAGGCAGCTAAAATGCAGCCTTGTAAACCAAGGGAGAGTGGCCCATCTAAATTAAACAGCCTCTTAGAATTGGTATGCTAATGTACAACTCTTTTTTTTTTTTTGCTTTCTGTGTGTATAAATGCATCTTACTTCTGTTCCATTCTATGCATCCGATGAAGTGGGTTATAGCCCACAAAAGCTTGTGCTGAAATAAACTGGTTAGTCTCTAAGGTGCTAGTCTTCCTCGTCTTACCTACAGACTACAGATCCCAGCATGCAATGTGCTACGCTAATCAGAGCAGTGTATGCTGGGACTTGTAGTCTCTTGAGTGCTGGCTGGGAGCTGCCCTGGTTTCATGCTGGGAAGATGCTGTAGGTGAATGAATGGCCAGGGTCCGATGGCGCCTGCTGATGTTCCCCCTAGCTAGGTACAAGGGTGTGCCAGGCGCTGTCTAAAGCTCTACCACATGGGGCTGTGGGTGACAAGGAGAGAATGGTGACATTTATCCCACCCTGGTTCCCGTGGGGCACCGCGGTCCCTGCACTGAAGAGAGCTCAGGGCAAGAGGGCTAGAAGGTCATGTTGTTTTAAAAAAGAGCTGAGTGTCTCCTGGGCTCCCCTGACTCCAGGAGCTGGGGCTTAGCTAGAAGCAGGGAATGTCCCGAGAGCCAGTGCCAGACACTGGCCAAGAGCGCGGGAGGCAGCCAGGGGGAGATGGAGCAGGGAGTGGGAAGGGAAGCGTTGCAGAGTGGGCAGGGGGAGCTTGCTTTTGTTCTCTCCCAGCTGTAGCTTGGCCCCATGGCGCTTCCCCTCCACGTCTCTTCCTGCTCTCGGTGAGTAACAGCCCTCTGCCCTCCCACAGCCCCTACCCCAGCACCTGCAGCTGCCCACCCCCTCCCCCAGCTGTGGCATTGCGGGCAGCAGAGCGATGGGCACTGTGCCTCCATCCCTGAGATCAGTGTCTCCCAGAGAGTGCCAGGCAGGTCTCACACACGTACACATGCGTGTGTATTTGTGTGCATGCCAGAGGCTGGTACAGAAATGCACCCAACCCCACGCAGACTCCCTGCCCCTGTAACACTGCCTGGGGCCGTGCAGAGAGGTTCAGCGCCAGGCCCAGCAGGCCCTCTCTGGCTCTCCCGGCTCTGGCTGTCTCCCCTATCAGACAGGCTGGAGCCGGCCACGCTCTAATCCAGCTTTAATCATTTCTAGCAGGAGATTGCACTGAACCCGGCTTGGCCCTCCGAAGCGAGCCCTGCACCACGTGGTGTCCCCGCTGGCCGGACAGAGCGCCGGGGGGCAGAGGCCCACCTGGGGCTGGGGGGCCACGGATGCTGCTTGGATGCAGGAGGCGCGGGCCCTGAACCTGCCCCTTCCCCAGCTCCCCCCTCACGTCCCGCCCGTCTGGGCCCTTCTCAAGCAGATCAGTTACTTCGGGTGCCCCCTTTATCCCCCTTGGCCTTGTCCCTAAATCCAGCTGTACCCGCTGCAAGGACCCTCTGGGCAGTTTGGGGATCACTCCTGCCACCTGCACTGAAGTTTAGTGATCCCGGAGCCTGCCCCACGTCACCCTACTGCCATAGACTCAGGGTCGGGGGGCGAGAGGTCGCTCTTGCTGATACTGGCGATCTCGGATCGTGCATCCCTGTCTCCTTTTGGCCATCACCGCTCGGGCTGGCGCTAGGCCTGTGTGAGTTACCAGAGCAAGGTTTCTTCCCTGCTGCTGGAGATGGTGCCCAGACGCCATAGTGATGGGCAGCTGCATAAAACCCTAAGCTCGAGAGCCTGGCCGTGGTCCAATCCAACAGCCTAGAATTCCCTGTAGTGGATGTGACTGACGGTCCATTCAGCTCCATCCTGAACGACCCTCTGACCACCCCCACTCCCGCCCAGCCCCTAATTCTCTCTTGCAAGATGCTTCCGACAGGAAGTCCTCGTGTGGACGTTCTCTGCGTCCCTGTCCTTGGACCCTGCTGGAGCAATGCACCCTAAGTTTCATAGGGGCCCAGCCCCCCATGCTTGTTCATCGAGCGTCTCAGTGAGCAAGCAGGCCAGCATTCAAGGGGTTAACTCGCTTGCTTGGCAGGGTGCTCTAGGACAGGACTGATGGGAGACAGAGATACCTTTGGCGGGGGAGGGAGGGCAGCACATCTCCCCACGCGGCCTCTAGCAGTGGGCACAGGCCAAGATGCTGGCTCCCTGGGGATTTCATTTCTCTGCCCATCACCCTTTCCCGAGGGGCAGACGAGTCAGGTCACACCCGTGCTGACCGGAGCTGGCTGCCCGGCCCCCTAGCCTGGCCTCCGTGGAGGGCGGGAAATGTGTGTGTGGGGGGCGCTTTGTTTTTCTAAGGGCTCTTTTCTGGGCCGAGCAGCCCAAGGCACCAAGTCTGAGGCAGGCGTCTGGCACCACCAGCGCTAAGGCCCCAGTGCCCGCTCACTGCTGGTTTGGTGCGTGGTGCCCGTTGCCTGTGGCGTCAGGGCTGCGGTCCCACAGGGCAGCGGGATGAGGGCTTGGCGAAAGGTTGGCTGAGGGGCCAGACTATTGGGTGTTGATCTCCCCCAGCCCCACCTTCGAGTGCTGGCTGCGATGCCCGCAGTGCCCGTTCGGAGTGTGATGTCTTCACACCCAGGGCGGGCTCTGAAGCGAGGTCACGGACATGGGACGTGCCAGGAGCAGTGAATTCTAACTGCAGAGCCAGGCGGTCCCTGGGGGCCTCGGCGGATCCCACCAATGCCTGTGCCCCAAAACAGCAGCCAGGCAGAAGAGCTGGCAGTGGATGGGGGTGAGGAAAAACCGGCCCCAGTCACTGCCCCTCTCTTTAGTGGCATGGGGTCTGTGTCCACGCCAATTCCTGCAGCCAGGCCCTTGCCTGCTGGGGGTTACCAGGTGTCCTGGGGATTAGACTCTAGTCCTTTGCGGGAGGGAGGGGTTGAAGAGAACCCAGGAGTCCTGGCTCCCTGTCCCATGCTTCCACCCATTAGGTCGCGATCCCTCATCCAGCTGAGGATAGAACCCAGGCGTCCTGCTGTCGGTCTCCTGCGTCCACCACCGGATCCCTGGTGAGCAGTCTGGTGTGCCCGCCCCGGGGCACAGCATGGGAGTGCCTGAGCCCCACGGCCCTGACCCCCGCCCTGCTCCCACAGCCTGTCTGACGGGCGGGGGGGGGTCTGCTGCGTGAGCCCTGCTGGGCACTGGGGGTACTGATGGGTCAGCGCCCTCCCCTGCCAGCCTGCACTCGGGGTGCTGGAGGAATGCAGGGCAAACAGGCAACGGCCCTAACGAGGGCCCGGCAGCAAAGGCCAGTGAGCCCAGACACTGGGGTGATGGGCACAGAGCAGGGGCCTGGTCTCGGCTTCAGGGCTGGATCCCACCCTCCCTGGGGTGTGGGGGGTTTGCTTCACTCCTTGTACAGATGGGCAGGGAGCAAACTGCAGGGCTTTGCCTGCAACTCCCCAACTCAGGGGCTGTTTGGCCCGGGGGGCAAGTCTAGATCTCTCCGGTAGCACTCCACATGCTGGATGAAGTAGGTCAGGCTCGTTAGCCCACATCCAGATGGGGAAACTGAGGCACGGAGATTTGTCCCTAGTCCCCCCATGGCAGAGCAGGGCATGCCCCCTTCTCCTGCATGTCGGCAGTGAGGCACAGGACGGCCTCCTGGCCCTTGGAGGCTGTGCCCTGGGGAGCCTTGTATCCCCAGGTGTGGGACAATGGGGAGATTTGGCCTTCGGGCCTTTGTGCCCAGAGTGACCCGTTAGATTTGGTGAAACCCTCAGACCCGTTCGCTCCTGGCACTGAGGGTCTGTGGCCTCGTCTTCCAGTGACGGGCGCCCCGTGATGGGGGGCACTGAAAACGGGCCTGGAGCCCGGGGCTGGCCAGGGCTCTGTGGGAGAGGCCTCCTCAGGTCCCGAGGACGGGCCAGCTGGTCCAACCAGTCGGAGCCAGCTCCACTGGGCTGAGTCACTGAGGATCACGTGATGCTGCTGGAATGAGTCGAAATGTGAACCCCGGTGGCCTGGTCACATTCCAAGTGGCTACAATCTGACTTGCCCTCCTGCCTCAACAGGATACATTGCTCATCTCAGCCGCGGGATGTCAGCTCCTGCGGGATGTTGCCAGGCAGCAGATGTGTCACGCCCCAGAGGAAGTTGCATTTCATTGATGGATCAAGAGATTCCTTTGTAGAGGGAGTTTGTAAAGACACTTAGATACTTTCATTCTGAAAGAATCCATCTATCCATTCCCACCCACCCTCTATCTATCCCCATAGCCTCCCTCCAATCCACCAT
>ML677382.1:9503100-9514144 GCA_007922305.1 Dermatemys mawii
CTCTATCTATCCCCATAGCCTCCCTCCAATCCACCATCTATCCATCCATCTATCTAATCTCCATACCCACTCACCCTCATCTATCTATCCATCCCCATCCACCCACCCATCCGCTAGCCATCTCCATCCGACCTCCATCTGCCTATCTATCTATCTACCCACCCCTCTCTCTCAGGTGCCCCTCACTCCTCTGTCACACACGACCATTGCTCGGATTCCCGGCTGTGCCCTTTGCCAGCTGCATGGTACATTGATGCCAGTTGCTCTTATTCCTCATCTCGTTGGCCCTGGCTTTTCCTGGAGATGGCCAGGCGGTGGACCGGACTGTGTGTAGGGTCGCCAACTTTCTACTCGCACAAAACCAAACACCTTTGCCCTGCCCCTCCTCTGAGGTCCCGTCCTGCCCCGCCCCTTATCTGAGGCCACGTCCCCCTACTCACTCCATCTTCCCCAACCCCCGTCGCTCACTCTCCCCACCCTCACACACTCGCTCATTTTCACCAGGCTGGCTCAGAGGGTTGGGGTGCAGGAGGGGGCTCTGGACTGAGGCGGGGGGGTTGGAATGCAGGAGGGGGTGAGGGCTCTGGGGTGGGGCTGGGCATGAGGAGGTTGAGGCACAGGAGGGTGCTCCGGGCTTGGATTGAGGGGTTCGGATGGTGGGAGGAGGTCAGGGGTGCAGGATCCAGGCAGCGCTTACCTCAAGCAGATCCTGGAAGCAGCAGCATGTCCCCTCCCAGCTCTTATGCAGAGGCGTGTCTCCACAGCTCCCCCATTGGTGATCGTTCTCAGCCAATGGGCGCTGCAGAGCCGGCACTTGGGGCAGGGCAGCGTGAGGAGCCCCCTGGTGGCCCCTACCCGTAGAACACGCCGTAGCCCTGCTGTGCCACTGACCAGCCCTTTAACAGTCAGTGGTGCTGACCAGAGCGGCCAAGGTCCCTTTTCATCCTGGCGTTCCAGTCGAAAACCAGACACCTGCCAGCATCCGTCCCCAGGCTCTCTCAGCCCAGGCTGTTGGGGGTGGGGGCAGCCCAGGCTGTGTGTGTGTGGTGGGCGAAGTGGGGGTTAGACTGGGCTGGGTGCACAGGATTGGGTGGTGGGAGCGAGGTGAGGGACACAGCAGCTGAGTGTAATATCTGCGAAGGCGGAACGTGGCCAGCGGGTCCCGGCCTGCCTGGGAGGGTCCCACAGTCAATGCACCAAGGCCGGCTTCGGGGGAGGGGGAAGATCAGCCATGCCAGGCCCCAAATGAACCAGCACCACGCCAGCTGAGATCTCATCCCCCTAGGAGCCCTCAGCCACTCGCCAACCCTCCTGCCCCCAGGAGATGCCCCCCTGTGCCCAGCACGGATGCCCACTTCTCACCACCCAGTGGTAGGGTGACCAGACAGCAAATGTGAAAAATTGGAACAGTGGGTGGGGCGTAATAGGAGCCTGTATAAGAAAAAGACCCAAAAATCGGGACTGTCCCTATAAAATCGGGACATCTGGTCACCCTACCCAGTGAGTCAGCAGCCTGCCCAACACCCCTCACCAAGCCTGCTTCCCAAACCAGTTGCTGAGCCTGGAGAAACGTCGTCACCAGCTGGCCTTCCTCTGGCTGGGGCCCGGCTGTCTGAGCTCTGCCTCCCCCTGACCTGCTGCCCGGAGTCCAGGCCTGGCCATGGATCACCCACGTCGGTGGCGTCTCCTGCCCAGAGCAGCTGGGCTCCGGCGCGGCGCCAGGGCTCACAGATGGAGGAGTGGAGCGCTCTGTTCCCCCGCCACACACCCCCGGCTGGCAGGGAGAGGGTGGCTCTCTCCAGGGAAAGAGACACAAACCTGGATTGCCAAGCAGACCCAGGAAGTCGGAGGCCTGTACGTACTGAGACAGCCCCCGCGTGGCCTTCGGGCACTGTACCTGCTCCCAAGGCTGGCACCAGGCCGAGGTACCAGCTGCGGTTCCCTGATCCTGAGCTGCTCAGCCCTAGCACAAAGGAGAAGCTGTAACTTATACCAGCGAAGCTCTGCCCTCTCCGCATGCCAAGGGTGGCTGGTTGGTGCAGGAGGTGCCAGCTTTCCAGTGGTGGGGAGTTCCCCTGTCCCCCCACCCAAGAGGGAATTTCCCACTGGCCATCTGCAGCTGCTTTAATGCCACTTTGCGCTGGATAATTGGGTTTGTTATTTTTGCCGCGCCCGGCTCAACTCCTTGGCTGGCATGGTGGGCAAGGCTAATCAATGAGCAGACTAAAGGTGGAGCGAGGAAGGCTGGCCTTGGGGATAAGGCACTGAGCTGGGACCCAGGAGATCTGGCTCCAGTTGCTACCTCTGACACAGACGCTCCATGATCTTGGGCAAGTCATTTCAGCTCGGTGCCTCAGTTTCCCCATCTGTAATTTGAGGATAACAAGCCGAACTTTCTGCTTCAACTACCAGCCCAGCAGGGACTGGGCCTTGCTCTGGCTGTCCAGCCCCTAGTGTGACGGAGCCCTGCTGGAATATGAACGCTAAAGAACAATCCAAGGGTGCGGTAGAAGCAGAACATTGTAGTTTCTCCCAACACAAACCTGTTGCTGCTCCGTGTTTGCAATCAAGGGCGCGCTGGAGCCTGTGGTGTCTTTCCAGCGCCCTGGAGGGCTGGGCCTTCCTTGACAGCGTCCTCCTTAATAACAGCCCTGTGCCGGGAGCAGCCGTGGCTTCACCCCGGCGTGTGGGGTTCTTATTAACCCCTGGCTGCTTTATAGTTGGAAGGTGAGCCCTAATTAGGGAGACAGGCCAATGACAGGGAGAACAGAGCTAATTGCTGCTTTCTAGGTGCATCCAGCGTTCGCCCACGCACAGCCGCGGGAAGCAGACAGTGCCGCCGAGCTGGCCTTGCCCGGAGAAGTCCTCAGATAAGGCAGAGGATGACAGAGGCGTCCTAGGGAGGGAAAGGAAGAGGAACGGGGGGCCCTGCCGGATCAGCGCCCCCGGTCAGCAGCGGAGCCTGGGGAAATAAAGGTAATTCATGGCCCCGCTCATGTTGTCACCGGCTCAGGGACAGGAGGAGTGGGGGAGGGCAGGAAATGGGGTGCTCCCAGCCTGCAGGCCATCGGGGGCGGGGTGGGGGGGGCTTGGGAGGTGTCCTGAGCCTGGCTCTCCGGGTTACTTTGCTACCACCTGGGCCGTGAGCGCTGGGGTATATCCGTGGCTCTGGAGAACAAGGGCTTCTCCATGGGGTGTCATGGCCGGATGTTTCCACTGTCATTCTCCTACCTGCAGCCGCTTGCCGGACCAGAGGTATCTTTGTGGCCAGGAGGCAGGGCTTAATCTGTGCCAGGGTGGAGCCTGGCACCTCTGGGCCTGGCAGTTAAGAGCCCAGCACCTCCGGGCCTGGCGGTTCACAGCCCCGGCACCTCCGGGCCTGACGGTTCAGAGCCCGGCCCCTCCGGGCCTGGCGGTTCAGAGCCCCGGCACCTCTGGGTCTGGCGGTTCAGAGCCCGGCACCTCTGGGCTTCCTGCATCAGATCTGAATGTAAAGAAAATTGTTTGAGCCCCGGCACATCTTTAATTGCAAATGAAGCCCTGGCAGGAGGGGATGTTATTGACACGACCTCGTTTGGGAGCTGGGTTTATTGATCACCTACTGGGCTGGGGGGTGGCAAGTTGCTGTGAGGGTCCAGATGAAAATACTGGCATCTGTGTGGGCAGGGCTGCAGAACCCACCCCCGGGAGCCAGGAGTCACATAATACAACCTTACGCACTTTGCTGCACTGCTGTCCCTCATGTGTTCCTTCCAAGAGCACCCAGGCAGGCAGGGGTTAATTCCTGACCGAGACTCGCCCCAGGGTGAGGGCAGGTGGAGGGAGGGGGGCGGCTGGCAGGATGCCAGGCCTAGCTCTTTGTGGTGTTGTTATTTACTAGGTGTGTTGTGGTTAGTGCCCTCATCCGGGCCAGGACCCCACTGTGCTAGGTGCTGTACGAACACGGCACAAAGAGCCCGCCCTTGCCTCTGCCCCTGAGCTGCAGGCTCAGCTGTTCCAAGCAGCAGGCTCCGTCAGCTTCAGCTCTTGCTAGCTGGCTCATTATGTGAAACGATTGTGCAGCCTCTGGACTGATGTTTGCACTAGGTGATTAGTCATCTGAATCACATGACATTGTTTCTTCGCCCTGATTGGGTGACTCATGGGGGAATTTCAAGATGGCAGAGTCAAGGGGCTGAGACCGGGTTCAATGCCTGGCTCTGCTGCAGACCCACCTCAGCTCTCTGTGCCTTGGTTTGCTCATCTATAAAGCGAGGGCAATGATCCCTCCCAGCCTCCCAGGGCTGATGTGAGAGGAAGCTGTGGACTCCTAGACTCGACAGCAATGGAGGCCGTGTAAGGACCCAGTCAGACAGACGTTCTTTCTTCTCTGGTGGTTCCCAGAACTCTCCAAACATCTGGAAGACTGAAGGGCTGTTGTGGTTTTGTTGTTTCCTGTGGCTGACCCAGCTGATCTGCCATTGGTGCCAGAAGTGGGATTCCATCCAATGAGCAACATGGCGCCCAAGACCCTCCTGATATAGCTGGTGCAGCAGCAGCAGCAGAAATGTATGTGGCAACAGCAACTCCACCTGCAGCAGTTTACACGGCAGCAGCAGGAGGCGCTCATTCTCCCTGTTTCATGTACCATGGGCCGCTAATCACAGAGATCTGCTGCAGCTGGCATTGTAGCCATGTGTACACAGACTGACTGCCTCTTGCAACACGTGCTTCTGCCTCCGAGTTCCAGGCAAGTGTCTCCACTGCCAGGCCAGAGTCTATCAGGAAAACAAGGACGGTGGGGCTGCCCAACTCTAGAAGCCAGAGCAAATGAAATTAATGGGCAGCAGGTTTAAAACAAATAAAAGGAGGTTCTTCTTCACACAGCGCACAGTCAACCTGTGGAACTCCCTGCCTGAAGAGGTTGTGAAGGCTAGGACTATAACAGGATTTAAAAGAGAACTGGATAAATTCATGGAGGTTAAGTCCATTAATGGCTATTAGCCAGGCTGGGTAAGGAATGGTGTCCCTAGCCTCTGTTTGTCAGAGGCGGGTGATGGATGACAGGAGAGAGATCATTTGATCATTACCTGTTAGGTTCACTCACTCCGGGGCACCTGGCATTGGCCACTGTCAGTAGACAGGATACTGGGCTGGATGAACCTTTGGTCTGACCCAGTACGGCTGTTCTTATGTTCTAGCAATGGGCCTCATTCAAACCCTTTGATTGTCTTGGGGAGGGGGAGCTGGTAGCGCCAGGGGATGCCATTAGATGTCAGTGAAAGACAGTGGCTAGCCTGGCCCACCTAGTGCCCCAAGGCTATCCCTATTGTGGGACAGATTGGCACAACTAGCGGGTGATGAGTCCCTTGCCCTGCCCAGGTGGGCATCCCCAAAGAAACGCCAAACCACCAAGGAACTTCTGTCTTAAGCTCAGCTTGTTTCCTTCAGAAAGCTGGGGGTTAACTTAACTCCTTCCTTGGGCCTCTGAGGTGGGAACAGAGGAAACAGCCCCCGCTACTTGGGCATGTGGAGGGGGAAGGTGTGCGAACGGGGTGTGAAGAGGCATCGCCTGGCACTTTCCAGGGCTGGCCTAGAACCCAGGCCGCGTTTTCCTGTTTGTCTGCGTTGCAGCCGCTGCTGGCAAAGCCGGTTTTCTCGCACTGCTGTTGCTTAAAGCGCTCCAGGAATAAAATCTCGCGGGGGAAACTGGCGGACTAACAGGTTGGTTTTTGGCTGCTGTGCCAGCTGCGCTGCTCCCGCGGCTGGCCCGGGCGTGAAAAACCACCCCAGCTCCAAACACCTTCCACTCCCAGCAGGGTTCCAAACGTCCCCGGGCTCTCATTTTTACCCACCCGTTATTTACATCCTCCTGTCTCTCCTTTCCAGCCCCCTTCCCACAGATCAGCTGTTAGTCCCACAGCTCAACTTTCCCAGGGTGGGGTCTGCTTCCTGGGGGAGTTCCCCCAAAGCCTGGGTCTGGTGGCCCTCAGGGCTCGCTTATTCACTTAGACTTTTGTGTGTTTTCCCCCTTAATCCTGCATTGGCTGCGGTGGCCACCTTTTTCCTGGAATAGAAATTGTCTATGTTCTTTAGCAATTGTAAATAGCGTCTGGATCTGAAGGTGATGGAGGCTTTTAAAAAGACTTCCGATAAACCCTGAATTTGTATTTGTTTCTTTCTAAGTAGCTGAAATCCTGCTAGTGTATTCACTCTTGCTGGTGCGAAGCCAGCGCTGTGGATTTATACCAGCTAAGGATCTGGCCCTGTAATTAATTCAGACTTGAGAGATTGCGGCTAATTTGTAGCAGATCATTTGTTCAATTCATTTCACCTTTGGTTCCCCTATTAGTGGACTGTCTGTGAAGAGACTGTGAAATTCTTTAATGTATTTTTTGTTCAAAATTGTTTACATTTCTCCAGCCGATAATTTTGGCAGACTGGTCCCAAATTGCCAATTGCAGAGGTTTGTTAACTGCATTGTGTCAGTTAATTATGCGATAACAAATCACAGGGCTTGGTACTCACTTTGTATTCTTCTTGCGTGGATCTCAAAGTACTGGTTCAAAAAGGGTAGATACCATTACCCCCATTTCCCAGATGGAGGAAACTGAGTCACAGAGAGGCAAAGCAATTTGCTGAGGGCCAGGCTTTGAGTCAACAGCCGAGTCCCATAGCGCTGTTTGTGTTGGCTTATGTAATCAGCCACCCCCATGTGAAATGTGGATTGCAAATATGACAACTGCATATAGGATGTGACATTCCCATCCGGTGGACTGGGTGATGGGCGGCACTAATCTTGAAGACAAACAATCCCACGTGATTTAGGTAACTCACCACAACAGCCTGCATGTCCAGTTACAGACTTGATTGTAATAGTCACAAATTTGTATTTCACACTGCATCGGTTAGTTACATAAGGCCTCCAGCCAGCAGATGCAAACAAGGACACGTGATTTGTGAAACCCAGTGGGAATGTGACATCTGAATGTCAACTTTGAAATTCACCTTCTGAGAACAGTCAAGATTAAAACTGAGTCGGTGGAAGCGGAGCTCAGTGTTTGTGTTTTCCAGGGAGTGACGATTGAATCGAGGTTCACTTCTGAACTCAAATGAATATATGGGGAGTCAGAAATGTTCACTGTTTATGGGGCTCTGCACAGCATGGCTACTGGTAGGTAACAGACATCCAAAAGAGCAGCTCTCTATCACTTGAGATAGTGGAGGCTCTCCATTGGCTGTGTGCAGTATAGGGCTTGTGTCACACAGGTGAGAAATTCTGATTCCATCCAGCAGAGGGCAGTAGGACTAATACATGCCATTCAGTCCTTATCTATCTCACAGGAGTGGTGTGTGGATTAAAGTTTTCCTCTGGTGTTGGTAAAGTGTGGAATAAATTCTGAATATTATTAGTGCTCAAGGCTCAGACCAACAGCAGTAACTTGTACTGTCCTTGGACAGGGGCTTCTTTGCTGCCCAGAGACATGATCTCTGCTCCAGAGCACTCACAATTCATTACATGAATATCACCAGCGAACCGTGGTGCAACTAGATTTTAATTCTTACTGGTACACAGAGATGACTTATGGCAGGCCTGCACAACTCGGAAAGCAGCGAGGGCCATATTACTGCAAAAAAAACAGCTGCTGGCTGAAAAGCCCCACCCTCACCCCACCCCTGTCTGCTTCCCCCCACCCCACCGCTTGGCTTGCTCCACCCCTACTCACCCCCCGCGGGCCGCACAGTAAGCCTCTGCGGGCCGCATGTGGCCCCCGGGCCGCATGTTGTGCAGGCCTGACTTACGGGAAGGACACAAAGGAGGGCACGGGACCTCCCCACATGACTCCCTACACGACTCCTCCCCATCTGAGGCCCTTGGGCTCTCCTTATCCCTTTCCAATCCCATGTTACTGGGCGCGGGGGAGGCTCTGTCGTCCTGCCGCACCAGATACCGATTTCTGAACCACAGTGCTCTCTCAGGAACCACAACGGTGAAAGGAGCAGGACATGGAGCTGCCGGCAGCTCCTCCAGTGCAGCTGTATTGCCGCCAGCCCCGCCCCCAGAGGGGCTATCTGGACCCCAGAGAGGAGATGCAGCCGCGTGCAAGGCCTAGGGGCGATACAAGCGCACGGGAGGAGCTGCCAGTGGCCCCACGTTCTGCTCCTTTTGCCGTCGTGGTTCCCGGCAGAGCCCCGTGGTTCTGAAAACGCGTCTTTCCGGTACAGCACACTGACAATAAATACTGGAATGGTATAGCGTGCCTTACCCGACTGCACCGGCTTACCTGCCCCACAGGCAGCGAGAGTCCCGTACAGTAGGGGTTTCCCATACCCCACTCCTTCAGCAGCTGCCCCGGGGCTCGCCGGGCCCAGCAATTGCTTGTGATCCCTTGTTCTTGCCCTGCTTCCCAGGGGCAGCAGTCGGAGTCCAGGCCCAGCTGGGCTGAACACTGCATAAGAACATAAGAAAGTCCGTACTGGGTCTGACCAAAGGTCCATCCAGCCCAGTATACTGTCTACCGACAGTGGCCAATGCCAGGTGCCCCGGAGTGAGTGAACCTAACAGGTAAAGATCAAGTGATCTCTCTCTTGCCATCCATCACCCCCTCTGACAAACAGAGGCTAGAGACACCATTCCTTACCCAGCCTGGCTAATAGCCATTAATGGACTTAACCTCCATGAATTTATCCAGTTCTCTTCTAAACCCTGTTATATTCCTAGCCTTCACAGCCTCCTCAGGCAGGGAGTTCCACAGGTTGACTGTGCGCTGTGTGAAGAAGAACTTCCTTTTATTTGTTTTAAACCTGCTGCCCACTAATTTCAATGGGTGGCCCTTAGATCTTCTATTATGGGAACAAGTAAATAGCTTCTCCTTATTCACTTTCTCCACGCCACTCATAATTGTATATACCTCTATCATATCCCCCCTTAGTCTCCTCTTTTCCAAGCTAAAAAGTCCTAGCCTCTTTAATCTCTCCTCACATGGGACCCTTTCCAATCCCCTAATCATTTTAGTTGCCCTTCTCTGAACCTGTTCTAATGCCAGTATATCCTTTTTGAGATGAGAAGACCACATCTGTACACAGTATTCAAGATGTGGGCGCACCATGGATTTGTATAAGGGCAATAAGATACTCTCCATCTTATTCTCTATCCCTTTTTTAATGATTCCTAACATCCTGTTTGTTTTTTTGACTGCCGCTGCACACTGCATGGGTGTCTTCAGAGAACTATCCACGATGACTGCAAGATCTTTTTCCTGAGTAGTTGTAGCTAAATTAGCCCCCATCATATTGTATGTATAGTTGGGGTTATTTTTTCCAATGTGCATTACTTTACATTTATCCACATTAAATTTCATTTGCCATTTTGTTGCCCAATCATTTAGTTTTGTGAGATCTTTTTGAAGTTCTTCACAGTCTGCTTGGGTCTTAACTATTTTGAGCAGTTTAGTAGCATCTGCAAACTTTGCCACCTCACTGTTTACCCCTTCCTCCAAATCATTGATGAATAAGTTGAATAGGATTGGTCCTAGGACTAACCCTTGGGGAACACTACTAGTTACCCCTCTCCATTCTGAAAATTTACCATTTATTCCTACCCTTTGTTCTCTGTCTTTTAACCAGTTCTCAGTCCACGAAAGGATCTTCCCTCTTATCCCGTGGCAACTTAATTTACGTAAGAGCCTTTGGTGAGGGACCTTGTCAAAGGCTTTCTGGAAATCTAAGTACATTAGCACAAGCAAAGACCTGTGCCTGAGTCAGCAGAGCTACAAGGCAGTAAAACCTTCGTAGCACCCGCCCTCCTGGCCCCAGAGCCCTACAAAATCTCGTGTGCAAGGGGGAAGAAATCCGCAGAGTTAGCTGCCAGGTTCCTATGCAGCGCGGAATGACAATTCTACAGTGGACCCTAGATAATTAGACGCAACCAGCCTCACGCTCCTGTGAACCTGCCCTCTCCAGGAGCTTCAGGCACGGAGAGCACCCCACAGCGGGTCACGTTAGCTTTGCTGCCTCCGCCCCCGAAGTTGATGGGACTCTGGCCTGGGTCTGATCGACAGCAGTTACTGGCAAGCTATTGTTTTTCTACTGGGACCGCTGCAGCTGTGGGGTGCCCCCGGCAGTACCTTCTGCTGGGACGCTGCCACCTTGAGTAAGCTAAGCAGAGCCAGACAGGGTTGCTGTATGGATGGGAGACTGAGCGCCATGGGTGAGTCAGCAGGGGGTACTGCTCTCTTGGGGTGCTTGCTCTAGGGGGTGCTTTGCCCTTCCAGCGAGTACTATCCTGTGTTACAAGGGGGCGCTCGGCTCTCCTTGTGAGTACTGACCCCTGAGGTGCATAGGGCTGGTGCCTTCTGAACAAGGCAAAGACCCAGGGGCGTTTTGCCTTGGAGCTGGGGTGTGTGTGAATGTTTGTAGCTGACGCTGCTCCCAAATGCTCCCTTCCTGGTGCAGCTTCCACTGGGTCTGGGATTCCTTTGCTCCCCAGGGGTCCAGCTCAGCTCCCCCTGGTCCCTCTCTGGCAAAGAGGGTCTGTCCAGATGCCGGGGGACTGTGACACCTGCCTTAGGGGGGCAAGGCTGCTGGGGCAGCGTTGTACAGCACCTGACACAATGGGGTCAGCCCGGTACATGTCGGTGGGGTGGGGGTAAGTGCTGCCGTAATATACACAATAAATGGGCACTGACAAAATCCTGGGGCCTCTCATCCGCAGAGCAGGATCCGATGGTCTCCTGCCCCTAAAGGGCCCCCAAGGGGTGGGGCGGGGCTGTCTCAGGGGCCGGGCTCCGTCTGTAGGGATCCCCCCCGAGTTGGGCCCCTCCCCAGCTGCGGCTCCTTGCCGGTGCCCTCCCCGCTGGGGGGGCTCCAGGGGGGTGGAGGCGGCGGGCGGAGCCTGGCGCTGGGGGCTCCGGCGGGGGTAGGAGCCGCCGTGCTGGGGAGCGCGGGGCGGGCGATGGGAGCGAGCGGAGCCGCCCTGGCCCGGGACGGGAGCGGAGCGCGGAGCCGGGGGGCGCCGGTGAGTGGCCGGGAGGGTCCCGGGGCCGGTGGGTTGGGTTGCGGGGGG
>ML677382.1:9519144-9530390 GCA_007922305.1 Dermatemys mawii
GGGGGGTGTGGAGGAGTTGTGAGGGATGTTGGGGCAGTGGGAGAGGAGTTTGGGGGAGTTGTGGCTGTGGGGGGATGGGGCATGTTGGGGTGGTATAGTTGGGAGTTGGTGGAGTGAGTGGGGGATGTAGAAGTCCAGGGTGTCAGGGGTGAGTGGGGCAGTGGGGTGAGGGTTTGGGGGATGCGTTGTGGGGTGAAGGGGAGTGTTGACAGGTGCTGGGGTTCCGGACTGTGGTGGGGTGAGGAGTTGGGAGGTGAGTGGTTCGGGGATGGGGAGTGTTGGGGGAGTTCGGGGCCATAGAGGGTGAGGGGAAGAGTTTGGGGAGAGTTGTGGGGAATGGGACATGCTGGGAGGCAGTGGGGCTGGAGGCTGCAATGTTGGCGTGAGGGGCTGGGGCCTGCGGTGAGTGGGGTGCTTATGGGGGTTACTGTTGGGGAAAGTGGAGGGTTGTTGGGTATTTGGGGGAGGGATGGGGCAGAAGCTCACTGCCCTGCTGCCCCGATTGTGCTGTGTCCCCGATCCCAGCGGCGCGGCCCCGTCCCCAGCGTGCTGGGTTGGGCTCAGGAGGGTGATTCACGGCCAAAGCAGCCCCTGCCCCCTCTCCCTTTGGGTTAAAAGCCGTAAGGAACCTGAGCCAGCCAGGCCTCTCTTCCTCCAGCCCTGGCCTGCCCTCCTACCTGGGCAGGGGCTGGCTGGCTGGCTGGCAGCTGCTGTGGTATATGGCTCTCCGGGCTGTTTGGCAAGGCGCACGTGGTGTGCGTGTTAAGGGAGCTGCCCTCTTTCTCTGCCCCCTTCCCATAGGGTTGCCTCTCCTGTCACCTTTGCTGCCCTGTGAACTCCTGCGGTGTAGCGGGAAGGGCGGTTCGGTGGTGAGGACACTGGATTTGGCCGGCGGAGAGTCTGGGCTCCGCTCCTGGTTCTCGGGCGAGTTGCTTAGGGCCGGCCTGGAATCCTTCCATTCGCTCGGGTGGGGGTTGGGCCCGACCCTCGCCTCTCGCTCCGCGCCTCGCTGGAATGTAACGGCCGGGGTGGAAAGTGAGGCTGGAGCCCAGTCCTCCAGAGCAGAGAGTTTCATTCCGGAGAGCATGGGCCGGAAGTTTCGTCTGGGGGGTTTCGGTGGGAGAACGCCGAGAGCAGGGCTGGCGGGATGCCCGGAGGAGGCGAGGGAGAGCGGGTGTAGGGGGATGCGTCGAGTACACCCGGATCTGGTTTTGGAGGAGCTGGCTTTCGCCTCCGCTCCTCTGCTCGCCGGCCAGCTTTGGCTGCCCCGACAACGTGTGGTTAATGCCGCGCCGCAGCCAGCCCCGGATTTCGAGCCGACGCCAGCTGCGCCGTGAGCTGTTCATCGAGCACAACATAATATGCCTGTCTGCGGCCGGAGCTCGAAGGTCTGAGGGGATCTGTGATGTGATTCTTGGATTGGGAAGGCTGGCGGTGGGAAGCGGGGGAGGAAGCTGTGAGCTGCTCATCATGATGCCAGCTGGAAGGAGGAAGAATCTCACAGTCCTTCCTCTGGCTTCACACTTTGTTGCCCAGCAAGGAAACAAGCCCCCTCTTCCTCACTCAGTTGCTGCAAGAGGGCCTGATCCAGAGCCCGCTGAGGTCAATGGAACGGTTGCCATTAAACTTCAGGGAGGCTTGTAGGGCGGGCAGCAGGGGAGTGGGTAAACGTGATCGGATTCCCACGTAGGAACGTGCACATGGGATCCAAGTCACGAGCATGGGAGAGACATGCAGCGAGAGGCAGGCCTGCCCCCCCGTGCATTCTGATTAGCTGGGGAGGATGTTTTGGTGTGACGTTGGAGCCATAGGCGTCAACTTGAAATAGCAAGTGGTTTGTTATTGCAGGCCTTGGGAGCTGATCTCATCAGACGTTCTCCTGTGCAGACAGGCTTCTCCGGCGGGCTGTCATTCCTTTCTCAAGCCTGGCTGCTTTCCCCTTTTCATGTCTCCTCTGTGTGTCTCTTTCTTCCCTCCAGCGGGGTCACGCACAGCTAGATGTGGGCACTCAGCTCGGCTAGCTTTTGGCTTCGTTGGCATGAGCGAGTGATGATGCCTAGAGGAAGCCTCATCCCTGCCCTGCTCCCAGCAGCACAAATTTCACTAGGGAAAACGACACCCACTGTTTGGCAGCTGTTACGTTTATTGCTTGTGTTGTTCTTTGGACTCGAAGTCTGGCGGCTTGGGTGGGGAATTCAAACTCGGAGCAGCGGGAGGTGTAGTGAGTGGGAGAACTGGCGTCTCAGCAGCCGTGAGGAAAACCTGAAGGTAGAAAATAGTGTGTGTGTGTGTGTGTGTGTGTGTGTGTGTGTGCGGGGAGGAGGGGTTGTATGAGTGTGTGTGGATTGCTCCTATGCTTGGATTGTGGATACTAGTATCAGCAGGGTTCTGAACATCAGCCAGGCACCTCTGAGCCTGAGGAATAAACCTAGTAGCACTAGGCAGAGAAGAAAAAACAGGGGGAAAATGATTTCCCAAGCAGTTTCAGAGTGAAATTGACATGATTCTTGTCAGTTTCCCTTCTGCCTGGGGTTCTGAATAGCTGTTGTGATACTGACCAGAGTCTTGTCAGTTTCACACTGCCCCTGCTTCAGAAACTTCTGAGCAGCTGCAGAGGAGAGCTGTCTGTCTGCAGACTCAGGGTTCATTGGGATGCTTGGAAGGCTTTCTTTGAAGCCATAAGGGCTAGAAACTCACTTAAATGTTCCAAATTCACACAGCACTCATTAAAAACTGGCTAACTGATGGATCTCAAAATGCAACAGGGAATCCTCATTGACTGGGTCCATTTCCATTGGGTCTGCAGGGATCAGTTCTTGGTCCTAGACTATTGAACATCAAAATCATCACTGATAAAGTTTGCAGATGACACAAAACTTGGGGGACTGAGAAATAACAAAGTGGACAGGTCACTGATTCAGATCGATCTAGATCACTTGGTCAACTGGGCACAAGGAAGCAATCTGCATTTTAATGCAGCTAAATGTGAATGTATACATCTGGGGACAAAGAATGCTGACCGTACTTATAGGGTGGGGGATTCTGTCTTGGGAAGCGGTGACTCTGAAAAAGATTTCGGGCTGCGGTGAATAATCAGCTGAACAAATGAGGTCCTGGGTGCATAAACTGGGGAAGCTTGAGAAGGAGCAGAGAAGTTATTTTACCTCTGGATTTGGCACTGATGCGACCGCTGCTGGGATCCTGTGTCCAGGTCTGGTGCCAGCAGTTCAAGAAGGATGTTGATCAGTTGGAGAGGGGTCAGAGAAGAGCCACGGGAATGGTGAAAGGGTTAGAAAATCCACATGATAATGACAGACTCAAGGAGCTTGATCTATGTAACTTAACCAAGAGAAGGCTACGGGGTGATTTGATTACAGTCTATAAAGAGCCAAAACAGGGAGGAAATCTCTAATACGGCTCTGCAGGGTAGCAGAGAAAGGTATAAAACCATCCAGTGACTGAACATTGTAGCTAGACAAATCCCGACTGGAAATAAGATGGATATTTTGAACGGTGAGTGTGAGTAACCATTGGAGCAATTTCCCAAGGGGAGACATGGGTTCTCTCTCACTAACTGTTTTTAAAGAAAGAGTGGATGTTTTCTAAAAAATTTGCTGTAGGAGTTATTTGGAGGCAGATCTCTGGTCTCTGCTACACAGGGGGGGTCAGACCAAAGTGTCACATTGTTGCTTCTGGCCTTGGAATCTATACAATTGTACAGAGATTGATGGTTTTTTCCCCCTGCAATGCCCCCCCAGCCCCTCCCCACCCCATTCTAACTTTCAAGATGTCCTGTGAACCTGGTGTACTTGTGTCACTGAGGAAAGATGGAAACTCTAATCACCCTTCCCCATCTCACGGCCCCATCAGCCGGTTGCCTAAGAGGGAGGACATCTGTTGTGATTCCCGGAGGGGGAATTACTGTGGAGCAAGTTACAAAACAGCATTTCTGCCCAGGCCGAGGAGGCGCTGGGACAGAAGCGCCAGTGAAACTAGACGACCTTCTAATCCATTTCCCCACGTGCCTGCAGTTCCCGCTTCCAGGCAGAGTAAGTAACAATGAATGCAGAGCAATGAAAGTGAATCTGTGTGCAGCGTCTCTCTAGAGAGTGTGTGTGTGTGTGTTAGTGGGGAGAGATCTGGATGGCCACGGCTCTGGCATCTTCTCCTGGGTGTCTGGCAGTGTCTGCAGATTGCTGCTTTGTTGTGGTACAAATGGCACTGGGCCAGCTGGGGGTCTCAAGCTAAGCAGAGGTGGGTTTGGTCAGTACTTGGATGGCAAATCACCAAACCAAACCCAAGTTCTGTCGTAAGTGAAGTTGCTTATTTCATGTGAGGTGCCTCCCCCGCTCCATCCCCCATCCTGGTGCTGTGCTGCTGGAGATCTCGTCTTTCAAAAGAAATGTAATTCCAAGGACCCAGTCGTTAAAGGTCTCCTGGCCCTTTCCCCAAGAGCGATTACAGGCTTCTAACGTAACAGTCTCTATGAACTTTCAACTGGACTGGGGATCCCTTGTCATTTCCTCATCTAAACAGGTCCCTAGTGTTGCAGTGTGACATTACACCATCCAGAGGTGGCTGCATTTTGGTGACGGGCACAATAATTACATAGCCTACATAGCGAGCTGCCAAGCTTTGGGATGTCAAACGCTCTGGTTTTGGTTAAAGATGGGGCCAGAGTGGGGCATACTTGGGAAGGGCTTTGCTGGTTGGGTTTCCCCACGGGACACTTACAGGCAGTGGCCCAGCTCAGTGGCCCTAGCCACCTGGTGGCTCCCTTGGCAACTTCTCAGGAGCCAGAGGGCGACTCCTAAACTCCAGAATACTGCCCCAGTCATAGCCCCCCTCTGCATTAATGCAGCTATTGTCATTTGCATGATGGCAGTTCAGGAGTAGGCCCCGCTGCGCTAGGTGCTGGACAAACAGCACAAAAGACAATCCCTGCTCCAGACAGCTCAGCGAGGCGTCCCGACGCCCGATCCCAGGGGACACTGGGCAGGTTGCGATGGAGATTTTACAGCTGGGGGCGTGCCGGGAACAAAGAGGAGGGCAGCTACAGGCCTCAGGCCGGTGGGAGTCCCGCAGGCCGTCCCCGGCAGAGCGAAGCAAACCTTGACTCGGGCACGTCGGTTTCTAACTGAACGGTGCCCGCGCCTAGGACGGCGGCAAAGGAAGTGATTACTTTCCCCTGGCAGAGGAGGGCTCCCGCCAGGTCTCTCTCAGAGCCTGGGGGGTGGATTGGAGAGGACACGGGGCAGGGATTGGAAGTGGTATCCAGGGAAAGTAGCTTGAAATAGTTACGCGTTCTGGTGGAAAAACCAGCTCTCCCCTGCTTTGCTGTCCTAGAGTCCTGGGCCCCTCCAAGCCTCTTGTGTGTCCAGCCCAGCTCGTCTCTGTGAGCATATTCATGCTTGTGATTTATTCGCAATAGGATTAAACTGTCCCTTCTGCCCAGGCCTGTGTCCCCCGCCACGGTCCCTGGACACACGGCGAGCAGTCTCGTTAACCGGCCCGAGTGTGTTTCTCTACAAGGTTGCTGAGTGGAGCAGCCGTTCCCCGGAACTTTATTTCTCCTTGGTTGTTAGTCATTTTAGCGTCCCAATTAATCCTCCCATTGTAGTGGTTCAACTACGCCTGTTGGGGGGACCTACTACCCTTCGTTTGCCACTTGCCCCCCTGCGAAGGCAAGTCGGTGTGGGCGGAGCCTCTCTGCAGAAGGGGGAGTGGCTTTTTAGAGGGCGGATCCTGGCTGCTGAAAGTGCCGCTCAGCCAAGCGAGTGATGGCAAACCCCAAAGTTGATCAGCTGAGCTGCTTTTTCTTTGGGGTTTTCTCCCAGCGTGCCCAGAGCTCCTGGGCAGATAGAGACGCCGTGGGCTGAGCTCACCGCCACAAGGACTTGACTGTGAGTGTGATCAAGGGGAAGAGCCTCCAGAGACTTTTGCCTTCTCCTGCTCATGTCCCTTAAAGTGGCTCTGGACGCTGTTTGATCCACCTGGTTCATGGAGTAGCCTTTAGCACCCGGGCGCTTGGCACGCCGAGCATCACCAACGCAGCTGAGCGGGCACCCAGGTGGCTGGCCTATGGGCCAGAGGAAATGCATGTATGGTAGATGGAGGCGTAACCTTGTGAAATGGATTGGAGCAAATTGGGTCCTGCTGGTTGGATTGAGTTTCTCAGCGGTAACGGGCCGGAGAGTTAGCGTCCGGCTCACGCGTCTCAGGCTGGCCGTGCAGGGACGCTGGCCGCGGCAGGGGAAGTACTGAAAACGTCTGGGTTCCAATCCCACGTGAAATGAGTTTGCTGGCTCTCAGCAGCGTGGGGCGGCCTCCTGCCCTGCGCTCTGCTGCGGGGGGCTTGGTGGCTGAGGGGCCGTGCTCGGGGGAATCGAGCTCTGTCCCTTGTGGGGAGGAGGACGGGGGAGAGCGGACGGGGTAATTCCAGCACAGCCTGTCCCCTCAGGCTTTGAGCTTTTGGCTGCTCGAGGGAGGAGGAACGGAAAAGCCGGGGGCTTCATGCTCTCCCTGGTCAGCGAGGATTCTTCGCTGGCTTCAGGGAAGGGGCAGGAAGGTGTTAATTAGCCTGGTCCAGGGTGCCGTAGGAGCCAGGCCATATGGCCAGGTTGGAGGGGGCGGCTGGACACGGCCTGGGGAGCTGTCTGGGGCGGAGCAGCCGGAGGAGGGTCTCCTGCCAGGCCCAGGCCTCGTCCTTCACCTGGGAACCTGCGGGGGGCGGGGGGGGGAGGGCGGGTTCTCCTGGCGTTGGATGAATTGACGTGACCCCAGGTTGACTGGCGGCTCATCTCATTTCGGGCCCACCCAGTGACAGGTGCGGGAAGGGAGCTCTGGAGTCTGCCTGTGTCCCAGGCCTGCCCGGGCGATGCCCCCCTGACTGCCCATCCCGGAGGCTGCCTGTGTCTTTTGCCTGCCCGGGCGATGTGCCGCTTCCTGCCCCTTTAAGGAAAGTTTGTTTTTCTCCTCGCCTGGCAGCTATTTTAGTGCCAGACCAGCTGAGCAAGCGCCGGCTCCGGGGCTCCACCCGCGGCAGGAACTGGACGGGCTGCTTGCCCAGCCTTGGCTATCAGGTACAGGATCGCCGGCCAAGCGCCTTTCTCTGCCGTCCTCGCTCTGGTGGGGCCTGGGCACCTTTGGCCGAGGGCAGGGGAGCCCCCCGCAGGTGCTGGGAGCTCTGGCAGGGAAGCCAGCCACACACCAGCTGAGAGTCTTGGAAGGCTGATTGCGAGGGGAGTGGGGGCGGGCACAACCCTCTGCCCACTCCCTTGGCACGGGAACAGCAGGACGCTACCTTCCCCAGCGGGGAGCGGCCGGTGGCACTGCCCCCTTGGGCGGGCAGGGGTGGCGTCTGTGCCATGGGGTCATGCTTTGACAGTCTGTTCTGCCCCCTCTGAAGTGCTACGGGGTCCCTGTGTGATATGAGCAGGCCGGGATGTGGCGGAATTGCATCCGGTCCCGTCATGCCGGCTCTCTGCTGACCTCTGTTTGGGGGGCAGATGGGTCCCCTGGGTCAGGGCACTCGCCCAGGACTCCAGAGACTGGGTTCTGTTCCTGTCTCTGCTGCGTGACCGTGGGTAAGTCATTGCACTGCACCGTGCCTCAGTTTCCCCAGCTGTAAAATGTGGCTGACCGTCCCGACCTTGTCTGGACACTGCTCTGAGACGAGCTGATAAGGGGCCGTTCAGCGAGGACGTAGCGTTCTAAGAACATGTCTCTGCCTTGCGGGGTCTGATACTGTGCCCATCACCGGGGTGTCTGGGCTCGTGACCCCTTTGCAGCCCTCTGTCAACGTGGATCACTGTTACCCCTCTCTGGGAGAGATTAGCCTGCACCCCAATTTACAGATGGGGAAACCGAGGCACAGAGCAGGGCCCCGGCGTGCCAGGCTGCGGATAACATCGCGGGGTGCACAGCAGGAGGAATGTGTTTGGGCACATGCAGATCCGGGCTGTGTCAAGCGCTGGGGTGGGCAGAGGAAGGATCTGGAGGGCACTCGGGGGATGGTCAGGTCAGCGATGCCGGGGGCAGGGAGCTAGGCCCGGGCTCTAGGGCCGGTTTCCACCATGCACCTGCCTGGGGTCAAGCCTTGGCCATTTGAAGCCTCTCCCCAGCGTGGTGTCACTGACTCCTGTGTCCTGGGATGGCCTGGCTGTGCCAGCCTGCGGGGGCTTGGGGAGCCGACAGAGGGGCACACACCTCGGCCTCCCCTCGTCAGCCTGGGGTCCTGCCCAACCTCCACCTCCCCTGCAGGGAAAAGAGCAGCAGTTCTGTCCATTTCCAGCTTCCCCCTGGGGGTGCCGGAGAGCTCTGCGGGGCTCCCAAGGACCCTGGGCCTCCCGCCGTGGCTGGCACCAAATCCCGGTAGAAACCGGATCTGAGCCCCACTCTCCGGCCCAGGGGTGACCGAGGCGACGCCTTCCTCCTTCCCTCGGCTTTGCTGCAGTTTGGTCCCGTTTACACAGGCAGTGCCAAACCGGATTAAGCCACAGCACTGTAGCCACGGCCCGCTCCTGGGGAGGCCGAGAAGCTGGAGCTGGTGGGGAAGCAGCCGGTGTGTGGGGCAGGGGCTGAGGCAGGTACGTAGGGCGATGGACCCGTTCCCTGGCACGGATCAAAGCCTCCTCCAAGAACAGAGCCCAGCGGGAGCCAGGACAACAGTGGGGCATGCCTGGGGGTTGGCGTGGCGCAGGTGGGGAGACGGAGACCTTGTTCTAATCAGTGCAGCTGGCGACTGACCGGGCACGACTGGGCAGGGGCTCCTGTGTGATGCCCTGCGACTTCCTCCTTCCTTCCTCTTCCTCCTCGCCCGCCTGCCACTAGGGCTCACCCCATGTCTGATCCCCGGCTGCCAGCGAGAGGAATGTGCTTCCCACAGTACCCCAGAATCCTGGCCTGCCCCGAGCCCCTCTAGACGGGCCCTCCAGCAGGCACGGGGCCAAACGGATCAGTCAGCTGGTGCCCCGCTGAGGCGCTGGGTGTGCGTGGGGCACGGTTTCCCAGGCACAGCCGGGCAGCCGAGAACTCTGGCCGCCAAGACATTTGCTGCCCCTTTTGCAGCTGGGGACGTGCCGGAGTTGTTGGCTCAGTGCTGGGGATCGGGGTGGGAAGGCACAACGGGGGGAACTCCTGCCCCAGAGCTGTCTGGGGGTATCAGGATTCCTGGGCTCCCATCCCGGCACTGCCATTGCTTCCCTCTGGGGCACCTCCCAGCCCAGGCCTCAGTTTCCCCATCTGTAGCCTGGTAGTGTGTGTGTGGCGACGGGGCTAGGGAAAGGTTAAGTGCTGTGGGCAGCACCCAACGGATTCCCTGAGGCCCTCCATCCGTGGGGTGAGGTCCATGCCTGGAGCTCAGTCATGATGGGTGAGGGGGGCTGATCTCTGCCCCATAGTTTGTGGGGCACCATGGACAGCGGGCACAAAGCTGTTGTGCCGCCCCTGACTGGGAAGAGGGTGGAACCGGGGGGCCGGTCGCTCCCGGATGCCAGGACTGGCTCCGGGTGAAATGTGACGCTAGCGGGCCCAGCTGAGGGGTCTCTCATGAGCTCCCAGTTCCCCCCCGGATGAAGGCCCCTCCCCTGAGCAGCGCAGGGATCGGGGGAGCTGATCTCGTGGGCGGGGGATCCCCGCACTCCCCACCCTCACCCCCCTGCTGTGCGCTGGGCTGGGGCCCCCTCCCCGCTTTGCTGCCTCAGGGGTGGGTGCCCAAGAGGCATTTGCAGGGCTGGGATCCCTGTGTTGCCCCCTGCCTGGGTGATTCTCTGCCCTCCCCCCTTGCAGGAGGCTGTTGATCTGCGCTGGGGTGGCTGGATCCAGGCTGGCCGGGGTGGATGGGCAGCCAGCGTTGTCGGTGAGTCGGGGCGGTTGCCCCGCGGGACCCTCGGCTGGAGGGGGCGGGTGAGGGTGTCAGCCTGGCCCCTGGGCTGTCCCATGGCAGAGCGGCCAGCAGGGGCTGGTGCGTCAGCCCCAGAGATCCCCCTGGCCCGGTTCCCCCTAGGTTTCACCCGCTGCTGGTGCCCCTGGGCCAGGCTCTTGGGGATGGAAGGGGCCTCCCCAGCCTCCTTTCCCTCCCAGGGCCCATGGGCGTCCCGGGGCCCAGCCCCCATGGGGTTAATGCTGGCTGGAAGAATTTGGGGTAGGGGTGGATGGGCAGCGCTGCCCCCTGCTGGATGGTGCCAGGCGCAGCCCTGAGAGCTGAGCAGCTGGGGCTGACCGGGAATCTCAGGGGCACAGGGACGTCCGTCTGGGGGGAGATACTGGGGTACCGGCAGGGGGACACTGGGGGTGCTGGTGGGGGCTCTGGTGGGGGGCACTAGGGGTGCTGATGGCATGGGGGGACCTTGATGGGGGGCGTTGGGGGTTCTGGTGGGGGCTGGAGGCCCTGCACGTCCCACGTGCCTCTGGCCGGTGCGGCTCCTCTCCTTGCGCGGGGGTGGATTGATCGAAGGTGGCAGCGCTGGGCTCCGCTCTGCCAGGCCCGTCCCCTGCCAGCTGCATCCCCGGCCGCGGGCACTTCCGCAGCCGCTGAGTTGGGGGGGTGGAGGGGGACCTGATCCCTCGGCTGGCGCGTGTCACACGACTGGCTCATGGGCTGGGGTGGGCGGGCGTGTGCCCAGTTAGGAGTGTGTTCAGGGCTGGGACTGGCACCGCAGGGAGAGGGGCTGCGAACCCCCCCCCAAGTCCCATGCCTTGGAGGGGGCAGGGGAGCCCCCAGCCTATGCCCCCCCTTCACTCCTGCACCGGAGCATCCATCCACCGTGGGCCTGCCCCCCCCGCCACTGCCCCAGGTGCCTCGTTCCCCCACTGGCCATCCCGCCCCATTAACACCCCATTCCCCCCTGGCGCCTGGGGGCTCCCTGGCCGCTCTCGGCGAAGAGGCTGTGGCTGAGGGGTGAGCAAGGCCCCCAGCTCTGCCTGTGAGTGCAGCCGGGAGGGTGGAGGGGCCAGCCGGGGGCGGGGATCTGGCCACGCTCTCAGGGCCGATTCCCACCCAGCTCCGCTCCCCTCTCCCCTCCGCTGTGTGTCGCGGCAGCTGGGCCATTGGGCAACTCGTGGGGGCAGGAGGCAGAAATCACTGCCCCTCTGAGCCCCAGGGTGGGGGGCTGGGGTCCAAGCAGCCAGACTGCACGCATACTTGATCAGAGCCGAGAGCAAGAGAGAGCTCGTGCCCCTCACTCCCAACATGCAGCACCCCCGGGCCAGCCGGCGCCCCTCACTCCCGACCCGCAGCCCCCCGG
>ML677382.1:9566060-9613170 GCA_007922305.1 Dermatemys mawii
GGGTCGGGATTGAGGGGCACCAGTACGTGCACATGGGGGGAGCCCATTCAGCTCAGGCTCTGGTCAGTCCCGGCGCCAGCACCTACCGTCCACGGTGAGGTAGCTCTGGGACCTCTTGAGGGGCTGCCGGGGCCGGCTCAGCGCCAGCAGCAGGGCCGCCCGGGGCGAGCCGGAGAAGGGCCTGTGTTTCTTGCTGGGAAGCGGGTCCCGGAGGCTCTCGGTCCGGATGGCCGTGTCCTTCAGGATCTCCGGCGGGTGCACGGTGCGCCGGGTCTCGGGCCCTGCACTCCCGTCGGTGGAAGCGGGCAGGTCCGTCTGCATGGCCATCTCCACTCGCTCCAGGGAGCAGCTGCGCGCCAGGGGGTCCTCCGTGGAGATGGAGACGTCCACCATGTGGGCTGGGGCGGGGCTGGAGAGCGGGGCCTGGGGCCGCCCGTCCAGGGAGCTGAGGGGGGTCCCCGAGGAGTAGGAGGAGATGGAGGAGCTGGTCTCTGAGGCCTGCGAGAGCTGCTGCAGTTGGCCATTGCGTGCTGGGAAGAGACGAAGGGGTGAGAATCTGGGGGACAGAAGGCGCCACCCCCCAGCCTCGGCCCCGGGATCTCACAGCGTCACTGTCCAGGCCTCATGGATCTTGCTGGCTCAGTGGGTGTGGAGCCCAGGCCCTGCACTGGGAGCTGGAGGAGAACCGGCATAGATGCTAGCTGCGTATGTGTCTGTACGCCCCTACTTTGTGTCATAGGACCTCTACTGCTGGTAGGTAATGGAGATTCTCCTTGAGCTCTCATGGCCAGGAGCTCATGTTCTTGGGAGCAGCCGGGTCTGGGCAGCTGTGGAGTGCAGCATAGCAACCCCTAGGAAGTGCCAGCCAGCCAAAGATTGGTGGCACCCCTTGGCACCAACACTGCACCTGTGCCCATGAATCTCAAGGCCCATTCCAGGAATGATCTGAATGCAGCAGGCAGTTCCCCAGGCCATGTGGCAAGTCAGGGTCAGACCCAGGCATCCTGGCTCCCAGTCCTACACTCACTCAGCGAGAGCATAGCACTGGCGAATCATTATAATTTTCAGCAGCAGATGGCCCCCCGGGGAACGTGCCCCCAGCCGACCCACTCTAGGCAGAGATGCCCTGCAGGGCGGAGTGCATTGAGGGGAGCTCTTACACCGACTGATCCAGCAGTATTCGGCCACCATCTCCTTGTAGGCGGGGAAGCGGCCCGTCTCCTAGACGCCGAGGGAAGGACGAGAGTTAGCGCGTAACCGGCTGCCCCGGGCAGCGTCTTCGAGGTGAACCTGATCCGCGTCTCGGAGCCCGCCATAAATAATGCAGCTGCCTGCCAGCGCCCAGCTCGGCTGAAACTGGATCTGCCTGAGAGTGAGGCCTGCGCCCCGGCTTGGCCGCCAGCCAGGAGCTCCCCAGAGCTGCCTACGTCAGGGGAACACCGAGGCGGCACCAAGGGCATTTCAGCCACCAGCGCCAGGGCGGGGGAGAAGCAGAGAGCGACTGTGCCGCATCCTGGGAAGGGCCTTCGGGCTGGGAGTCACCGGGATCCCTCTCCCAGCAACGTGCCAAGAGCCCAGGCCACGACGGGCTTCTCCAGCCTTTCCCCGGGCGGCCCGGTCCCGCCTCACCCTCCCCTGGGGCGTGAGCCCAAGCCAGCGGCCCCGGTGGCGGGTCCTACCCGGATGGTCAGCATGGTGTGCGTCTGCCCCTTTAGCACTTCCACTGCCTTGCTATGGCTGATGGCGTCAAACTCGACTCCGTTGGCTGCAAGGACTTGATCTCCCACTCGGATCCCGTTCTGCTCCGCCAGCCCGCCGGGGTCGACGCTGGAATGACAGCCCACGTCAGGCCCCCGAGCCCAGTTCATCTCCCTGCGGGCGCACGATCCACCGCTGGGGACACATGGAACCGGACTGGGGTGATCAGCTCAAGGCTCTGAACCCACACGGGACCGGGTGCCCAGCCTGCTAGATCCTGCCCCATCTCCATGGCTGGGACAAAGCCTGATTCTAGCCAAGAAAATATCTCCAGACGAGGCCATGGGACACCCCCTGATCCGCACACCTGAACCTTCTCAGCCGGGCACGGGTCGAGCTGTTTCTGGCCGAGCAAATTGCCCCCTGGCTCGGAGGGGGCTGTGTCTGCCCTTGGACGGAGGAGGGGGCTGTCTCTGGCCCTGGCTGGAGCAGGTCTCTGGCATAGCAGGATCAAACCTCCATGGGGGTCTCCATCCACCCCCTAGAGCTCTGCCCATCGTCCTTTGGACCAGGGTGATTTTTGCCAGGCTCAGAGAGAAGCCAGGTGCACAACCCCCGCCCCGCCCCCCGTGGCGTGGGAACTGTCACCTGGCATTTCAGAGGCCGCTGCTGGGAATCTGGACCCGGACGGCACTTTACTGGGGAAGGAGAGACTGTGAGCATTTATCGTCCGGGTGATCAGAGAGCACAAGTGAAAAATCAAGACAGAGATGAGGGGTAATAGGAGCCTATATAAGAAAAAGACCCAGAGATCGTGAGAGTCCCTATGAAATTGAGACATCTGGTCACCCTATTTAACATATCGACCGGACAGAGGAACACTGCCGATCCCACATGTCTCTTTGTCCAGCGTTACTTCGCTTTGAGTGAGGAATGTGCTGAATTATTCTTAGGGATGGGGTGGGTAACCCCCCCTCCCTGAGAACTGCACGTGCAGAGAAATTCCCAGGGGATCCATGCTAGGAATGGGAACGGCCTGTCCCATTAGCAGGACCCAGAAATTCCCACAGCCTCCTGCAAACACATGGGATGGGGCTAGGTTCAGCTGAGCATTCTGGGGCAGCAAACTGATTGGTCCATCCCCAGCTTTAAGTCCACCCACCTCGTAAGGATATGCACCATCCAGTGATCTGATTGGCAGAGCATTCCTAGGCATGGATCCTGCAGTCCAAATGCGCTCCTTGCTATCATGTAGTCTGGAGACTACAACCCCCAGCAAACCTTGGTCTTAAAGGGCCACACACCCCGCACACGCCCTGGCTGTACCTGCCCTAAGCTGCTTTGTAATTAGGGTCACTAGACAGCAAGTGTGAAAAATTGGGATGGGGATGGGGGGTAATAGGAGCCTATACAAGAAAAAGACCCAAAAATCAGGACTGCCCCTATAAAATCAGGACATCTTGTCCCCCTATTTGCAATGAGTTAATTAGATTTGTGGCTGCCCCTCACTCCCAGGGCTCCGTAGTCAATAAGTGGTTTCTCTCCAGAAGATCTCAGACGTGGAAGCCCACGGAGGCCCGAGAGGACACTCTGCTGGGTACCCAGGACGTGGTGTGACTAGCAGGTGCCGGGCGCCGAGCGAAGCGGCTGGAGGCCGATGTACCTGGAGACGTAGATGCCGAGGCCGAACTCCTTCCCCCCGCGGATGTTGAAGCCCAGGCAGTCATCGTCGGAGGTGGTGTACAGGTGGACCATGCGTCTCATGCCGCCCTCGGAGCTGCTGTCTGACGGGGTCGACCCGCTCTTCTCTACGATCAGGCGCCGGTTCACGACATCCACCCTGCCACGAGAGCGACCGTGGCAGGATTCAACCGGGGGCTGAAATCCTGGGGTGGCTCTGGTATGACGTGGGCCTCAGGCTACGTCTACACTGAGAACCCTACAGCAGCCCAGCTGCGGCGCGTTGGTGTAGAAGCTACAGTAATGGGAGGGGGTCTCCCCTCCCTGAGTGGCGGTCGCTGGGCTGACAGAATTCTTCCCTTTACCTGGCGCTGTCTACACAGGGACGTGTGTTGGCTTAACTACATCGCTTGGGGGGGTGGGGGATTTTTTGCACGTGGCTGGGTCGATCTCATTCTCCAGTGCAACTCAGCCCCCGATCTCACTGAGCTGCTCCCCGCACGGTGGCAATCTCATGACGTCAGACAACCTGCTGGAACCTCCACCGTGGGAACGGCAGAAATCTCAGGGGATTGGCTCTTTCACCAGCCACTTTGAGTCCCTGCTGAGGTTCTGGCTGCACCTGAACCGGAAAACCGTCGTTTGGACACAGGCCCAAAGCCGGGATGGTCAAAAGCGCCCGACGCCAAGCGAACGCCAGTGGGGACTGGCTGCCAGCTTTGAAAATCTCTCCCCCGACCTGGGCTGGGAGCTGGTGGTTCAAATCAGACTCTCTGTGGGATCTGTAGGGGGCAGGGATCGGTGGGTCCAGTTTTGACCCCTCTCTAGTTTTGATGCGATGTATAGAGGGAAATCTCACCTGCCCGGAACCTGAACTGCAAATATTTAGAGGTTTGGAAAAGGTGGAGGAAGTTTTCATTGCCAGGGTGGGACCCCATCCCCCTTCTGACCTGTAGATGGGACCCCACAAGAGAGGCTATCCCATGAGTTTGCAGGCCAGGGGACTATGCTAGATCAGGGAAGTTTAGGATCAGAATCCAAACTTCTAGGAATGAATCCACCCCATCTCCAAACCCACTAAGATTCTGCCCTCACCCAGCTCCTGAAGCCTGCCTTGCTTACCAATGACTAAGAGGGCAGAATCAACTACAGAGCCAGAGACCACGGTGACGGACACAACAGAGGAATCTGGCAAGAATCCAGCATTCCTCTTCTCAGAATACCCCTGTGGGGATCGAGCCCCCGGCCTCTAGATCAAGAAACAGGCACCTTTACAGCAGGAGCTAAGGAAGCCAGGCTCTGGGGGCTGATTCCACCATAGAACTGGGAGTTAGTTGGGGGTGAGATCTGGACCACCCTGCTAATGGACAAACCAACGACCTCACATCTCCCCCAGCCCCGCCACTGCCCCCGAATGCCCACCTCAGACCCAGCCCGCCATGAAGCTCTGCTCACCCAGTCTGGGCTCTCCCTGCACATCTCTGCCGATGCCCCTCACTCCCAGCTCAGTGCCCCCCGGCTATCTCCCCCAGCCCCCTGCGAATGTTCTTCCACCCCTCCCCCGCTATTCCATTCCCCACCCTTGACCCCAGGCCGCCCAGCGTGCAGAGCTGTGTGCGGCGGACAAACAGGGGCCTAGCATGTGACCTGGGGGCCCAATTCAGGATTTGAACCCGCTCCCCGGAGGGGACTGCTGAGCGCACTAACCCTGAAGGACCCCGAGTTCACTCCACTGCACTCTCCCGGCTTCTCGTGAATCCGAGAGCTCTGCTCAGAGTACGGCATTGTCCCACCCGCGTCGGACACTGTCCAACGCCTGGGCTGGGCCGAGGACAGCGGCACGGTGCAGGTCGTGAGCGCGGCTCTGCTTACCACGTGGTCTTTTCTCGGGAGAATTTAATCCCCGGCACCTTTCCCATGCGCCTCACCATCATCCGCAGCCGGTTGTTCCCCGTCAAGACCTTGACGGCACTCGCCATGGTGATGCTCTCCAAGCTCACGCTGTTCACCTCTGTGATTTTGTCCCCGATGCACAGGCCGGCCTGGGCTGCAGCGTGAAACGGAGACACCTGAGACCAGGCTACGGGGAGGTGGGTGGGCTGCGCGGGATGGGGGAACTGGGGGATCTCAAACCCCTCCACCTGGAACGATCAGGTGGGAACTTGCCCGCCAGCCCTGGGGGTGGAAGGTCGTGGCCGTGCGGCGTGGAGAGAGCAGTTTCCTCGATGTCACGCACACTCCCGCTTCCCTCCTGTGAGCTGCGCACCGAATTTCCACCACCAGTGACCATTGCCACGGGTCTCAAGGACTTACCCGGCCCCCCTCTCTGCAGCATCGCAACCTCTAATGCGTTCGGCCTCCCTACGGGGCAGCAGGGCAGCCTTGCGAGCAGCTGGGCAGGAATGAGTTAATGCAAAGCCACCTCCGGACCTTTGGTCTCCTGTGGCATCCCCAGGGCGGTGGCAGAACCGCCCGGGCAAGACCCCATCTTCAGCCAAGCCAAAGGCTGCCCAGACGAAGGTGGAGCATTGCACGCTGGGAATTGTGGTCTCCCCATGGCAGCCAGCAGAGGTGGCAGATGGCCTCTCGATGGGCTCCACTTACCGGCGCTGCTGCCCTCTTCCACTTTGCTGACGAAGATGCCCAGCCCGTGCTCCGAGCCGCCGCGCACGCTGAACCCCAGCCTCCCGCCCGCGCTCTTCTCCACCGTGACGGCGTTGATCACGTCGCTCTCGTCGCCGGCGGCTGTGGGGACAGGGCCCGAATGCGCAGGGGAGAACGGGGCGGTTTCTGCAGCCGCCAGGCCCCGCGCCGCCGCCCGCTGCGGCAAGAGCCGGGCCAGGCCGAGTTCCGGGTACACCGCTGCGTGCGGTGGCCTCTGGAGCGCGGCTAGGGGGCTCACCCAACATATACAGGGCTACTGCCCTGTTCCCATGCACGACACATGGCCACAGAGTAAAGTCCTCACCAAGCCCTTTGGAAGCGTTAACGGCCACGGATCGCAAAGTTCAACTTTCCAAAGATCAACTAATTGCACCACCAGGGGGCAGGAGGATTATTACTCCCATTTCACAACTGGGAAACTGAGGCATGGGAGGGGGAGTGGCTCACCCATTGATAGAACCCAGGTGTCCTGGCACTTGGGTCAGGGCTTTGGCCACAAAACCATCCTTCCTTGTTAGGTACAGAACTTAGGTGTTCAGTCTCCCCGTCTCCCTCTCCTACCCTGCTTGGATTTGAACACAAAGGGCCACATTTGTCCCTGACCCAAGCGCTCAGTGCGGCAGGAGCAGAGTGAGGCTCGGGGTGACGGGCGTAGCGGGGGGGGGGAGTTCCCCACGCTGCAGCGTTTCTGCTCATTGATGGTCACCGAAAACCTGAATGGTGGCCAATCCCCGCGGCCGGGGGGCTGGGGCCAGCCTCCAGGCCATGCTGCAGCCAATGGCGTTACCCCGGAGATGAATTTAGCGCTACGATTTTTGCTCCTGCTCAGACCAATGGAGCACGTGCAAGGAACAAAGACAAGTTCACTGCAGTGGATCTCAGCCTTTTCCATATGGGGACCTCCCCACACCCCCGACCTCCTTCGCATCCAGCCAGGGTCTAGCCAAGTCTCCCCACCCCCCAAATCATTTAGCCATAGGCGTAGGCCGGGCGGCCATGACCCCATGTCTCCCAGGTCAAGAACACTTGGTTCCAAGCAGCTTCTGCGAGCTGTGTGGAGCTGAGCTGAGGTGCAGAGGAAGCTGCGGGATGTGGGAGACTCGGGGGACAAGGTCAAATAAAAAGAGCCAACTTCAGGGGCTCTCTCCTGCTTTTGGCTGGGCCAAAGCTGTCCCCGGGGGCATGGCTTGAGAAGGGGGCTGGGAATAGGTGATGAAGGGTGACCCCAAAAGAAGCCCCCCCCCAATGGAGACAGAAAGAGGACAGGAGAGGCCCCGGCTGCTGTACCTTCGATGGGTGAGTTGATAAGAATGACCCGTCCCATGGGCGACGAGGTGCGGATGCCCCGTGGGTGCCCATTTGCCAGCCGGCTCTGCTTGCTCAGCAGGTAGCGGGGGGCCGTGCTGGCGTCGCTGCCCGAGCTGCGGGAATGGCTGGGGCAGGCCCCGTCCCTCAGCGCTGAGTCTGAGCCATGTGCCATGGTGGGGCAGGGCGGCCGCTAGTCAGGGAGGGACCCCGGCATCCGGGGGATGTCTTCAGCGGGGGAGCACCGAGGGACCCTGCACCCTGCCCTGGGGAAGCCTGATTCCGTCGGGCGGCTGGGGCGGATTGTTACATTTTGGCTGCTCGGGTTTCCTCCTGCCGGTGGAAGTGGGTGCCGGACGCAGCCCAGTGACATGTTCCTCCGGGTGGGCGTGAAAGGGGCCCAGAGCCGCGTTTCCCGTCAGATCTCAGCTCCGTCCGGGGGCCTCACGCGACGGGGGCATTCCTGTGCCTACAGCGTCAAATCAGAGAATCTCAGGGTTGGAAGGGACCTCAGGAAATATCTAACCCAACCCCCTGCTCAAAGCAGGACCAACCCCAACTAAACCATCCCAGCCAGGGCTTTGTCAAGCCTGACCTTAAAAACCTCTAAGGAAGGAGATTCCATCACCTCCTTAGGGAACCCATTCCAAATCACAAACAGGTCCGCATCAGCCCCACAGGTCTCCCCACCGCCAGGCTCCAGGGCCCCACCAGTGAATAACAATGGCCACTAGGAACAGCCCACCAGCTCCTGATGCCCCCACGCACAAAAAAAGCTCCGAGGCCAGATCCAGACAGGAGCTCTCGGATCTGGTCATTGACACTGGACTTCAGTGGAGTCACTCCGGATTTCCACCAGTGCAGGAGGGAATCGGGATCAGCGCTGGCACCGCAGTGGTCAACCAGTTAGATCCCCGAGGGGCATTCAGAGCATGAGGAACAGCTCTGCCAAGCGCTCTCTGCTCTGCAGCCAGAGTCAGACTTTTCGGCCAGATAGACTCCGAGACTTTAAGGTCAGAAGGGATGATCCTCTGGTCTGACCTGCACAACGCAGGTCACAGAATCTCACCCACCCACTCCTGTAATAAACCCCGAACCTATGTCTGAGCTATTGAAGTCTTCAAATCATGGTTCAAAGACTTCAAGGTGCAGAGAATCCTCCAGCAAGTGACTCGTGCCCCACGCTGCAGAGGAAGGCGAAAACCCCCCAGAGCCTCTGCTAACCTGCCATGGAGGAAAATTCCTTCCTGACCCCAAATATGGCGATCGGCTGAACCCTGAGCATGTGGGCAAGACTCACCAGCCAGACCCCCAGGAAAGAATTCTCTGTAGTAACTCAGATCCCATCCCACCTAACATCCCATCACAGGCCATTGGGCGTATTTATCACTAATAGTCCAAGATCAATTAATTGCCAAAATTAGGCTGTCCCATCATACCATCCCCTCCATGAACTTATCACGCTTAGTCTTGAAGCCAGCTAGGTCTTTTGCCCCACTGCTCCCCTTGGAAGACTGTCCCAGAACTTCACTCCTCTGATGGTTAGAAACCTTCATCTAATTTCAAGTCTAAACCTCCTGCTGGCCAGTTTCTATCCATTTGTTCTTGTGTCCACACTGGTACTGAGCAGATATAATTCCTCTCCCTCCCTGGTATTTATCCCTCTGATATATTTATAGAGAGTAATCATCTCTCCCCTCAGCCTTCTTCTGGTCAGGCTAAACAAGCCAAGCTCCTCGAGTCTCCTGTCATAAGACAGGTTCTCCATTCCTCAGATCATCCTAGTAGGTCTCCCCTGTACCTGTTCCAGTTTGAATTCATCCTTCTTATACATGGGAGACCAGAACAGTACACAGTATTCCAGATGAGGTCTCACCAGTGCCTCGTAGAACGGTGCTAACACCTAATCTCTTCTGGAAATACCTCGCCTGATACATCCCAAAACCGCATTGGCTTTTTTCATGGCCATATCACATTGGCGGCTCATAGTCATCCTGTGGTCAACCAATACTCTAAGGTCCTTCTCCTCCTCTGTTACTTCCAACTGGTGTGTCCCCAACTTATTACAAAAATTCTTGTCCCCAAATGCATGACCTTACACTTCTCACTATTAAATTTCATCCTATTCCTATTACTCCAGTTTACAAGGTCGTCCAGATTTTCCTGTATGATATCCCGGTCCTTCTCTATATTGGCAATACCTCCCAGCTTTGTCATCCGCAAACTTTATTAGCACACTCCCCCTTTTTGTGCTGAGGTCAGTAATAGAAAGATTAAATAAGACTGGTTCCAAAACCAGTCCCTGAGGAACTTCACTGGTAACCTCCCTCCAGTCTGACAGTTCGCCTTTCAGTATGACCGGCTGTACTCCCCTTTAACCAGTTCCTTATCCACCTTTCAGTGTTCATACTGATCCCCACCTTTTCCAATGTAACCATGTGGACTGCCTGGCCCAATGACTGTAAGACAAGACACCAACATTCACCCGCTAATTCCTGTATCAAGCCCTGGTTTGGGGATTGATCTAGGGCCCAGGGCCCTCCAGTGAGGGACAGTTAGATGGGAAGGGGCTATAGGCCAGATTTGGCCCTCAGTCACAGCGGTGCACATTGGAAACACCCCTGTTTACATCAGGGGAGTTACTCCACATTTACACCCGCACAGCAGAGACCAGAATCTGACCCTAACCCCGGGCACTACACCAGAGTGAATCTGGATTGACCCTTAATGGCTGATTTAAAGGGAACCCCTGTGGGTTTACACGGCGGTTAGGGAGATCACAGTCCAGCAGCAATCCCGTTGTCTTTGCTGGAGCTACTCCAGCTTTGCTCTGCGCCGGGGAGATCGGGCTCCGGGTTTACAAACAGCCCGGCACGTTTTCCGTGCCCGGGGCTCCTAAGGCCCCTGAATCCAGGCCGAGCTCCCCGGAGGAAGGGGATCGAGGCTGTCCCCGCTGGAAAGCTGCCCCCCCAGGCTCAGGGCAGGGGGACTGTCCCGGGCAGGGGGGTTGCCCGGCCCGATGAATAAGCGATGCGGTGCCTGCGCTGGCCGGCCC
The DNA here is from genome assembly GCA_007922305.1 of Dermatemys mawii. Classification (NCBI taxonomy): domain Eukaryota; kingdom Metazoa; phylum Chordata; order Testudines; family Dermatemydidae; genus Dermatemys; species Dermatemys mawii. The sequence goes on from ML677382.1 coordinate 9,576,463, forward strand.
GGGAGGGAGGCACCGGGCGCGGGGGAAGGGACGGAGCCGGGGAAACACGCGTGGGACGGGGCAGGACGCTCCCCACCCCCCCCCCAGCACCCTCCATGTGCGCAACTTTCCTCCGCCCGACGGAGCCGCCCCGATCCCTGGGGGGACTTGGACCCCAGGCTCCCTCCCCCACCCAGGTGTCCGCAGGTGACCCCCGGCTGGGTCCCTCCCCTTGCGCCGGAGGGGGCAGCAGCATCTGGGGCCCAGGTCAGGGGCTGATGGGGGGGCTGCCCCCCTCACCTGTCTCCATGTTGCTCTGCAGCCCGCCCGCCACCTCACCTGGCAGAGCCAGCCGGCTGAGCCTGCACCGCCCCCTTCCCCCTCAGCCCCACCGATAGGCAGGCCCAGCCGGCCCCAGGCCCCCCATAGGCCAGCCGGGCCGTCAATCGGTGCCAGCTCTTGCCTGGTGTCTCTGCACAGAGCCCGGCCAGGTGAGCTGGGATCCCTGCTCCGGGCCTGGCGGTGCCCCCCTCTGGTGGGCGGCTCTGCCCAGGGGCCCGCTGCCCGGACTGGCTCTGAGGCCCACCTTGCAGGGACACTCTCACGCCATGGGTCACCTGGGGCCCCCCAAACGCTCCCAGCCAGGCTTTGGGAAGCCCCGTCCGACTCCTCCTTCCACTGTGCCCAGGAGGGTAGGATGTGGCTGTGTTTTGTCGCAGGGCATCGGGCACACTGGGGTGAGCTCGGCTGTGTAAACCAGACCCAGCTGTTCTTAATCCAAAGGCCGAGCGCTCTGATGAGACCGCAGGCCGCTTTCCGAAGGGCGCGCGGGGCGATGAGCCCCGCTGGACAAGTGGGGAAACCGAGGCAGCGTGGCACGGCGCTGAAAGACATGTGGCACTTTAAACCCATCCCCCTGACCTGGCTTGGGGGTTCCAAGGGACACGTGTGCCGACATGCCTTGCTGAACTGGGCAGGTGACTCGCCCCAAATCACCCAGCATCTCAGTGGCAGAGATGGGGACACAACCCCTGGGTCCTGGTTCCCAGTCCCCACCTCCTCCCACCACTGGACACACTCCCCTTCCAGAGCTGGGAAAAAGAACAAAGGAGTCCTGACTCCCAGTGAGCCAGGGCTTTAATCACCAGCCCCACTCCAGAGCCAGGAAGAGAACCCAGGAGTCCAGGCTCCCACTCCTATCGTTCATAATTATTATGATTGGGCTAAATCCTGAGGTCCTAGAGGATGGATCCCAGAACTGGGGGCCAGCCCACCCTGGCCCCACCCGCCTGAGGCCATGGTCCAGTGAAGTTCAAACTCAGTGGTTTGGTTCTACCCCCTCTCTCAAAGAACAGAGGAGGGAGCTGGGGCTGGGTTCCTCTCAGGCAGAGAACTGGGTATATTCCACCCACCAAGTGCCAAGGGCCCCCCATGGTGTCTTGAGCCCCCTCACCTCCCAGCCCGAGGCCTTGACACTCCTCTCACCCGGGGAAGCAGTGTCTGCCCATCGGTTGGTGCGGTTCCCTCACTGCTGGGATGGCCGTGGCTGTCACCAGCAGGCGAATTTGACACCAGGCCGGTTTCAGGTGATACACACCTGCCAGGTATTAGATACCCGGGGAAAGGAGCTGCCAGGTGGGGGATGAAAGGTGAAAGGTCTGCCCGGAGCTGATCTGATCTGCAGGGTTTGGAACAGCCAGGCTCTTGGCAAAGCCATCAGCAACCTGCCCTCCCCCCCACTCCCATGGAGAGACACCTGACCCCTCAGGTAGCCCCACTGATTCAGGGGTAGCAGAGCACTCCCTACCCAGGCCGGCAGAATCGTCTCCTTTTGCACCAAACTCTGCCAAGGAGCATAGGAGTCAGGAGGAAACTTAATTCACATGCAAGCAAAGCAAACGCCCTTCAAGATGCAGGGCTGAACCAGAGTCATGGCTGTCTGTTGTTACAGCCTCAAGGACATTGTCACCCAGGGCTTGCCATACTCAGGTTCATGAGTTTGAGACCCTGTCTCTGACTGGTGCTTTGGAGAAAAGCCTAAAACCAGTTTAAGTAATATCATCCCATGGGGCAATTTCTTCCTGACCCACAGCTGGTGTGTACCATGGAGCATGAGGATTGAGAACCTACTTTACTAATCTAAGTGTTTCTCATAAGTTTGTTCCTCCCCCTTATTTATAATGATTCACTGAAAACTTGAACCTAAAATTTTACTTTCTATCAAAATTGTATCCTAGCTATATGGCCCCAGTCACAATAGTGACTGAGCACCTCACAGTCATGAATGGATTTTATCTTCACAACTCCCCCGGGAGGTAGGGAAGTCACATTACCCACTTTGTACAGGTGGGGAAACTGAGGCCCCAAGCAGTTATGCAACCTGCCTAAAGTAACACATCAGGTCAGAAGAAAGATTTATATTCACATCTCCAGGCCTGTGCTTTAACCGTAAGACTGTCTTTCCTTCCATCAAATACACATAAATAATATCATACCATCATTTCTCTAGAACAGTGGCTCTCACCTTTTCCAGTCTACTGTCCCCCTTTCAGAAGTCTGATTTGTCTTGTGGACCCCCAAGTTTCACCTCATCTGAAAACGACTTGCAAAATCAGACGTAAAAATACAGAAGTGTCACAGCACACGATTCCTGACAAATTGCTGACTTTCCCATCATTACCATAGCTTTATAAAATAAATGAACTGAAATATAAATATTGTACTTACATTTCAGTGTCTAGTCTATAGAGCAGGATAAACAAGTCATTATCTGCATGAAATTTTAGTTTGCACTGACTTCGCTGGTGCTTTTCCCATAACCTCTTGTAAAACTAGGCAAATCTCTAGATGAGTTGATGCACTCCCTGGAAGACCTCTGGGTACCCCCAGTTGAGAGCCACTGCTCTAGAACTTACCTAAAACCCTTTGTGATCATAGACATCTGACAATAACATAGACATTGCGCAGCAATTTCATTCCAAGAGCACAAGAATCCGTGGGCTAGTTCCTTGGCCCGGTACAGTGAGAAAGTCTTGAATGGAAACAGTCTGATTTTAAAATCGTGTTGTTGTCTCTGACCTGAGCAGCTTTGCGTCTCGTAATTCTGCTTTCGATGGGGGCAAGGCAGGACTCAGGAACCAGCCTTTGCAATATTTGTCCCTTTGCTCCTTTCAACTGTTTGCAAAGTTCCCAGAATTACAAGGACGTTTTTCTCAGAATGTCGGGGTGTTCCCTTCTCCCCCTTCTTAACAACTAGATAATGGTCAGCAAACCTACAATAACAAAGCCGTCTGGCCAGCGTGGCTCTCACAAGCAGCACGGTGCCAGGAGAGCAAACTCGCATGAGCAGTGTGGCATGTTTGTGAGCAACCCTACAATAACAAAGCAGCTTCCTTAGCTGGACCCTGTTGAGCCCTACAATAACAAACCTGCTTGCACAGCTTAGCAGTGACCCGAGTGACATTACAATCACAAAGCAGCACTGGAATGCAAGAGAAGGCAACCATTGGGGTATCTGGGTACATTTCAATTACAACTTTTCTCAGGGCTATTATAAAACAGCAAGGCACAAAAACCCAAGTATTTCCAAAAGTATGAACCTGAGGCCTGGTCAAAGGGCCTGTTATTGAGCCATCAGATATCAAGACAGCCTGAACGTGCTTCTAATGGGTGTATTTCTGTAAGGATCACAAGTGGATGATTCTCTTAAAATAGATTTTAATATAATAATCAGTTGAATTTGCTATTGAGAAAAGACAGATTGCCCCCCAGGGCTCTGGTGCCTTGGTCTAATACTTGCACTATAACAAAGTCATTCAAATAAAATCATGACGTTTCCCTTAACTCCCCTTCCAGGGGATATTTCTCTGTATTTTCCTCTGAATGATGCACACTACAGATATTGATTAAAAAATAATTAGGGGCACCAGTCTGAATCATTAACCTCCAGGGAGTTAGATCAGGGATTAATCTGGCCTGTTCTTCATCCCCTAAAGCCTGTTGCTTGGAGCTGCCAGTATAGAAGTGGCTGCTGTGTTCCACCCCAGAAGCAGCTGCATTTCCAGTGTGAGATTAATCAGGCCAGCTCCTTCAGGTTCCAGTCTAGTGCAACTCCTAATGCTCAGGATGAAGAGATCTGGAGAGACATAATGTCACTATTATGCAGCACTTAAAATAATCCAAAAGATTGTATAGAGCCATGGTACAAACACAGCAGGTGCTTAATATAACACTCTCATGCCATAGAAGAGCTGTCTCAGCTGCAGTCAACAGAAAGGGGGAAATTTATTGAGGCTGATGCTACTCCCCTCGCTGCGGCAAGTCACATGACGTGACTCGGTTTCCCTGTCTGTCTAAGGAGGATGAGAACATAGGGCCACCTTTCATGGGAGTTGTGAGGCTAACTTCCTGGCAGATTTTAAAGTGTGTTGAAATCTGCAGACGGAAAGTTCTCCAGATGAACAGCGTAATTCATCACTGTTGATATGGTGAAGCGTGTGTGTGGGAGGGTTTGGTGCACCCTACAGTGTGTATATGGGAGAGTGTCTGGGGCACGTGTACCTGGGGGTGTGATGGGTTCACACACCAAACTGTGCAGAGGGAGCACCTATCGGATTGCGTGTTTGTGTGCATGAGTCAGAGGGGGTATGTGCACATGGCAACGTGTGTTAGTTTGTGTGTACCCACGGGGGTTTGTGTGTCTAAAAATGGTAGGGTTTGTTTGTTGGGGGGTGTATAATTTAGGGGTGTGTGTGTACATCTGTCTGCAATGTGTGAAGCACAGGGGGTGCGTGTGCACGCACTCCGCGTGTGCACGTGTGCCCAGGGGTGTGAGTCTGCATAGCCAGTGTTGCGTGTGCATGCGTGGGAATGTGTGTGTGTGAAGCAGAGGGTCTTTGTGTGTCTGTGTAGGTGCCACACCAACTCTCTAACTCTGTGCAGCCGTGGTCCCCACCTGCCCCTCTTCTCAGTGCCTGTCTTTGCCCCACAGAGCTGGGCCCACCCCCGGCGGGCGCTCAGCAGGTTTTGCAGTACACCTCAAAGAGGCTGGCCACGGAGTGCATGCGGTAGAAGATGCCCAGCGGCAGGGAGATCTTGACGATGATGACCCAGAGGGTGAAGCCGTAGAAGGCCTGCTCGATCTGGCTCACCAGGTGCGGGCGCGTCCCGTAGGCATAGAGGATCCACACCTAGCAAAGCAACGGGGTCAGGCGTCAGCTGCAAAGGGGCCTGGGCTGGACCCTGTGTCCATCACTGCCACTTACTGAATGGACTGAGATGTGCAGGGACTGATGCCTAGTGAACCCATTCGCTCCTGGTCCCCCATCCTCACCCCATTGAGCCCGTCACCGAGGCAGGACCGGGCCTCATGAATTCCTCCCGGGTGTGTCCATCCACTGTGAACGGGGCTGAGAACCACCAACTCATTGCACGTCATCAGCCACCCAGCACCAGCCCAGCAGTAACGCCTGCTGGGCCACGCTCCAGTCCGCCCAGCTGTGAAAAGCCCCCTGCTGGGGCACTGACTGTCCCAGCCAGAGCGCTGCACGGATTTCACCTGCACCCTCCCCGCTCCCCACCCCTGCCGACAGGACCAGAGCAGAGCGGATGGTACTTAGAGCATATCCCCAGGGCATGCACTGCCACCAAGGCGGGGACAAGGGTTAACCGGGGCCTGCCAGAATCCATGGGGGGGGGGTGTGTGGGTGGGGGTCCCAGCTTCATAGTGAGGGTGCTGGTGAAGGCAGCCCACGGGTTGTGGGGGGACCCTGCCAGGAACAGACCTGCACTGGTCCAGAGGATGGAGTAGACTGCCCGGGACAGAGCCATGCCACGGGCTGTGTTACATGAGGGGGCCCCTTGGGCTTTGCCCAGTGATTATAACGACAGATTTGTAGGGGGCGGTGCCCACAGGCAGGCCACATGACTCCCCCCACGGGGTGCTCTCCACAGCACTGTTTGCTGACACCCAGTCTCATTCGCCCCTTTCCTGTGCACAGCCCAGGAGGCGGATGGGTGGCAGTGTGGGAGAAGGGGTGGGGTGCCGGGTGGCCCTCCCAGGCACCGTGCGGGGATGAAGAGCAACACCAGGGCTCTGCCTGGGGCAAGACGGGTCCCATGTATGGATCCAGCCCAGCCTCAGAGGCAGGAACATACGCACAGCTGTCACCGCAGACACTGAGCTCTGATCTGCATGGTGGAGTCCATCCATCCATCCCTGGAGTGAGAGTCTTTTTGTGGTGCCGTTTCCTGGGATTTTGCTAAACCAACTCGAAAACCCTTCTGGGAAACGCTCAAGATGGAAACAAGGGGCTGGTTCTGGTTTCGGGTTGAATGAGAAACGAGTTTCAACTTTTTTGATTCACCGGAAAGTCTGGAAAAGGTCGGTTTGGGGTCAACCTAAAACAATACCACCCCCCGCCTCGACTTTTCAGGATTGTCAGAGAACCAAAACACCTGTGAGTTGCCCACTTCAGTCTGTGATCTCCCTGTCCAGCAAAGCCAGCCCTGGGTCCACTCAGCAAAGAAACTCACACCAGACAACAATTAGACGAGGGGTCACCGATCTCTGACCTGTCTGATCCTGACACCCCCCGGCCTGTGGCCAAGGACAGTATTCCCCTCTGGCGACTTCTGTGAAACAAACTGGTGGTTCTCAGCGTAGTTTCTAAGTGGACGAATCTTCACACCATCGACAACCCTTCTATCACCCATTGTCCCCTTGCTGGCAGCCTCAGAAGGGCTGACGGGGGTTGTGAGCCTGACCCCTCATCTCATCCCTGGCCACTGTCCTCCCAGCAGGGCTGTATGGACCCTGCCTCTGGAGCAGACTGTCCAGCACCTACTCGGAGGACAGGCGGAGAAGCTGAGCTCAGATCCTCAGCTGGTGACGGCGTTGGGAGAGTGACAGTGATTAACAGCAGCCGGGAGTCCGGCCGTCAGCCCCCAGAGCTCCCCGTGGGACGCCAGAGCCCCAGGGCCGGACAATCAGGCGCCAGGAGCCAGCTCACCGAGATGTTGTAGAAGATGAGGAGGATGGAGATGTTCTGCAGGATCTTCCTCCGGACGCTGACGCATTCCAGCTCCCCATCGGGCTCAGCCCCTCGGCCCCTGGGGGGGATCTTTGCAAGGGAGTCTCTGCTGCCGCTGCTGCAGGCCGGCCAGCATCCCGGCCCCTGCTCCTCCAGCTGGGCCACCATCCTGGCTGGCGCGTGGCGGCTGGCTGGGCAGATGGCGCACTCGCTCTCGCTGCGGGCAGCCACGTCCCACTGGACCGGCTCTTCGGAGAGGCCTCCGGAGATGGAGAAGATCCAGGCATTGCCCGGGGGGCCGTCGGGGGTGTCCGGCCGGTGGGCGGGCCGGGAGTAAAGGGCTTCGGTGATGAAGAGGTTCTGGCCCAGCACTTGGATGGTCTTGCAGAGGGAGAAGCAGAGGTCCAGGAGGTGGAGGCTCCCATTGATGTGCAGGAAGAAGATGGCCACCAGGGAGAAGACGGAGACCATCAGGGGCCCGCAGGAGCTGCCCAGCAAGAGGGTGACGTCCAGGCTCCGCACCACGCTCTTGGAGCAGTCGGTGGCGGCCGGGTCTCTCTGGAGCCGGGAGGCAGCGATGCCGACCAGCGAGGCCAGGAACATGGCGGAGAGCAGCACCGAGTTGAAGATGTAGTAAGTCCGCAGGGCCTCGGGGACCGTCTCGGGGGCCTTGGCCAGCACCCCGAAGGAGATCATCACCCCGAAGGTGGCTGAGATGGCCAGCGCCCCCAGCACCAGCCCCATGAAGGCCCCGCTGAGGTGGAAGCGGCCCCGGGGGCGCGGGCGGGGCTGCCGGCGGCTGGCCGCCTGCCCCGTGTTCTTCCACACCACGTAGAGCATGGCGGAGGAGAAGAGGCTGAACTCGATGTTGAAGGGGTGCAGGTAGGCGGCGCCCTCGGAGAAGATGTGGCACAGGCTGGTGGCGCACGAGCAGCTGTTGGTGGGCGAACTCCCTGCAGGGGGTGAAGGGAGGGGGTCACCCCGGGCCAGCCTGACAGGGGGCAGCATGGGAGGGAGCGGGACTGGATGGGGGAAGGGCTGTGCATGGGAGAGGCCGGGGGTGGGGCTGTGCCTAGGGATGGGGGGACAGGGCTGTGCAGGGGGCGTGGAGGGTGAGACTGTCCGTGGGGGCTGCTGCAGGGTCTGGCTCCTTAGCGGCCCCCCAGCCCCATCTCACCACTGGTCTGGGTGGGTGTCTAAACCCCAGCCCAGGGCCCCTTGGCTTGGCTGCTCCCTGGGAATCTCCATCTGCCCGGGATCATGTGGCACACACTGTAGGGGCGCTGGCCCCCCCTGCCATGGGTCCAACCCCCCACCCCGGGGGCCCTCACCATGCCCGGGCCAGGGGCTTTCCGTATCGTGGGCCTCGTAGATCTCCTGCAGCTGCTTCATGGACTCGTCCAGCACCACGCTCATCCACATCAGGACGTTGGTGGCCAGCGTGTGCATCAGGCCGAACCTGGGAAGCGGGAGAGAGCAGGGGGAGCTCACGGCTCGGCCTGGCCCCGAGGGGCTGCCAGCAAAACAACCAGCCCCCGTCCCCATCCCGGCGCATGGTACCTGTTGAGATGCTGCTGCTCTTGGATGCAGACCTTGGCGTGGAAGGACAGAAGAGACACCTGTGCCGAGGGCGAAGGCAGAAGACAGGGTCAAAGGGCAGCAATAAGCAATGGGAGAGGACTAGCTGCTGCCCAGAACCGGCTAAAAGCCCCTTCCACGACGCATGCTGCACCTTTAACTGCAGCAGCCATTTTGGGTGGTGGGGCTCCTTCCTGGGGACCTGATGTTGGTTCTTTCTTGCTTCGTGCTTTCCCTCCTTCCCGACCCAGCCTGTCCCACATGGCCCTGGATGAGCTGGATGAGTCCACATACTGCCCTCCCCTGCTGTCAGCCTACACTAGGGGACAGCCTACTACAGCTACCCGCTAGTGGAGACGCTCCTTGAGCTCACGTGGTTTGTGTCACCTGGGGGGTCACTCCTGACAGTTTGACTCCTCCCTCCTGGCTGCTAGTGCTCCGAGCGTGCCAGGCCCCTCACCTGGATGATGGTGAACACGGCTTGCACGACGGGGAAGGCGGTGATGAGGACAGAGGTGCAGTGCTGCAGCTCGTAGTAATACCCCAAGGACAGGCAGTCCAGCACCAGCGTGGCCAGGGCAAAGAGCGAGAGCCCGCCTGCCGGGGCAAGAGAATGCCATCACCGTAGCCCTGCGAGCCACAGGGCAACCGTCCCGTAAGCCTCGTGGCCAGGGCCGGGCTGGGTGCTGCAGTGGGTCAGGATGAGGGGCACCTTTCCTGTGGGGCGATGGACCCATCCCCGGGATTGATTTGTCCCCAGCAGCACACCCCCACCCCCACCCCGTAGGCAAGTCACCGAAGGGGGCCGGGGGGTCCCCGGGGAGCAGCCGGTACCTTTCAGCCAGCTGGCCCCGGCGTGGTGGTCCTGGTGCAGCTTCCGGCGCTCGTTGTGGGAGGAGCGCCAGCCGAACCACAGCATCCAGGCGCAGGACGTGAGCATGAGGGTGGCCAGGAAGCCGTGGACCTTGCGGCTCTGCGGGCTGCGCTGGTGGATCTCGGCCAGCAGGACGGCGCTGCCCAGGAAGGTGAGCAGCACCAGGTAGAGCAGGGACAGCAGGGAGCCCGCCCGGGCGTTGGCCAAGTCCTGCCAGCCTGCGCCCTCTGGGTCGGCGGGGGAGTCCGGGGCACCCTGGTCCTGCCCCTCAGGGGGGTGAAGGGGGCCCAAGGGGGGGCGTCGCTGCAGCGTGTTGCTCATCACCCCGGGGATTATGGCTGTGAGGGGAGGGGATGGGGAACCGTCAGGGAAGGGGCGGGATGGTGCTGAGGTGGGAGAGGGAGGGGAGCGGGGTTGACGGGGGATATACCCCCGGGTCACCCCCAGAAGGGAGACCTAAGGGGGGGTTATGCTGCTCCCCTCACCCCTACTCACCTGCATACACCTCCCCTCGCACCCCCACATGTCCCCGCACACCCATCAGCCCACCTCACTCTTATACACCCCCTCCAGCTTCCATCCTCGGCCGCACGGTGCCGGCCCTTTCCCGGGGCATAAACGCCGGGGCCCGGGGCTGGGTGCAGCAGGATCCGGCCCCCAGAAGCCAGCAGAAGGAGGGGATCGAAGTCGCTCCTGGCCGCCCACTCCTGGCTCGTGGGGGTCTCTGAGCGGCTGGGAACAGCCCATCCCACAAGTGGCGTTTGCTGGGCCAAGCTGAGCTGGGAGCAGCCCAGGGCCATGGCCTCTCAGGTGCCCCCATAGCAACCTCTGCCCTGGGCATGGAGAAGGAGGCCTCCAGCCCACCCCACCCAACCACATGGGGGCCTGTGAGCCCCGCCCAGTCTTTCCACGCACGCCCCCGGACCTCGCCAGGTGTGACTCAGAGACGCACGATGCTGACACTGAGCTCTGTGCTCTCCACACAGCCTGTGGGACTGTCTCCAAGACTTCCTTGGGCTGTGCCTGGCTCCGGGGGATCGTGCCCGGCATTCACGGGACTGTGTCCGGGTCCAGGTGCGGGGCTGGTTTGGTGAAGGTTGGGAGTCAGCGGGCCAGGACCTGTAACTGGGGCTGGGCCAAACTCCCAGAGGGCCCAGGGCAGGGTCTCATCCGGCTCCCAGCTTCTCTAGGATCTCTGGTGCCGCAACCCACAGACAGACGCATGCCTCCTCCCTCTCCAGCCACACAAACCTGCCTGGAATGGACCGTGCTGGCGTCTCACCCGAGACGTCCAGCCCCGGGCAGGGATGGCCCCAGACACCCTTGGGATGGGTCCTTGCATGTGCCCCACACTTACAAGGTGCCACCGTTCACGCTGGCGCCTTGGGAACGTCTCTCATGCCACTCTCTGTCCTCGCCGGCTGTGTGGGGCAGTCGTCCCAGAAGACTCCTTAATATTCCAGGGGGTGGGTTGTTCTTCTGCCAGCCTGGCACCTCCCACTAATCAGGGCTGAGGGGGTTGCCACGGGCAGCCCCCTCCCCACACAGAGGGGGGAGCTGCCCCCCACCAGCGGCTCGCCCTTTCACGGCAGATTGGAGTTTAATAACCTGAGTGTTTCTGGAGCGATTGCAAAGGCCATCGGGGACCTGGCGCTGAAAATCCAAGGACAGAGGAAGGAGAAATCAGAAATGGCTTGATTGGGGGCGGGGGGGGGGGGGAAGCAGGGAAATTTTCCTTACTACATCTCTCTACGCACACAACGAAAGACCAGCTTGTTTCTCCGATCACTAGGTAATTGCACCCACTGTCACCCCAGTGGGGCAAATCTGGGGGCGACCATAAGGAGAGAACGTGGACTCTGCTGCCCTGAAACCACCGGGTGGCATCCTCTCAGCTAAAGGAGAATCCTCAGTTCTTCTTAGCAGTACAGGGCATACGCCACACCAGTGTACAGCTTGGATTCCATCCTGCAGAGGGTGGTGGTGCACGCCTGCGCCCGCATAAACACAGCCAGGCACACCAGGCAGCTAACCATGACCTAGAGACGCAGTCAATTAACACTCGCCCGTCCATTGATAATTATTTTGTCATCTTGAACTGCGGGTAGCACCCGGAAGCTGCAGTCAGGGGCCAGGCCCCCACGGTGCTCGGTGCTGCACATGCAGAGAACAAAGGAGACCAAGGCCTGTATAAGCTAAGCATGAAATGCAGCATGCTGCAGGGGAGAGGTGCCCGCTGTGCTCTCTCCTGGAGACAGGACTCTGGGTCTTTTCCTCCTGGTAGTGGGCGAAGGGCCACGATGCCAAGGGCAGGGCAGGGAGGGCCCCTAGGGGCCCAGGCAAATTCCGAGGCTGGTAATCAGAGCCTGCCCAGCCAGGGCCCGACCTGCAAACACCACCACTGCTGCACTAGCCCTCACAACGGTCGGGGGGGGGGGGGGGCCCCGGATCCCCCCCCCCAGCTGGCAGGGGAGGTCCAAGGCAGCGCCAGGTGCACATGGCAGCTCCCCGCTTCCCGGGGCAGCCCCCCCAGGGGAATGGCGCAGCCCTGTCCTGGGAGGCAAATGCCCCCGCGCTGGGGAAGGGAGCCCGGCGATACCGATCCGACGGGACAGGGCGGGCCCGATCCTGCCCCCGCTGGGGCCCATGGGCGCAGGATTGGGCCCCCTCCCCGGGCATCCAGCCCCCTGCTACGCCCGGTCCCCGCCGGCTGGGCACGGCCCGTGCGCCCAGAGCCGCCTGGCTCCGCCCCGCCGGCCTCGCCAGCGCCCGGCCCCTTCCCGCTGCGCTCCCCGCCCTCCGGCCTGCGCGCCCGCCTCCTGCCTGGGCGCGGCGCCGCGGCGCACGGGGAGGGGGCCGCTGCCGAGCCGGGGGCCGGCGCTGCCAGCAACCGGTGAGTGGGAGCCGCCCTGGGAGGGAGCCCCCGGGTCCCGGGGGTGCGCGCGGCTGCCTGGCGCCCTCCAGCCATTCGGAGGGTGCCCGGGATCCATGGGTGCCCAGCGGGAGCCCACGCGTGCCTCCCCCCGGGCGCTGCTGGCGCGGGGGGGGCGCTTCTCCCTTCCCCAGACCCCCCCTGTGCAGGAGCCGGCCAGGCCAACCTTGTGCCATAGGCGTGGGTCTGTGCCCCCTAAGTGCGGTGCCAGGCTGGGCTCCGGGACCTAGGCGGGCGGGGCCCGGGGGATATTGGGCGCTGAAGGCGGGGGGGGGGGGTTGGTTTGGGCCCCTCCCGAGTCAAACCTGCCGGGTTTTGCCCTGGAGTGGGTTCCAGGTGGAGCCCCGATGGGCCGGGGGTTCGCTCCCGTGCCAGCCGGTCCCGGTGAGCCGGAGCACGCCAGGGAGCTGTGCGACACCCCATGGGATTTCACCCAGGGACGGGGCGAGCAGCAGAGTGGGGCTGGTGGCTAGTGCATTCGCCTGGGGCTAGCGTAAGCCCTGTCTGCCGGGGCTAGGCCGGGATCACCCACCCTGGCATCCTGCTCGCTTTGGGAAGCTGCTCCGAGTAAGTGTGTGTGTGTTTTGGGGTGGGGAAGGGATGGGATGCTCCAACCATTCCTTTCTGCTGCTAGTTTCTTGGTCCTGCCGTCGCAGCGGGAGACAGACTGGGGTCCAGGGAAGCCCCGTTGACTTTGAGGGAGCTGAGACCCTGGCCGGCACGTGGCTCTGTGTACGTGGGCAGTGGCACCAATGCTCCCTGGCCCGAGGAGCCCAGGCTGCAGACGTAGGGGCTACTTGCAGAGCAGGGCGTGGAGTTCAAACCCTCCCATCTGGGGGTCAGGCTGTTGGCTCAGGCCTGTTTCTACTCTCAGGATGCCGGGTTTTGCCAGGGGGCAGGCAGGCTGCCCTGGTGCCCCCCTGTGCCCTTGGCAGGTCTGGGCAATGGGCCGGTGCCTGACTTTGCTTACACAGACGGCAAAGCGACTTTGTAAGAGCTACTCCAGGGTTACGCTGATGAGAGAGAGATCAGGATCTAGCAGTGGGCAAACTATGGCCTGTGAGCACATCCGGCCCGCGGGACTGTCCTGTCTGGCCCTTGAGCTCAACTGCCCCCGTCCTCTCTCCCGTCTTCCCCCACTTCCATGGAGCCACGCTGCGATGCAGGCAGCGTTCTGGCCCACTGCTCCTGCCAGGCAGTGCTGCAGTGGCGTGGCTGGCTCTGGTGGGGCAGCGTGTCTGGTAAGGGGGCAGGGCTGTGAGCTCCTGCGGGGCAGTGTGTCTGGCTCCAGCAGGCTGCGCGGCTACCAGACACGCTGCGGTGAGTCGCATGGTAAAGGGGCAGAGAGCAGGAGGGTTGGATAAGGGGCAGGGAGTCCTGGGGGGGGCAGTCAGGGGACAGGGAGTGGTTGGATGGGGAGGAAATTCTGGGCTAAGGTGGTCAGGGGATGGGGAACGAGGGGGTTGGATAGGTGTGAGAGTCCGGGGGATCTGTCTGGGAGCGGGGGTGTGGATAGGGGTCGGGACAGTCAGGGGGAGGAGTCCTGGGGGGTGGTTAGGAGTGGGGGTCTCTGGAGGGGGGCAGTCATGGGGACAAGGAGCAGGGGGGATTGGATGGGTCGGTGGTTCTGAGGGGGGCAGTCAGGGGGTGGGAAGTGGGAGGAGGCCGGATAGGGGGTGGGGCCAGGCTGTTAGGGGAGGCACAGCCTTCCCTACCCGACCCTCCATTCAAAATATGGCCCTTGGGCCAAAAAGTTTGCCCACCCCTGTTCTAGCCCAAAGTCCCAGACGCTCCTGGGCGTCCTTGCGAATCGGAGGGTGCCCTTTGGGACGGACGTGGCAGACGCAGCCCCTCCCTGGGTCGGTTTGCTCGCCCTTTGAAATGGCCAGTGGGTCCTGATTTCCCACCTCGCTGTCCCCTTCTCCCCAGCGCTCGCGGTGCAGGACAGCCTCACGCCCTCGGCCTCTCCTCTGCATGGCACTCGCTGGAAACACAAGAATGATAAACAACCCGGGGCTAAGGGCTTTAGGCCCCTGGTGGCTGATTCGCTCCATGACAGCCGGCCAGCACCTCCCCCTCCGCGGGATTATTCCTGCTGGAGAGCATTATAAATATTGGAAATAAATCCAGGGCCCGCTGCCAGGCGAGCCGATGTTTCCGAGCTGCAGGGCGTTGGAGGCCGGTGGTTTTTCTGGTTGCGAGGGGGAAACGCACAGTCTCTAGCCGGGAGCCAGATGGCAAAAGAGGAACGGAAAGAGCGGGAGGGCGCCAGGAACCGACTCTTGCTCGCACCAGGGACACGCCCCTGGGATGCCCCTGGCGGCAAAGGAGTCACTCTGGATTGACACCAGGGCCCGGGTCTCTGTTGATGCAGCTCTCCTGGGTCCTGCCCTGTCTTGCTTGGGGAGCTGGGGCCTCTGCCAGCACCTGGAAGTAACTGGGGAGGATGTAGGGGTTGGAACGTGCAGCTTGGGGTCAACACTTGCCTGCAGTGGGCAGGATTCCTGTTCCTCTGCTCCAGCTACACGGTTATTCCACACCCAGAGCTCACGCTTGCCTGCTTAGGTCAGTCACCCCAAGTCGGGGCTTGGCCGGGAGAAGACCCCTCCCCAGGGGTCAATGGGAGCCATCTGAACCTTTGAGGGTCTCTCAGTGCCCCAGGGACCCCTCCCTCCCAGCCCCCGTGCAGCCCTCCTTGCCAGCACTTCCTGGGGTCACCCTGCCCCCCCCCCCGTGTGTCAGCAGCCCCTGGGGTTGAACCTGAGTCCTCTGGCTCTTAAGGCTCAGCACGCTCTGCTATCCAAGCTGTAGCCACCTCGGTGTGCCCCCTTGCGGTGCAGTTGAGTGACACAGCCTCAGTTTCCCTCCTTGCATGGCCCACTCATGGGGTAGGTTCACCCTGTAGTCCTGACTTCCTGGGCAGCTTCTCACCAGCCAGCCGCTGAAGGCTCCTGCTCTCATCAGCTGCCTGGCACCCCATTGTGCCAGCTGCTCTTCTCCCACCCAGTCCCTGGGGAAAGCTCCTGACACCAGCTCTCCTCTGACTCATCCCTAGGGCCCCGCCGTCCTTCCTTCAGAGGATCCATCCAGCCTGGGTCTCCCAGCCAGGTCTGATCCTTAATTGCCTGCCACCTCCACCCCCAGGTACCACAGAAGCAGTTGATTGGGCTCCCTGGCTCCCCGTAACCCCAGCACTGCCAGTGTGGGGCTCAGACTCCCTCTTGCAGGAGCCCAGCCCCCGCTAGAAGGGGACTGGGTGCTGCCCGGAGTGGGTGTGGGTCCTACTGGCTGCTCCCTTCTGAAGGGGGAATGGGGGCAGTCAAGCCCCCTGCTCTCCCTTCCCCCAGGCTCTGGGCCCTGGCCGAAGAATCTGCTCCCTCGTATTAGCCCTTTGCTTGGCTGTTCAGCTCTGCCGCTTTCCAGGCCCCGTTGAAGTTCGTCCCTATGAGATAGGGGAGGGGGAGCCCCATTTCCCAGGTGGAGAAACTGAGGCACGGGAAGGTGAAGGGACTTGCCCGTGGGCACATGCCGACTCTGGGGCAGTGCTGGGAATAGAACCCAGGAGTCCTGCGTCCCCAGCTCTGGGCGTCGGGGGTCAGGGGATGGTCCGTGTGCCCAGGCTTTGAGGTTTCCTGTTCACCGGGTGGATCCCAGCTGGATCTAGCTGCCTCCTGGATGGTTCTCTGTGCGTGTGTGCTGAGCACGGGGTTGGGCGGGAGTGTGTGTGTGTGAGGGGGGGAGGCAGAGTTCTGAGATTACAGAGCCCCAGGGCCTCTGTGGGGAAGTGAACCCACCGTCCCTCCAGCTGCGTGTGTGTGTGTGTGTGTCTCTCTCTGGCGGCCCCCGGGCTGGATGTGCATCATCCTTGCTCCCGAGCCCATAACTGCCCCGCTCGCCGTCTCCCCCCAGAGGATGTCGGAGGAACTGCCCTTGCACATCAACATCCGGGAGCCGCGATGGGACCAGAGCACCTTCCAGGGGCGAGCCAAGCACTTCTTCATGGTGACCGACCCCCGCAACCTCCTGCTCTCCGGGGAGACACTGGAAGATGCCCGGAGGGTGGTTGAGAATTACAGGTTCGCTGGGAAGTCTGGACTCAGTTTCCCCTCCAGTGGTTGGGGAGCGGTGGAGCGTTATCCGCTATCCGAGGGAGGCTCTGCTGTCTGGCCGCTGTGCCATGGCGACCTCTAGTGGCAGGGTTTGGGGCGGTGTCCTGAATGCAGGAGGGCCGGGAGCTGGTCCGTGCCATTGGCTCGAGCAAGCTGCCCTGGTGTCCAGGAAGGGGGTGACAAGGTGGGGGGCCCTCTGCAGGGTTGGGCAGTAGCTGGCAGGAGAGGAGGGGGGTCTTCTGCTACCTGGACCCTGTACGTGGGTGGTGCTTGGAGTCACAGGCAGGAGCCAGAGGGCAGTGGTGTGAAGGGGCACTGGGGGGTTAAGGACAGAGGGAGGCTTGGCACGGCGGAGGGAGGGGAGGAAGCCCAGCAGGAGCCGTGACAGCCAGGGGAGCTGGCACCGTGGGGAGAGGAGATGCAGGAGGAAGTTGAATGGCACCAGCCTTCTCCCCAAGGGAAGATGTAGCCTGTGTTGGTGTGGGGGGGAAGGGAGCCAGGCATCCAGAGCAGAGACCCCACCAAGGAGATGTCCAGTTTGAAGCTGCCAGCTCTCTCCCGGCTGCCGATAAGGAGCACGAGGGAGCAGCGGGTTGGGGGCGATCTGCCCTGGAAGTGGGGGCAGGTGGGGCCCAGGCCTGGGCGTGGCGGGGCCCCGGGGCGAACGGGAGTTGTCATGGCTCCTTCTCCTGGCACCATCGCAGGTCAGGGACGGTGTCACCGGGCCTCACCGAGGACCAGCTCTGGCGGGCGAAATACATCTACGACTCGGCCTTCCACCCCGACACCGGCGAGAAGATGATCCTGATCGGGCGCATGTCGGCCCAGGTGCCCATGAACATGACCATCACCGGCTGCATGCTCACCTTCTACAGGCATGTCAGCCCTGTGGGGCCGGGACCCCCACCCTGTGCCCTGCCACGGTCCCTGCTGGCCCTGGGGCGAGGACCTGTCCTGACCTTTCCAGTATTCCCTGCTGGCCCCAGAGTGGGGACCCCAACCTCTTCAGTGCCCCCTGCTGGTCCTGGAGTGGGGCGCCCTCCAACACTCCCTGCTGGCCCTGGGGTGGGGACCTGTCCTGACCTCTCCACGCTCCCTGCTGGCCCCGGGGGGACCTCAACTTCTTCAGCGTCCCCTGCTGGTCCCAGAATGGGGCACCCTGCCACATGACCTCCAGCACCCTGCTGGCCTTGGGGTGGGGACCTCTCCCAACCTTTCCATCTGCCCCCGGCTGGCTCTGGGGCAGGGAGCCCTAGCACCTGACCTCCTGCGCCCCCTACTGGCGTTGGGGCATGGACCTCCCCTGGCTTCAGCACCCCTCTGCTGGCCCTGGGGCAGACACTCCCCCCAACCTCTCCAGTGCCCCCTGCTGGCGCCGGGGCAGGGACCCCTGACCTTTTCACCACCACCCCCCGGCTCTCCCTGGGGTCGGAAGCCCTTCTCCATGCCCGCCAGCGCCCCCTGCCAGCAGTAGCGCAGCTCGATCAGTGGCAGCGCATCACCACGTCTGTCGTGCTTCGGAGGACGGGCAGCGTCTCTTGGTAACGTGTCACCAGGTTCATGTTCCCGGGTAGGTTCCCTGCGGCTCAGCGCCCCAGCAAAGGGCAGGGGACGCTGCTAGGCCACATGCTGTGGTGTTCATGCCCTGGGGGAGGGGTCTCAGGCCCCCTTCCCTGCTTTGCGCTGGAGTGAGCGACGAGCCAGGGGTCTGCGGGGGAGAAGCACAGGGGGGCGGGTCCGTGCGACACTGGGTGTGGATGGGGAGGGCTGATCTGTGCTGACGCCACCAGCCGCACCTCCTCGTGGGCGCGTGGCCCCTTTCCGTCCTGTCCCCCGTCCGCTTGGGCCAAGCTGGCGGGACCGCGCCTCTCCCTCCCCCGACATGCTCTCTCCCCCCAACCCCCACACGGGACCTCACCTCTCCCTCCCGCAACGTGCTCTCTCCTCCCTCCCCAGGACCACCCCCGCGGTGTTATTCTGGCAGTGGGTGAACCAGTCCTTCAACGCCATCGTGAACTACACCAACCGGAGCGGAGACGCCCCCATCACGGTCGGGTAAGGGAGATGCAGGGACGGAGCTCCGGCTGCCTCCTGGGAGAGCCGAAGCTGCAGTGCACGGGCGGCTGGTGCCACTGGGCAGGGCTGGCGCCTTCCAGCCTCAGCCTGTCGCTTGCAATGTGGTAGCTTGAACTGCCTTCCCCTGGCTGCCTGCCCGGGGCGGTCGGACTCGAACCCGGCGCTGGTGACTCCCTGTTGGTCCCTGGCTGTTCCTGCCCTGCGGTGCACAGAACTGGGGCAGACCACTGGGGGGCGCCCTCCAAAGCTAGAGGGAAGGGCCCCGCCACGCTGCCCTGCGCTGCTCAGACTGTACCAGCGCGGGAAGGGCTGCCCAGCAGGTCACCGGCCTCACAGGACTTGCCCGTTTCCTTTGCAGTCAGCTGGGGACGGCCTACGTCAGCGCCACCACTGGGGCGGTTGTGACAGCGCTGGGACTCAAGTCTCTCACCAAGGTAGGGGACCCAGCCCCACTTCGGGTGGGAGCGCGCCTGGCACGGGGTCCAGGGAGAGGGGCCGCCTGGGCTCTACGCTGCAGGACCTGTCCGCTGGCAGGCAGCAGGGACAAGACAATGGCTCCCGGCCACTCTGCATCCACGCCCGTCCCCCCAGGAGCGACCCAGAGACTCTCCTCTCCCTGGGAGGAGCCCGGGGATGGAGGCTGGGGTCTTGCTTGGGGAAGCCCCAAGCATTTCGTTCCCACCTGTCCCCCTGCATTGGGTGTTTAATGCCCCATGTCGGATCTCTGCCCCAGCTAACCCAGTGCCACAGGCAGACAACAATAGACTCGGTTCTGATGTCCCACTGAGGCGTGAGTCCGTGGGCCTCCCTGCGGTTGTGTCGCGCGGGTTAGCGAGGGCCACACCGACGGGATCCAACTGGAACCCACTGGAGAATGGAGCAGCCATTTCCAGCCCCCTGGGGCCCACAGCCCAGATCGGTGCCCCACGTACTGCACCGATGGACTCTCAGCCCCTGCCCTATGACGCCGGGAGTCAAACCAGACAAGATAGACGTAGGACAGGTTGTTATTCCTACTTTTCAGACTGGGAAATGAGGCCTAGAGAGATGAATTGACCCGCCCAGGCAGAGTTAGGAATGGGCCCGAGCCTCGTGCTCTAACCACTAGACTGTTCTTCCTTCTACCCTGCTCTAGTCTCATTCCCTGGTGAGTGATTCTCTCTTCTCTCCCTCGGCAGCATTTACCATCGATTATTGGCCGCTACGTGCCTTTTGCTGCCGTGGCAGCTGCCAACTGCATCAACATTCCTTTAATGCGGCAGAGGTAAGGAGCCTTCGCCCTAACAGAGCAGCTCTGTGGAAGGGGGGGAAATAGATGACGTTGAAGGACATGGATCCGTCTAGCCGGGTACCTTACTTCTGCCAGTGACTACAATCTGATGCTGTAGGGGGAAGCGAGACCCTCCCCATACTACCCTTGGTCAGCATTAGAGTGCTGTGAGAAGTGGAATTCCTTCCTGACCCCTGCAGCTGGTCAGTACATGCCCTGAAGCATGAGGGTGGTTTTAGTTTATTGAACTGCAATAAGTCATTTTCCAGAGATGAGCCATGGTATGAAAGACTCTCACCAACCACAGACCCAGTATGGCACAGGCAGCGTCATGGGGAGCCTCATGCCAGTTTGAACCTCACACGTGCCATAGCGGAATTCAGTCCTTGGCGCCTCTGCTGAGACGGCAAACAAGGGATCTGACCCCTGGGAGCTGGGCTGAGAATCCTCACGCTCATTTGCACAGTTTGCAGACACAGCCCGTGGAGGGCAATGGCTCTGTGCCCCATTAACCCTCCCTCTGCCCCTGCCCTGGCACGCAGGTCGTGGTAAGGGACCTGGTCTGTCTCTTTCACAGGGAGCTGAAGTTTGGGATCCCCATCACGGATGAGGATGGGAACCGGCTGGGGGAGTCGAAGGCAGCGGCCCAGAAAGCCATCACTCAGGTGGTGGTGTCCCGGATCGGCATGGCCGCCCCCGCCATGGGTGAGTCACTCCCCTGGCAGATCTGCCCTGTGAGTGGGCTGGATCCAGGGGGGCCCTGCGCTAGGGCACCCCAAACTCCTGCCTGGCTTCCTGCCAGAGACACCCACCGCCGGTTAATTTCCTTCTCCTTCACTCCCCCAGCCATCCCTCCCGTGATCATGAACGCCCTGGAGAAGAGAGCCTTCCTGAAGGTAAGTCCCTGGCATGGGGCTTTCCCTGCCCAGCCACACCCCAACAGCCTCTCCAGGAGGCTGCGTGGCACCCCGTCTCCATGGTTTGGGGGTCTCCTCTCCTTATGGCTGGCACCCGTGTCCGCACTTGGCCAAGGACATCCTTGCTCCATGTGCCCTGGGATTCACGGGGAAGTGCCCCAAGATCTGCCCTCCTCCCCGGGAAGGTATCAGATTTCCAGCCCGCCCCTGGGCCAGTGTCAGGGGGCAGGAGGGTTAATGTCAGTCCAGCTGGGGGTTGGTATAAAGCTCATCTAAGGATATGGCGACACTGCATTGTAAAGGCAGGGCTGAGGGCCCTGGCTTGTCCTCTGGTGTTTCCAAGCCTATGCTTAAGCATCCTCATCGCATTGGAACCCTGGGCTTACAACTGCTGTGCCTGGGACTCCCAGCCACACTAATGCATCCACAGAGCTGTGGCTTGAGCTGCATCCACACTGCAAACTGACAGAGCTTGGATCCGAGGGGCTTTTACCCACGCTCCCAGCAGGATTCTAGGTCTCAGGCCCTGAGCGCTTGCTGACCTGTATCAGGCTGATTTGTGTGTGGACGGAAAGGGCTCAAACCCGAGTCAGAGTCTGGGCACAGTGTAGATTGATCAGAGACGGGAGATGGGGCTAGCTGGACCATGGCTCTGGGGAGACTTGGCGGGCCCCGATCCTACCTGACAGGTGTGTGCGGAGCCGAGCCCCGTGTGCGCACAGAGAGCTGGGGATCGTCACGGCCTGGATGGGGTTCTGACAGGGATCGTCTCCCAACCCCTGGACAATTCCCATCAGGGCCACTGGGGAGAAGTGACCCTAGAAAGGACCTTTAGTGCCTTTCGGGAAAGGAGCAGGCAGCTCTGCATGGATCACACGCTAGTGCTCTGTGGGTCTCACACAATGTATAGTGCCTACCCCTCTAAACTATCCCCTTGGCCTTGATGTATAAGGGACCCCCACCCCCTGTCAGCCATAATTCCCCCCATCAACATAACCCTCTTGCTAACCCCAAGCCCCTTGTCTTTCCGTGTAGCGATACCCCTGGCTGAACGCTCCCTTGCAGGTCGGACTGGTGGGGTTCTGGTAAGTGACAGCTGCAAATAGGGGAAACCTGCCCAGCTCAGCTGATGGGAAGAAGCCACTTGGGGATGACTTTCTCCTGGGTTTGCTAGCCTGCTGTCGGAGTTTGAAGCATCTTTTGCTTCAAACCATGAGCCTTTGAAGTGAAGCCAGCCCTTTTGGAGGCTCAGAGGGGGTCCTGTCATTTCCCACCCCCTCCCCTTTATTGTTCATTTTGCAGTTAAAGTCACAGCCAAGTCAGTGGTCAGACTGCTGCATTGCCTGGTTTGTGCACACCCTGTGGAACTCCCTGCTGCAGGATGTTGTCAGGCATGAGGTTTCCTAGGTCAGGCCAGGGGCAGGAGTGCCAAGAGGTTTCCCACCCTCCTGGCAGCAGGACGGGATAAAACTCAGATCAGCAGCCAACTGCCTCGGTAGAGTAATTTGGGGAGGGGAAGGGAAGCTGGCCGGGAGGTTCGTCTGGGGAAGGCAGAGGAGGGTGAATGGAATTTCCTTTGGGGCAGTGTGTCTCCCCGTCTCATTTAGGTGCTGACCCAGCCCTAATGACTGTGTCCCTTGGCACCTCACTTTCATTGCGGGGGTTTATCCTCAAGACACCCCCAGGCAGGGGGTGTAACAGCCCCGGTTATAGATCGACCCAGGTCTCCTGAGTCCCAGCCCGGAGTCCTGACCACTAGTCCATCCTTCCTCCCTACAGTGGGCCTGTTAGGGCAGGGACAGGGGGTGGGGCTTTTTGCCCCAGTTCTAGCCTCTTGTTCCATGGGATGCTTTTCGTTCCCGCCGTCCCTGGCTCTGCAGCGGTCCCTGGGCCGGGGCGTCTGGACTCATCTCTGCTCTCGGTGTCTCCCCTTTTGCAGCCTGGTGTTCGCGACCCCGCTGTGCTGCGCGCTCTTCCCACAGAAAAGGTAGGGGCTGGCCAGGCTTTGCCGGCTCTCTGTGCGCTTGGGCCTAGATTGGGCGGGGCATGGCACGGCTTAGGATTTGGGGTTGGGGGTGTTTGTGTGTCTATGGATGCACACAGGTGGTTTTAGGACCGTGTCTCTCAACCTTTCCAGATGACTGTCTCCCTTTTGGGGTCTGATTTGTGTCCTGTACCCCAAGTTTCCCTTCACTTAAAAACGACTTGCTTACAAAATCAGACGTAGAAATACAAAAGTGGCCCCGCACACGATTACTGACAAATTACCGACTTTCTCATTTCTACCCTATCATTATAAAATAAACGAATCGGACTATAAATACTGTACTTCCAGTTCAGTGTGGCATGTAGAGCAGTAAAAACAAGTCAGTGTCTGGATGAAATTTTAGTTCGTAGCGACTTCGCTGGTGCTTTTTCTGTAGCCGGTTGTAAAACCAGACAAATATCTAGATGAACTAATGTATCCCCCCAGGGGTATGTGTAACCCCTGGTTGAGAACCACTGGATTGAGACATCGTTCCTCCCCCACTCCCTGGAGACACTTTTGCATCAGTTAGAGAAGCCGGAGGCTGGGATCAATTATTCTCTGTGTTCGCTGAAGGTAGAACAAGAAGGAATGGGCTTAATCTGCAGCAGGGGGGAATTTGGGTTGGATATTGGGAAAATCTCTCTGACCCTCAAGGGAGTTAAGCTGTGGGACGGGCTTGTGGAATCCCCATCACTGGAGGTTTTTAAGACAAACCCCTGTCCAGGTCGGTCTAGGTTCGCTTGGTCCTGCCTCAGCACACAGGGCTGGACTTGACAATCTGTCCAGGTCCCTGTGGTTCTGGACGCCCAGCCCCATCCTGCGCTATACCCGGTTCTTGCTAAGAGAAGTAGAAGGGCGTCCGGGCAGCTGGTCTCTGCGGGGCCGTTAGCAATGGCTGGCACCGGAAACGTTTGTGCCACTGTCTTGATTTCCCTTTGCTCTGTGCTGCCTCCTCCTCTTTATAAAAGTCTCAGCCATCCGCGCGGAGAGCGGAAACGCTCCCCCCCCGACCTAGGCGGCCACTCGCGGCCTGCAGTTAGCTGCGACGTGCCTCGTAATAGTGCATTTCCCGGTAGAGTCCGCAGGACCGAGAGAGCCGGTCAAATCCAAACCTGTTTGCGACCGTCTGTGAGCATAAAAAAGAGACTCAAGTCGCTGGGTGATGATGGGTTGACTGCGGAGCATTCGCCCACCTGCACGGGAAGGGAGACGTCCTTAGACGCCTCTCCATCCCGTCGTCCCGAGTCCCTGCTCTCTGACTGGGTTTGTCTCCTTTCCGCAGCTCGATACGAGTGAGTCGCCTGGAGCCTGAAGCCCAAACTCTGGTCCGGGAGAAGAACCCCCACCTGGAGACCGTCTACTTCAACAAAGGGCTTTAAGTGAGGCGCCTCTCCACCCGCCGCGTCTCCCCAGCTCGCAGGTCCAGGGTGCCGGGAGAAGAGATCAGGGAACGGCTCGGAACCCAGGAGTCCAGGGAGAATGTTAAATGTTGTGCTAGCGTAATGCCTGTAAAGCTGCTGTTTTGTTTCTGGCTGTCATGTCTCAGGAGGTCCTGTGTGCACAGAGGCTGTGATCAATTACAGGAGGTCCGGTGTAGGTTCCTTGGACTCTGATGACCCATAGCAATGGGTAGTGAGAGATGCTGCTGTGATACAGATTGTCTTTCTTGAACAAAACAGAAACAGGCAGAGCAGATCCTCTCCAGCAGGTCGAGAGGGGCTAGGGCCCCTAATTAACCCTCCCTCCAATCCACCCTCCTGCTGGGCGTGAGCCCAGAGTGGGTCGCGTGTTCCTCCTCGCTGCTCTTGAGATGCTTCGATGGGGACATGTCATTGCCGAGAGGAGGCTGGAGCAGATGATGCTCTAGGAGGATTCTCTGCACCTTGAAGTCTTTGAACCATCATTTGAGGACTTCAGTAGCTCAGACATAGGTTAGGGGTTTATTACAGGAGCGGATGGGGGAGATTCTGTGGCCTGGTCAGACTAGATGATCGTCATGGTCCCTTCTCACCTTAAAGCCTGAGACTCTATGTCCAGGGCCAAAAAACAAGTTGTTCTCCAGCTTTGTTGTTCTCTGGTGGGATTTGAAAACTGACGTGAGGCCAGTGCCGTCAGAAAGCCCAGTAGAATGGACCAGAGTCACAAAGGGCCGGGGCTAGGCATGACACGGGTGAATTTTACAACACGGTGAAAGATCATTCTAAATGTTTGCGACCTGTCTGTTGATGGGTTCCTGCCTTAGCAGCAAGGATAGGCGCTCACCCGACTTTCCTAGGGAAGGGTAGTAGCCAAGGAGGAAGTCATCTGGTCATCTTCCGGTATGGCAGGCACGGAGCGGCTTGGCATGTTGAAGACTAGGACAATCCAAGATGGGTGAGCAGGTGTCTTCTCAGTGGGTTGGCTCACCAGAATGAGGGCTGGGACAGCTGTATATAGTGTGACTTGGCTGTTTCCTTTCACCGTACTGGAGGATCTCTCTTGGGCTGGGACATCCTCCATGCTCTCGGTCCTTTTAGCCTTGGCCTGGCTTTGTTCATCACAGACCAAAAGACGTAGCTTCCTTGTCGGGCAGTAGGGAGTCATGCAGCCAGACTCATAGAGCGCAGCTAAGCAATCCAATGTAGACACTTTATTCTGATGAGGTGAACTGACTGCTGGGGAAAGCTAAGTACTTATACAGCAGAATCAGAAAAAGATTTGTGAGGGGAGGAAGAAACTACTATACAAGGGAGCTTGCTGCAGAGATGGACCCCAGAGAGTTTTGGGGTGTCCTGATTTGGGGTTTCTCTGCCTGTTAGAGGAGAATTAGCTGCAATTCCTGAATGTGGGGAAAGCCGAGACCCAGATCTGTAACTCAGCTCTGCACTTCGGCCCATCGCTGCTACTGGAACGTGGTGTTTGGACCCAGCTTTCACTCGTGTGTGTGTGTGTGTATTTTTGCACGCTCCACCCCCGTGCGTGCACGGGCTCATTCCTAACCATTGTCTCTGTGGGACCAGTTCCGATACCTTGTACATGCAGCATCATGGAGTTTCCATGGGGGAGAGTTAAATTGTCCATGAGGAAATTCCCCTGCTGGTCTGCACAGCTCTAACCCTCTGCCCTTTGCATTGCCCCTTTTAAACGCACTCCGGGAGGGAAAGTCAGGGCCCCCCTGTTTTATTGGGAATATTGACTCAGTGCACGGGTGGTGCAGGGAAAATGCATAACAATAGTTTTAGGATGCAAAAGAGAACGGCCAGGCGCAAGAGATCACTGATAAATAAAGCACAAAAAGCGGAGGAAACCCGCCCCTTGTCTATCATCCACAAGGGAATGGAGACTCTTCCAATAATCGCAGCTCTGTTGCAGCCGGCACAATCTAGCTTAAAATATTAGCGGTTCAGGGCCCGATCCTGCAGGAGCTGTGCTATTGGCTTCAATGGGTCTGAATGCATCTTTTTAAAAATAGCATCATCAAGTAAGCTAAAGTAGATCTGGTGGCTTGGAACTGTGTGAGCTGCCTGTCTGCTAATGGAAAGGGCTGGGGAGTGTCACAGCTAAGCACGCGGGGCCCAAGGCTACTCCAGGTCAGCATTTTAATCCGGTTTTCCGCTCCTTTCATCTCCAGAGCAAATTACACATTTTAATCTCCGAAAACCAGCCCAGCGGGGGTCTTTGTTTTTTTAATGTCGTCTTTGTTCCAGGCTCAAGTCGCATCCCCGGGGCTGCTAGACACCCTTTTAACGTGTTTACTTTGACGGGGCCCTTGTCTCCTTGCTGTAAGATCACCTGGTTGTTTGTTGTATCAGCCTCCCTTTTACCATGCGATGGGTAAAGAGATCCCACTGTTTTAAGGTCACTGTGCTTTGTGGGTGTGTAGAGACATACAGATCAAAACTGGCTGTTTTACGACATCTAAACCAGACAGGAATGTTCCTGGGACATTTGAGAATTTCAATGAAAACATGTTTAGTCCTGGCTGGGTATAAACCTTCCCCTGCTGGGTTGGGGACTGGCTACTGCCAGAAACTGGCCAGGAAACTGACTAGACTCAAGAGGTGAAACTGACCCGCCTGGCCAAGCTGAGTGAGGGGCACAGAGCAGAGAGCCAGGCTCTGGAGCGGAAGGGGAATTGGATATTTAAAAGCAGAATTAGCTGAAGATGGTGTCACTAGTAAGGGCGGCAGGACAAGCCTTGGACTGTGTCTTGGAGGGAGAATTAGCCCCATCCTACGGGGGAGACAGAGAGATCGGCCGTGTTCATATCTTGCCCCGGCCCTGCAGAAAACGGCTTGTTGCTCCTCCCAGATGCCCAGGGTGACTCCAGTTCCCTAAGGGAAAACGGGACACTGTGCAGGGCTGGTCTGAGTCCTCCCCGCCCCAGGCCTGGCCTGAGCTGCTCACCCCAGCCCTCCTTCCCAAGCGAGGCTGGCCAGAGTCGCTTGCCCGATCCCTGCCTGCCCCCAGGCCCTTCGTGAGCCCTGCACAGGGCTGGCATCGCTGCTTCCCCCTCCCCCACATGTTCCTCTGCACCTCGTGTTTTTGACAAAAGGGGGCGTTTGTCCCATGTGCTCTTGCCAAGTCCTGTCCTAGCATGGCCCTGACAGAATCAGGCTCAGAGCTGTAATTTGCCCAGATTGCACTGGCTGGAAGGACAGTAAGACGGACCGTCCATCCTCATGCTTCAGGGCACAGAGTGATCAGCAGCTGGAGTCAGGCAGAAGTCCCCGCCCCCCATAACAGTGCTTTGTGGGTCTTTAGGCATCCCTCTGAAGTGTTTGGTACAACAGTGGGCGTTGCATGGAGCTAGGTGGGACATTAGATTTTACAGGATTTAGATAGGGCCAGGCTGACTTTAATCCTCATTCCACCTTCCCCTTTCAATGGTTTTAAAAGCCCTTAAGTGTTGTTTTCAGGGAGGCTGGAGGCAGCTTGGTCGAGTGGTTTGAGTAGGGCCCTGGAAGTCAGGACTCCTGGGTCCCCTTCTTGGTTCAGCCATCGATTACTGGGTGCCTATGGGAAAGCCATTTCACCTGGCCACGCCTCAGTTTTCCCAGGTGAGGGGAATGGGGGCGTTGCTACTCGCCCGTCTTTGTCAAGTGCACGAGGGCATGGGATAACCAGTGCTGTAGAAATGCAAAGTAGATTTTTGACTCCATAGACCCATAAGGTTAGAAGGGACCGCAGAGGTCATCTGGTCCAACTCGCTGCCGAGCTGCGGGAGTTGTTGGGTCCAAAACATCTAAGGCAGATGCTCTCCGGTCTCCTTTTGAAAACCTCCAGCCAAGGCGCTTCCGTGGCCCCTGATCATTTCAGCCCAACCTCAGAGTCACTCAGCTTCAGCCCTGGGGGGACGACAGTGGGAATGGGGTGTAAAGAAAATAGGACAAACTCCTAAGTTTTGACAGGGATAAGGAAACAAGGCAAATCCCTGGACTCTTGTCTGTAAAAGGAGCTGGGAGCCATTTCTCCCCTGCACTGGATTCATTTCCAGCAGGGGCCTGCACAGGAATCAGATCTTTGGAAGGGCAGGATGTTTAAAACCAAACAATCAAAAGAAAAAAAACCTGCTGGAAGCTCCCAGCGGGAGTGTTATGCAATGCAGTGTTTATATGTAGGTCCTACAAGAAATGTGTCATTGCTTTCTGGTGACACAGGGGCCCTGTGCTGGGAATAGGTGCTCCAGGATGGATGGACTTCCACTGGGAGCGAGTCTGGCAAATTCCCTCCAGTTATGTGCTGTTTGTAACCTCCCTTGCCAGAGTCTTTGTCCCCTGTTCAGAAAGGGTGCAGGCACGTCTCGGGGACGGAGGGGGGAGATAAGGAGATACCGGCTTTGCTTTGATGAGCAGCGTCTCTGAAACGAACGCTGTTGCTTTTGTAACGATTTTGGTACAATCTGCAGCGTCGGGGCCTGGGAGAGCACCGTGAGCAGGAGGAACGCGGGGGGCGGGGGAGTGGTACATAAAGAGCTTTGGATCTTGTCTTTTGGGGTGGGCGGGATGCTGGAGGATGGTGGCTTTGCCCCCACTCCAGGATGTTCTGGTGCTCTCCCATGGGCGCCCAGCCTCCTGCCAATCAAACGCACCCACTTGAGAGCAGAAAGCTTTAACAAGCCTTGTGCCCAGGCTGTCAGTGTCTGTTGGCGTCACCCCTGCCCCAGGGGCAGGGGGCGAATAGCAGCCCAGGGGTACGTCCAATCCCTTCCTGCTGCGGGTCCGCTGGTGGAAGGCCTGGCACTGTGTGCGCTGCTCCCTTGGCTGTACCCTGAACTCAGACCCCTGTCGGCGGGACCCTGAGCCCATGGCTGGCCTCCGTTGTTGCTTTAACCAGGGCACTTGTTCCAAAATAAAGGTGATATTTTCTGTCTCTTGCATGTTGGCTTTGCTGCTTTTGGGGGGCAGTAGCATGGTACCGATCTGGCTCCTGTCTGGGGTTCTTCTCCATGCCTGTCCTAAAGGGGAATGGTGCAAGGTCAGGGTGTAAATTCTCCCTCTAGTGCCTGGGAGAAACAGAGGATAAGGGACCTACGACAGCTGCCAGCTTCAGGGAGTGCTCCGTTAGCTCCAGGGGGAGAGTGCTGGGCTTCTGGAGGGTTGATGTCCCAGGTCTCTTCACGCGCGTGTTAGTGAGCTAGCTTCTCCGATGCTCAGGGATTTGTTACAGGTGGAACTGAGCTGTGGAACTTGGACACAGTCTACATCCCAATGATCACAGATGATTGGATCCAGGACGTGGTCCCCGTGGCAGAACCGTGGCCGTGTTCCACCTCAGAAGTGGCTGCAGAGCGACACAGGCTGGGAAGTGCCTTGGGATGGAAAGCAGCATAGAAACACCAGCTGCTCTTGTTTCTCTCCTTCCCGACTGTGGGGCTCGCTCCAATCCCAGCGCACCCGCGTTCCTCAGAGGTTAATCTCTTTTCACACAGCTAAGCTCCCTCAGAGCCCGTCTCACCACATAGGAGCGGTGACCTTCAGTTACACTGGCGGGCTGCAGCAGCTCCCCTGGGATCCGGGCTCTGCTCAGGGGATTAGCCCTGCTCCAGCTCTGGTCTCCGCATCCTCCAGGCTGTGATTCCAGAGTCTTGGCTTCTGCTTTCACCGGAGCAGGGACAGACCTAACCTGGCTTCAGGCCCATCTGCTGCCTCAGTTTCCCTTCCAGTAGGTCTCTGGCTCCCAGCATGGTTTGGCACTGAGGACTTACCCCTCCAGGTAACAGTGGAAGGCAGCGTTTAAATCTAATCCAAACCCAGGAATCAGCCCAACCCAGATCCCCACTGGGCTTGGCAGGTCCAGCCCCCTCTCTCTGGGCCGGCTCCCTGGGCCCTCACCAGCTCCACTAACTCCCTTTGTCCCCTCCCCCATGTTGGCACCTCACAGGGTGGCAGAATAGTGGGAAGCCCCCTTTACCCTCCATAAGCTCTGAGCCCTGGTACCTTAAACAGCTGGGGTGCCAGCCCTGTAATCAAACTACCCCGTCTGTCTCCTTCCCCTGGCCGCTTCCTAGGCAGCCAGCCGAGAGCACGTCCCCCCAGATCTGCCCTCCCTGGAATCTCCCCCTGACAGGGTTCATGTGGCCCTTTAACGCCCAGCAGGCCTGGTTCCTAGTCACAGGCCCCTGCTCGCGTTCCCTGCACCGGGGATGGCAGGACTGAACCCGGCACGGGGCAGCTCCCCTTCCCTGGCCATTCAGGGCTGTATTATTGGCTGGCGAGACTCCAGCTGGGCGCTGAGGCAGGGTGCTGGACATCTGTACGAATTTTCCAGCATTGCCGCTACGGAGCTGAGTCTGCAGCAACGCCCAGGCCTGGGATCCCAAATGATCCTGATTTTTATAAGGGCCAGAACCAAAGATCCAAATGGCCTTGTGGTCTGGGCTGTCTGGGCTATGGCTCCAAGCTCATCTCGGCTTGAAACAGCCCAACGGTCTACGAAACCCAGCGTCCTGGTCGCAGCAGTGCCCTGACCTGGGTGGGAGACCGTACTCTAGGAATTCAAGGCACCGTGCAATACAGGATCAGTCCTAGAGGCTGGGCTGTCTAGCAGATTAGGCTCGGAGACCTGAACATCTGCGTTCCGATCCCGGCTCCGCCAGGCACCCTCAGGTGAGTCATGGCACCGCTCTGTGCCTCAGTTTCCCCACCATTACTCTGGGGCTGGGGGTGGGGAATGAAATAATTATGAATTCTTTGCCCTGGGGCAGGAGCAGCGGGAAGTTTCTTCCTGGCCTCAGCTGATGTCCCAAAGCCAGAAGACGGGTGCCCCATGCAATGTTTATTGGTCAGGCTACCGCAACACCACTTGCTTGAAATGCACTATGCTGCTTTTCGCCAGCCCGGTGCTGCAGCAGGGAGTTCCACAGGCTCACACTAGCCATCCCAGGGCAGCGAGGTGGCTGCGGGCGGCACCTTCGTGCTGCACTTGCCTCCGGGCCCCATGTGGCATCAAAATCCCTGGGCACGTGGCACCTGCAGCCTGATCATCCTCTGGCATGTCTATTGGGGGGAGGGGAGAGTTGTTTGATCTGAAAACTTGAAGGAAAATTCGGGGTGGGGCCAAGAACCGCAAGCAAAATACAACGGAGAGAAGGAGCCGAGGGGCAATGTGCAGCATCCAAACCTGGGTCTGCCTGAGGCTCGATGTGGGGGCTGCTCACCCTTAGCTGATGAGCTCCCTGGGACAATCCAGTGCTCACCCTTGGGTGTGTCACCGGGACTCGAACTCACCACTCCGCTCTGCCCCTTTGCCCTCCCTTCTTACTCCCGCCTGCAGGGAGCTGGGCTCCCCAGCAGAGGGCGCTTTGCACCCAGAGAAATCAGACAGGGGCTTCCCATGGCCTGGCTGGCTTCTGCTGGTGGGTCTGACCCACATGTCAGCCCTGACATGCACCAGCTGCAGCTGGGGTGTACTCCCCCGTGCAGGCCAGCTGGGGGAGAGCACTGAGGAAATCCTCGGGGGGGCTGGTTTCAGGCTGCATGGCAGCACCAGCCTGGCCTCAAGCAGCCACGCAGCGCCCCGTCTGGCCTAGCACGTCGCTGAAGTCAGTGCAAGGGAGGGGACAATCTGGCTTCCCGCGGTCCACCCACCCTTCGCCGCGGGGCCTGTGCCCATCTCGGGGTGGGGGTGGGTCTGCGTCCTGCCTGCCCATCACCCCAGTGTCTGGGCCCCACTCGCCCATTGCAGGGGGATCTTCACCCCACCCCTTGCCATAGCGTGGGTGTTGTACCGGTTGCTGCAGGGTCTCCGTGGTGCTCATCGCGGCAAGGCCGAGTGCCTGAGGGATATCTGAGCACCTGGTCTGGCTGGGCTGTAATCGCCACCAGCCTGAACCTTCGCCCTGAACCCCAGCTCCCCTGGGAGGTGGGCCAAGCTGACGGTGGAGGCAGGAAGAGTAAAGGAGGCGCAGGGGTAGCGGGGCAAAACCCCACCCCATCAAATGACTCCCAGCCTCCCCTGGGACTGGATGTGGCTCCTAACCCTCCTCGGGCGTGAGTTCTAGCCCCGCGCTATTCGGCATCCAGCTACCTTGGATCCTGCCCGTTGCAGAGCAGCTCTGACAGGTCCCGGCTCAGATGGGCCCGTCTAAGCCCACTTGACTCCTGGGTCCAGCAGCTGGGATTTCAGGGCATGACACAGGGCATCTGTTTCACCTCAAGTCTCTCGCAGTTGGGCACAGGCTGGGCCTCCCTCTCGCGTTTAGATCCCCCCCTTCCTTTTCTTTCCAGCCATCACAAGCCAGAGCTGAGGGGCCAGGAGAACCCGGATCCCCAGGAACCCCCAGATGTATTTTGCTTGTTGTGAAGTCATTACAGGAGAGGGAAAAGGCAGGAACCCGTCTGGGTTTGGGGCCCAGGCGCCTGCTGGGAATGAAATCCTTTGATGCAATGGCTGCAAGTGATTTCCGACGCGGCTCCCCGCTGTAGAGATTTCCTCTCCCGGACGCCGTCCTCCGTTACAGAACGGCTCCCAAAAGTTCTGCTTTCAGCCGGGGCAGGACCAGAGCGGCGGCTCCAGACTCTTGGGACATCAGCTGTGGGTGAAGATCCATGACCTGTTCTGAGTGTCATGCCTCGGAGCATCCTCTGGCTCCCGCCTTGGCTAGTGAAGGCTCCTGGGATGAGCTGTGGTGCTGGGAGAACTATGGGGCCAGCCTGCCTTCCACTCAGACAACCCCTTTCAATGCCGGTCGCTGTCCCAGTGGGCAAAAGGCGGGTCCGACGGCTGGAACGGACAAGGGGGCTGTGGCTAAGGTTGAGGGGGGCTGAAGATTTAGGTTGGGGTCTTGTTTCTTCCAGCCCTGAAGGAAGCCCGTCCCCGCCCATCTCCATCCTGAGACGATGGCAGGAGAGTCGCCCATGGTGCAATGGCACCACATGATGACGTCAGCCTGGCCTCGCGACACCGTCCAGGCCTAGAGGGGCAGCGAATGAAGGTGGGTCTCCGCATTTCTTCTGCAGGGGGCTGAACCAAACCCTTGAATCCAAACACTTCCACGTGCCTTGAAAGCCGGACTCCCAGCTGTAGTTGGCATCGCAGAACCAGAGCTGGTGCAGACATCAGCTGCAGCCCAGGAAGCCTCGTCTGTCCCCTGGCCTGGCTTCACGTGGCCTTGAAGGCCTGGTTGCCACCTAAAACTCAGGGGATGAAAATTCCCCACAGCTCCAGCACCTGCCAGCAAAACGCCCCCTCTCAATGGATGACTGGTGACCCAGGCTGGCGAGAGGGGACTGCGAGCAGGGGATGATGCCACGCAAATGACGGATAGGTTCAATAAATCACCCCCCCAACCTCCATCCGCCACCTCATTCATCTTGGGGCTAATGCGTGTCATAACGGGGACCTAATGAAAAAGTAATGAGCAGCCGTCGAGCGAGACTGACGCAGGAGGTCACCCACGGGCAACGCCACTTCTTCAGGGCCGTGCCCGCCTGGTAGGAAAAGCAGCCGGCGCCATGGGGAGAGGCTACGGGTGACTTTAGTCATTGGGTTATGGATGCCTCCTGCCCCCTGCCTCTCCCTGTGTTCTGCCAGCATCTTTGGCCCCTGGATGAAAATTTCATTAACCACTTACACTATTATCCTAGCGCGCTGCAAAAGCAATAGCTATTAATGACCTTCTCCGGATGGCGTTGGGTGGATTTGAATGGAGATTGTGTCCTCTGGGCATGAGTAATGTAAATGCCTCGTTTGTCTGCTTTCCTTTCGATCCCCCTGCCCTCTCAGAAAGGCGCCTGCTCGGAGGTGTCCTTGCTGAGGTGGGCTCCACCCTGGGCTGTCAGGGCAGTATCGGAAACACAGGAGCTGTTGCATCTCTATAACTCTGCCCCTTCACTCAATAGATTGAGGGGTTCACAGCAGAACCCCGAGATCCAAGCCACCCTGGGCGTTGGAAGAGAACAGGCGTGGATCGAGCAGGTGTGAGCCTGAGTTTTCTTATCGACTTGAACCAGAGACCCAGATCCAAACATGCCTGAGCTTTGGGATTTGAATCTCCAGGGTCTAGGCCCGAACTAGAACCTCCCTCCAGATCCAGAGGGAGTAACGGGCAGTTACTTGCCAGGATAACAGGCAATCTGATGGTTATTGTTCCCATCAGCTGGTGTTAGCATAGTTGGTCAGAGACTTTCCTGAGCACCCCCGTACCAGAAAGATGGGAGGAATTCAAAGAGCAATAACAATGATGAAGAAGCTGGAGGGACTGATTTATGAGCAAAGACCTGAATGTGTCTAGCTGGGCTAAGCGAGGAGGAAGGGGGATGGGGACATGATAATCAGCTACCGTCGAATATTTGAATGGTTGTAGAAGCCAAGAAAGTTGGTATGAAGGGCGTTACCTAGGAGCCCTGGGGTGAAATCAAGGAAGGTGGCAGGACATGTTGACTTGCAGGATGGGAGTTGCAATAGGTGGCTGTCTGAGTTGGGTAGAGTGCCCGACAGGCTGTGGACACTGGTAAACGAAAGACACAAAGGTAGAACTTGAGCCGTGTGGAAGTTTGTTTGCTGTATTGGCAACTCTACAAGCTGGGTCAAAAAATCATGAGAGTGTCTTAAAAACCAGGAGACTAAAAATAAATCAGTATTGGCTTCTTTATTTGCCCTTTGGTTTCTGAACTGTTAGATGGCACTTGGGCCACCTTTTCAAGCTTTTCTCTGGGACTACGAGGGCTGGAGACGTATTTCTTAAATAAGTGAAAGGGGAGAGTCTCATCACATCACTGGACTCCAGGAGCTAGGGTTTGAAGAAACACACCAAACATCACAGCAGCTGGCAACATTGTGTTTATGCTTTGCTGTGGCTGACGGTTCTCTGTAATCAACACCTCATGTTGAAGGTGTCTGGCTCCATAAATCATAGCAGAAGGGAAAAAAACAAGGCTAATGATCAGGAATTGCTTCCTTTCAGCTGTACTAGATTGTGGAATGGCTGCCAGAGAGCGCGATGCTAGACTGGAGACATTTCAAGCTAGACTGGACCAAGTCTGAGCAAATAAACCAAAGGACCCAACCCTGCATTAGCCCCCGAGAGTTGGGCTGGATGGCCCGTTGCATCTCGAATTGCCATGGCTCCCAAGGTAGTTGGAGATTTTCTAGAGCAGAGTTCTAGAGTTTTGACTCTAGAACCCCCACCGGTTCTCTGTTTGATTAAAGAGCCTGCCCTTTGCATTTCACCTGGCACATGTAGCTTCGCTGGGATTTTGAGGCGTCGTGAAAACAGTCACCACTCTTGAAGGCGCCTTCCTGCAGCAACATCACTGCACCACTGTGCTCAGTTCAATAGTCCAGGCTGGGGACAGACATGGCCAATAGGGATAAGAAGGAGCCAGGAACTGACAGCAAGCGACCGACGTGTTGTCATTCATCCATTCAAACTGATGCATTCGGGCTGCGCTGGTGCCAATCAGGGCCAGGCCGGAGAATCTGGTGACCCAGGAAGTGGCTACGTTCGGAACGAGTGTTATCGACAAGAAACAACTCAAGTAGCCCTGATGCCGGCGTCTTTCACCAGGCCCAGCCTGGGAGATCCATTGCAATTCAGCTTCCTGCCGGAGAGGGAGCTAAATATCACCCTCACTTTTTCACAGGCGGAGACACAGAGAGGATGGGACTTGCCCAAGGCTAAAAAGTGAGTCAGTGGCGGAGCTGAGCCTAACCGCCCCTGCTCCCCGAAGCCTGACTCCCAGTCTGGTTCCTTAACTGCCCAGCTCCTAAGCCTACAGAGATCATCTTTCCACTGATGTCAACGGGCTTTGGCTTAGCTTACTCCTCTCCTTGATGTCAATGGCAAAACGTTCCCTGGCTTCAGTGGGAAACAGATCGGGGCTGGAGCAGAGGGGGAGATACCGTTCGCCTCCCCTCCCCCCTCTACCCCCTTCCACCTCCACCTTGGCATATTGCATATCTTGATGCCGTGCCCTCAATCGGGGGCTGATAAATAATGCAGGGGCCTGCTGCGCAATCAGACTTGTCAGTTGCAGCTCCGCTCTCATAAATTAAAGATGAAAAGGTACAAGGCTCGTGCCAGAAAAATGAAGACAAATTTTTACTAGCTCGCCAAGGTGGAGGGAGAGGGAACGCTCGGGAAAAATGAATTATGTTTTTATTATGTGTTTTATTATGCTGTAATTGACCAGGATTAGTTGAGAATACAATATCTTTCTCACGCAGCTCAGGGTGAGAAAAGGATCCATTCGCACGCACAGCAGCCCCCGAGTCTGTTGGGTGGCGGGGCCACAAGTGTGGCGTGGGGGAGGCAGCGCCGGCCGCGTGGTGCAGGCGAATTCTCCAACTTGCTGGGGAGGGGACGGAGCCAGAGCTGTTGCAAGATGAAGAGGGGTTAGATGCTATGAGGGGCCGTCAGAGAGAGAGCGTGGGAGTGTATGGGGATAGATAGATAGAGAGGTAGAGGGCTGGATGGGGATAGATAGATAGAG
>ML677382.1:9613180-9678746 GCA_007922305.1 Dermatemys mawii
TAGATAGATAGAGAGGTAGAGGGCTGGATGGGGATAGATAGATAGAGGGGTGGATGGGGATGAAGCAAGGGGTGGGGAGGTCTCAGGGAGAAGGAGCAGGAGTGGAACAGGCTAGGGCCCCTTCTGAGATGAGCCCGGCCTCATGACGCCCTTGTAAATCCGGCCCCGAGCCCAGTCTCTCTGGCGCTGGCCGTCAGGCTAACGGGAAGAGCTGCTGGAAGGAGGAGGTGGGTTTCCCAGGGAGCCAGCAGCGAGCTGCAGAATGCCAGGCCTGCCCAGCAGTGTGGTGAGTGCTGTCTTTAGCTGGCCCGCTCTGCAGGCGGACACGGCGTCCCCGTTTTTCTGCCCTCCATCGTCTGCCTCGGGGTGCTCTTCCAGCTGCAGATGGATCTTTAATCCACTGATCGCCCAGGACGCTTTCGCCCGTGTGATCACACCTGGGCACCAGGAGCCTGGGCACTGGGTTCCCACCCGCAAGGGAGGAGGGGACCAGGTCCAAGCAGTTATTTATTCAATAACCTTCCAAATGTCGAACTGAGATCTGTTGCCTCACTGAATTGTAATTTTCACCATCATACACACAGTGGCTTGGTGGTGGTGGTGGGTGTTGGGCTCTGCACAGTGTGTTGTTATTGTAGGGTTGCTCAAGAGAGTTGAGCTGGACATGATAGTTTGTTATTGTAGGGTGGCTCAGGAGTTCTGGGTTTGTAATTGTAGGGTTGTTAATGGGTGTTGGCCTCAGCACGCAGCTTTGTTATTGTCGGGTTGTTCATGCTCTAGATATTGATTTCTTCCACACCAAAAGAGCATCAAAGCATTTATTGTGGAGAGAAAAGAAGCCAAACCCACTCAAAGAATCCCAATGAAAGAAATCAAGGGTGGGGGTGTGGGGGAGATGCTGGATTTCCAGGCCTGGCAGACCCAGGTTACCTCTCCCTGGCTGACCGGATTTTGCCTTTTGCCAGCCAAGTGGTGCTGTGGCGTTGTGGGGGAGCAGGTGGTCTCAGACCCACTTCAGCCTCATCTGCACTAGGAAGGGCCCAGCATCACCCGGCCAGCCAGGAAGAATCCCGCTCAGGACCCTGGCCCTTTCGCGCCCCCATGGGCGCTCTGCTCACCCGGTGCCTGCTGGGTAGCTAGTCCTGTTTTCCTAGCACAGCTCCTGTGCAACCTCACCAAGCCCAGGGGAACAGACCATAAGAAGGGCCATACTGGGTCAGAGCGAACGTCCATCTAGTCCAGTCTCCTGTCTATCAACCGTGGCCAATGCCAGGTGCCCTGGAGTGAGTGAACCTAACAGGTAATGATCAAGTGATCTCTCTCCTGCCATCCATCACCCTCCTCTGACAAACAGAGGCTAGAGACACCATTCCTTACCTAGCCTGGCTAATAGCCATTAATGGACTTAACCTCCATGAATGTATCCAGTTCTCTTTTAAACCCTTCACAGCCTCCTCAGGCAAGGAGTTCCACAAGTTGACTGTGCGCTGTGTGAAGATCTTCCTTTTATTTATTTTAAACCTGCTCCCCATTAATTTCATTTGGTGGCCCCTAGTTCTTCTATTATGGGAACAAGAAAATAACTTTTCCTTATTCACTTTCTCCACACCACTCATAATTTTATATACCTCTATCCTATCCCCCCTTAGTCTCCTCTTTTCCAAGCTAAAAAGTCCTAGCCTCTTTAATCTCTCCTCATATGGGACCTGTTCCAATCCCCTAATCATTTTAATTGCCCTTCTCCAAACCTTTTCTAATGCTAGTATATCCTTTTCGGAGATGAGGAGACCACATCTGTACGAAGTAGTCAAGATGTGGGAAGAGACATCAAACTCCCATGAGCCTCTGGGAATTTCCCAGAATTCCCTCTCCTGCCTCCTGTCAGGTACACTGAAGGGCTGTCAGGTCAAACCGGCCTTTCCTATTCTCCCCCACGCTGCAGACGGACCGGCACCAGACTGTGTTTTTCTCATCCTAGCTTCCTTTGTGCCCGGCTTTGGCTCACCTGCAGCAATATATACAATCCTCTTCCCTCCTG
Organism: Dermatemys mawii; assembly: GCA_007922305.1. Lineage (NCBI taxonomy): Eukaryota > Metazoa > Chordata > Testudines > Dermatemydidae > Dermatemys > Dermatemys mawii. The sequence goes on from ML677382.1 coordinate 9,615,219, forward strand.
CTCCCAAGGCCCCTGGTGCTTGGTTATGATTAAGCAGGCCATTAAGTGGAAAGTGCTTTTATCTTTAGGGCTGGAGCTGCTTCCACCTTTCCTCTCAATTAGCACTTTGGAAACCGTCAACCAAGATTAATTGTTGCACCGCTCCGGGGCAGGGTAAACGAGGGCTGCGGAAGGCAGGCTGGAACTGGAAGCTCCCAGCCAAGCTGGGTGAGGCCTTCAGGTTTGCCAGTGTCTGTTCCTGCCCTGGCAGGGAGCTGGTGGCTGCTGCTGACCCCGATCGCTGCTCCCTTGTGATGGAAAAAGCCTGGCGGGAAGAAACAAGAGGGAACCTGTCCCCTTCCTGCAGGCTCCCGCCGTCCCGAGTTCTACGGCAGATCTAGCTGCATTGCAACGGGCAATCCCCCTCCAGTTCAAACACACCGTGCGGTGAGCTAGACCCCGGGCACCTTCAGAACGTGCTTGGAAAGCAGAACCTGCTAGTGGCCCATTCCTGTGGAGGGTAATAGCCTACTACTGCCGCCGTCCAAATACTCCTGTGCTGAGCTCCATCTTTGCTGACGATGCCTGGTGGGGTTTGTTACATTAATGTAAAAGATGAGTGGGGAGGGGATGGGGATTGTTACGGGCCCGTCACCTCTTGCTCCTGAGTTCGAATCCACCCCCGTGTGGTATGGTTTCAAGCTGATGGACCTGACTGTAAGATCTTTGGCATGTGGGATTTTGCTTTTTATGGGCATCTTATTTGCTTAAGCCCAGATGCACAAGCCACCAAATTCAATGGAAATGTTTCCCTGGGTTTCATTCAGGAATTTTAAGGCTGGCAGGGACCTGCCCTCCTGCTAGCGTGGCCCACACCAAGCCGCCATCCCTCGTAGCACCAGTTAAATGGTAACGACTGTCCTTGTCGCTCCATCGGCTTCTCCTAACTGCACTAGGCTGGATTCTGCTCCCGGGTCCTCCTGGGTCTGTCTAGTGCCCTGGATTTTGGGCAAGTTGCTTCAGAGTTCAGGAACTGAGATCAGCAATAACTGGCCCTTAGCGGGGCATAGAAAGGCTCCAGCTGGCCATGTCTAGGGAATATCCCCACAGTACTAAGCCACGGAGAGGCTCATTGACTTGCTCAAGGTCACCCAGGAAGTCTGGGGTCAGGCTGGGAATTGAACTGCTGCCTCCCCAAGTCTGAGGCTCATGCACTAACCACTGGACCCTCCTTCCTCCCCAGGGTGAACCTTGCGTCTGCCCAGCCGCTGCTGAGAGCGAATGTAAGTGGAGTCCACAATGCCTGGCTCCCTCCGCCACAGACAGGCCTGGGAAGCGGCAGTCGGGCTCCCTTGTGGGCTGGAGGCAGCAGCTGGCCTCACCTAGGAACAGCCTCTCCGGGTACGTCTACACTGTCCCATGGGCCCTGGGCTGGTGCACTCGGGGTTCCCCAACCTGCGCTTGGGTGTCCACACTGCATTTACAACCGCTGGCTCCGGGTCCCACAACCGGGCTAATCCTGCACGCTGCACCATGCAGCCCTTCTGGCTCGCGGCTGCATCTCGAGCGGCGTCCACACTGCAAATCGGCGGGGCTTGGACCTAAGTCGCAGCAGACCTGGCTGTCGGATTTGTGTGTGGACAGAAGTGGGGCTGGGGCAAGGCCCGGGTTTAGTGGGCAGTGTAGACAGACCCTTCTTGGCCAGCCTGGTGACAGCTGTGCTGATTCAGTCACAGGCGTCTGGTTTGATCTCTATGGGCAGCTCCAGCGGGGCCGTGGGGGCTGGCTTAGGAACGTCTCACCCATCCGAGCTGGTTGGGGTTTGTCGCCTCCATTGTCCCAGCCATGCCGCTGGCTCTCTTGGGAGCGCAGAGCTGGAGGACGCGTTGCTGGGTGGGGCTCCAAGGCATCCCACCAGCAAAGGAAACTTCCCGGGCACCAGAAGGCAGAGGTGGGTTGGGCACGATGCTTAGAGAGAAGCCTGGAGACCATGGATGGGGAGAGAACCTCACACAGAGGGAGGCCAGCAGTGAAACCACCCCAGAGGCTGAGATTAGAGGCTGAGCTGTGATTTCTCTGGCCCCGCTGCATTAGAGCCACTTACATTATTAATTGTTCCCTGCTGTTCCCATAGCCCCGGGAGGTTTTGAATATATTCACTCGCTGGAAATGCACAGCCAAGGCTGGTGGACCCGTCTATCTTGGGTTCCTGGAGACCCTGGCTTGCTGCGGCCAGAAGTCCCAGTTACTCCGGATCGCTGGCCCTGATCCTGTTGCCATCAAAGTCTCGAGGAGCCTGGAAACTTGAGCAGGAGCAGGGCAAAACTCGGGGCTCATGCCCGGGGCAAAAATCCCAGCCCAGCTAGGTGAGAGCAAACCCAGACTCAGAACCAAACCGGGCCCACCCTCCCACCACTTCCAGCTCCTGCCTTCTGAGAGCCAGGTTGCAAAGGTGGGATGGCGGCTCAGTGGTTAACGCAGGGGGTGGAGCCACAAGATCTGGGATCTATTCCCATCGGGGGAATGTCCTGGCCTCAGTTTTGCCATCTGTAAAGCAGGGAGAATGACAGACTTGCCCCTCGAGGGGATGTTGAGTGTCCGGGGACTGGCTCTTCACCTCCCCTCCTGGATCTCTGCTCTGCTTCAGGGCCGAAAGGGGGCAGCCAAACTCTGACACTTCCGAGCCCCACAGAAGAGCCCCTTTTTGTGGGGAGGGATCGATACAGCCCTGGGATTTGTAATGAGCTGCCGCAACCGCAGACTTTAACCTTGCAGATAATGGGCTGAGTGGTGGGTAATGCCTATTGACAGAGCCGGCTCCCCCAGCCTTAATGATCTAATCAATACTTGTTCTCAGCTTAATTTCCATCTAATTGCTCTTTAACGACGCCAGATAATGGGCAGCCCCCTGTGCGGTGGCGAGGGGGGCGGGCGTCGTGGGGAACGGCACAGTCCTGTCCCTTCCTCACATCCCCCCCCGTCCCCAGCTCAGATCATTTGGGTAGAGGGGGGCAGTTTTACTGTCCGAGGAGGCAGAGGCTGGGGGTGGGAGCTGGGCCTGACTTCGCTTGGCCACGTGGCCCCCCGCTGGCATGGTGCCTTCCCCCAGCGCTGGCAAGTGGCGCACCCCTGAGCGCTCTGCACAGACGGGCCCATCCGTCAGGCGGATCAGCGGCTTAATGCGTTATCCTAAACGAGGCTCATTAATCTGCCACCCCCCCTCCCCCGGCCTTTCCCTTTCCCATGAACCTTTGAAATCCTTCTTCTCGTCTTCGGGTGAAGCCAAGGGAAGGTGCCGCCCTGGGAGCCCGAGACGGACGTGCTGATGTCCGGGGTGCACCCAGCATAGGCAGGGCCGGGGCGGGGGGTGCACTGGGCAACCCCCCCTGCCTGCGATAGAAGGGGACAGCTCTCTACAACCCTGCAGCTCCCTTCCCGTCCTCTGCCCATCTCCTGGATGGGTGTGAAGGGATCTCCATCTCCGAGACCCATGGGACCTGAGGCTGCCAGTGGGGGGCAGTTAGCGCCCGTCGTGGGGCAGGGATTTTGATGCAGCAGGTCAGGAATGGGTGGGATTATCCCCTGTGGCATGTCCCAGTGACGCCCCTCCCCCCCCGCCCACCTGCTCGTTATCAGTCCTGGCAGCCTGGGGCTGGCCTGCCAGGGTCAGCGCAGCGGTGGGCTTCCTTCAGCCTGGCAGCCATCGATCGACATCTTCCGCCAGCACCCCAGGTTCCTCGCTTGGCTTCCTTTGGCGTGACACACGGCAGAGATCAGCGACTCTTCCGGTGTGCGTCCTGCTGTTCTGGGGCCGGGTGCCCCCCACCCCAGCTCTGCTAACACCCCCCTATCCCGCCCTACTGCTTCCCTCCCGGGCACCCACCGTTAGCTGTGCCAGCGCCCCTCAGCCCTGATGCGCAGCCCTCTGCTAGCCCATTCCTGGGCTCCACGCGGCTCTGCCGGTGCCCCTCAGTCAGGCTCTGCAGCCTCACTTGCTAGCTGCAGGTGGTGACTCCCCTTCTCCCTTTGCCACTACACTCACTCATGCATGTTAACAAGTCCTCCCGGCAGGGCTTCTCTTCGCCGGGCGCTGAGTGACGGGCGGGAGCCGCTTGGCTCTCAGATCTGGGCTGCACCGTGTCGGTCACGGGGGTGCCGAGGTACGAGCTGTTCTTGAACCCTCTTCCATGGGGAAGAGACGTGCTTCTGAGCATCCCAGGGCCTGGCTGCAGGGCTGGGGAAGGGCGCAGAGTGTTGGCCGGGCTAGGGGCAGCAATGGTGGGTGTCGGTGAGGCCTGAGCCTGGCCAGCCTCTCTGTGAATGGAAGATTTATCCCTTGCGGGTGACAGCGAAGAGCCCATCTGCACTGTTACCCTGCTCGGCTGGCTCATAGCCGAGCAGAGGACTCCGGCTCCCTGGCGCTGCTCGAAGGCTCCCGTGTGGCTAGGAGGTTGCAGAAGGATCCGGAAGGCACCTCTTAAACAGGCCCCAGGCTTTCAGAGTCACAGAGGAAACCTTCTGCCCAAATCACAGACCCGTCTGCCTGCCCACAGGGAGGGCTCGTGGCTTCCCACTGGTCTGGCCAAGCAGCGCCCCCCACACCCTCCACATACACTGGCTACACAGCTAGTCACCACTAGATGGCAGCCTAACCAGTCACTTCAGGGCTACAACAGTCCCCAGCTATTAGCCCTGATCCCTCGTAGTGGCCAATTTTGGTTGGCCGTATTCCTGGGGGTTTCATCACATGACATAATCTTTAATTAAAGATTAATCTTTAATTCCTAGAGACTCCTGGACACTCCTAGAGGGCTGGCAACCCTTCTCCTGGGTCATAAGAACATAAGAGCGGCCAGACAGAGTCAGAGCAAAGGTCCATCTAGCCCAGCGTCCTGTCTGCCGACATCAGAGGGGTAGGCTGGGTAGCCGTGTTCGTCTGGATCTGCAAAAGAGACAGTCTTGTAGCACCTTATAGACTAACATCTGGAGAGTGGCAGCTGCTGACTGAGGGCCCAGCTCTGGAGGCCGCAGTGCAGAAGTAAAGGTGACGATACCATCCCGGGCCATCCTTACTTCTGTGCTGCTGCTGACAGCGGCTTTGCCTTTAGAGCTGGGCTCCCGGCCAGCAGCCGCTGCTCTCCAGCTGCCCAGCTCTGAAGGCAGCGCTGCCGCCAGCAGCAGCACTCTAGTAAGGGTAGCAGTACTGCACCCCTCCCTGCAATAACCTTGCAATCGCCACCTGACTCCTTTTTGGGCCAGGATGCCTGAAATTACAACACTGGGACATTTCAGATTGAAATCGCTGAAATCATGAAATTTACCATTTTTAAAATCCTATGACTGAAATTGATCAAAATGGTCTGGGAATTTGGTAGGGCTCTACCCATAGGTCTCCTGGGGGAGCCGCTGCCAATGAGAAACCCAAATACCGGTTCCCGTGAGCATGCAGACCAGGTGCCTGTGGTCTCAGATCCTGCTGCAGCCTGGAGGGTGGGGTGGCCGGGGTGGCACCGCTGGACAACCAGCTCTTAGCTCCAGAAGGAGCTTGGTGCTGATAGCAGATGTTTGGATGGATGCTCCCCATGTCCCCGCTGCATGATCCAGAAGGGACCCTCCTTCCAAGGGGCGAGAGAGGAGCTCCATTCTGTCCTGCTGGGACCACCCCTGGGTGGCTGACTGGCTGTGCCGCTGACCGTCAGGAACCAGAGAAACACCCCCACATGGGCCTCACAACGTTCCACATGGGCCTCACAATGGCTCTGAGATTCCCAGTCACCGCACACCAGGCAGGATTCGAACAGCCTGCAGCCCCTGGGCTTTGGGAGTTTCCCGAGGATTCCAGCCCTGCGGGAAGGGGAGACACGCTCAGGGCTAATATCTCCCAGCAGCTGGTGAGTTGAGAGGACAGGATACACGCTGCCCTCTGCCATGGTCCCCTTAGCCTCCCCATACCCACTATGGCCCCAACCCCCACTTCGAGTGGCAGGGGCGTCCCCTCCCAGAGAGGCAGAGGCAGCTCCATCGGGTCCCCTTTCACCCCAAGAGCAGCACTGAGGGGGTCCTTTCCCTTCAGGAGGAGCGGGGTGGTTCTGAGGGTCCTTCTTGCCCTTCCAGAGTCAGGGACTGGGGGACCTCCAGTGCTAAGTCCAGCAGCCGGCGTGTCTTTGCAGGGGAGGAGTTTGATAGGGCCACGCAGAACAGCAGGTCTTCGGGTGCACTCCCCATTGAAATGCATGGGGCAGTTCCTCCTCTCAGAGCAATGGGATCAGGCTCTCTGCAGACTCAGGCAGATGTGGCTGTATCGCTTATGCTCAGCGCAGCTCCTCCTGGCTCTCAGAGTGACCGTCTGAGGCTCTCTGCAGACTCAGGCAGTATCAGGGCAGCTCCCCTCTCTCAGAGCGATGGGCTCAGGCTGTCTGCAAAGGCAGGCAGCTGTCGGTGCTTCGGTTACACACAGGTCACATCTCCAGGCTTTTCCTGGCAGTCCAGAGAACTAGATCTATCATATTGCTTTTAATGACAGCTGAGATTCTGATCTCACCACGTGACTCCAGAGCAGGAGCCTTAGACATAGGCCTGTGGGGCTTCTGCCTTCATCCAGCTGTGATGGCAGCTCCAAAGTATGTGTGGGGAGTAGAAAGGATGAGTCTTCCTGGCCCATCCTGGCCACTTTTCAGGAGGGATCTGACATTAGTTCCCCAGCCTGGCCAGACTAACCAGGGGTAACTCCCATTAGAACCAGCCCAGTAAGCTTTGTGACGGCTTACGCCTCAGCATTGCCACTCTGTGACCTAGGACAAGTCACTGCCCGGATCTCTGCCTCGGTTTCCCCATCTGTAAAACGCACCCGTAACTGCCGGTTTCTAAAGCACCTTGAGACCTGAGGATGAGGGCTACTGAGGACGGGTGCAGGGTGGTGAATTATTTGTTAAAACCCTGGGGAGACATTTCCCGGGTCTGTTTCTACTGAGCTGTCCTCGCTCCCAGTCTCCCCTTTCGAAGCCAGACGGGGTGTGATTCTCCCAGACCTCATGCAGCTACAGAACTCAGGGCTTGGCAGGCTCCCCAGCCCCACCCCTGGGAGGGGTGTCATCAGCTGGCTTTGTAACCCCACCTTTGGATTTGGTGGGGGGCAGTGGGGTGGTCTCAGCTGATGGGCAATGGGGGTGACCTGATGGACTCTGGCATTAACTCCTCCTGGAGTGGGGCTGGATGGGGAGGGAAAGAGAGTGGCCAGGGGGATTTGGAAAGGGGGATGGGGGAAGAAGTAGGAGCTAGTGGATCAGTGGGGGAAGGGGGGATTTGTCCGGGCAGAGGGACCCCTGAGTAGCTCAGCTCGGTGAAGGGAACAGGGCAGCTGGCTCTCTGTCCACTCACTCCGTCCACTCAGGGCCCAGCGCAGCTGCCGCTGATGTCAGCTCTGATTTCAGACCTTGGCCTGGCCTAGCCCCGCCGTGGGGCTCAGGGACTTTGGGGGAGGCCAGCCAGGCTTGGCTGGGAACGGGCCGGCTTTCCAGGAATTCCGGCTGCTCTGGCTGCATGACAGCCCTGGGGGATGCATCCTGCAGCCTTTAATTAACCCCCCCTGTTCCTGCTCCCCGGCCCATCGCAGGCTGCAGGGTGACAGGCTTGGCAAGAGGAGAACTCCAGGTCCGAGTGGTCAGATCTGCAGGGGACAATCCGCCCATGTACGGAGCCGCAGGCCCATCATCCTGGGTTGGACTAGAGACTGTCTGACCTCTCATCAGTCACCCCTCTTCACCCTCAGATACCTCCCAGGGACCCTACTCGTTCCTTCCCCCAGGGCCACTCCAGACCTTGCTCTCCTGGGCCAGCCAGGCTCCCGCTGTGCTGTGTTGCTGTGTCGCCCAGTGGCTGGTTTGTGGGTAGCTGGGTGGGTGCAGCCCCGAATGGGGTGCGGGGATCGATCTCCCCCGGGAAGAGATTTTGGAAAGCGGTGGCTGAATTTGATCCCGGGACTCCCTACGGTGCTGGGCACGGTGTCCCCCGGCTCTGAGTCCCACTGGCCCAGGCCGGGAGGTCCCGTCCAGCCTCCCACGCCTGGAGCACCAACCCCGGAGCGATGAGATTTGAACCCTGGGCCGGCTGCCCCTTACGATGCTCACGTCATGTAGCGTGGGACTGGGGACACTGAAGGAAAAAGCTGTCGTTGAACCTCAGAGGGGGAGAGCTGCTGCCACCCCAAAACCTCCCAGGGGTTGAAATATCTGGGTTCCCTCCGTATGGGGGAGGGTGGCTGGAGGCCTGTGGGTGGATCCCTGGGACTTTGCCCTCCTCCCCTTGCCCAAGCCCCTGTGGCCGGGCAGAGGTTTGTCTGTTGCTGTCAGAGGGGGCAGGGAGTGAAACATGCTGGGATTTGGCAGCAATGCCCCGGGCCCTGCTTAACCCCTTCCTGGCCACCTGCCTAGCAGAAGGCACAAGCTCCTCACTCAGGCTTGCTGTGTCCAGCGTGCCAATATTATTAGCACCCTGAGACCAAGGAAGGGCCAGACCAGCTCAGACCATGAGCCCATCTAGCCTGGTATCCCGTCTCCGACAGTGACCAGCACCGGCTGCTTCTGGAGAAGGTGTAAGAAACCTTCCCCAGTGGTCAATGCCGGAATAACCTGTCTGAAGAGGAGGTTTCTTCCTCACCCCAGCTAGTGGCTTCTGCCCTGAGGCATGAGGGTTGAATCTAGGATGACCAGACAGGAAGTGTGAAAAATCAGGACAGGGGATAGGGGGTAATAGGATCCTATATAAGAAAAAGACCCCAAAAGCAGGACTGTCCCTGTAAAATCAGGACATCTGGTCCCCCTAGAAGATGAATCCCTCGCATATTTGTGCCCCACGTTATGTAAAGGTGAAGGCTCTTGTTATCCCTGAAAATGTCCAGTCCTTTCCGGAGCGCTTGGCTTCAGTGATGGGACTGGGGCAGGTCAATTATACACCATGTCCTCAAGCAGTTCCGCAGTGTGGCCTAGTTGGTAGAGCATAGGACTCAGGAGACGGGGTACCCTGAGCTCGGGACTTGGGGGAGGGGAGTGGACTACGTGACCGCCGGGGAGGGCGTGGGGAATGTGTTTTGCTGGGAAAACAGCCATTAGCGCAGGCTTCAGTGCCCTCCCCATCACATCCGCCCGCACCGAAGGGCTAAGCACGGCCAGGCTGCGGCCTGCTTGCACTGGGTACAATCCTGCCGTGTGGCTGCATTTGGAGAGGCAGGGGCTGCCATGCCACATCCAAGAAAAGCTCCTGTTTGTTCGCCACCCCTCTGTGATTATTTGCACGCCTGGCGTGTGTGGCATGTTGCACATCGGTGCGAACGGCTCTCATCCAACCCTGACTTGGTAAAGTTGGCAGGGGGTCGTTAACCAGCGGGGCCTCGAGCAGGCAGACGTGTGAGGGGTGTTTGATCTCCAGTGAGCAGCCCCAGGAATGTACCTCCCGCCGCGGCCCCCCCGCCAGCCTCCACTGTTGGTTTTGTGCCTGGACCAGTTTTATTTGCCCTGGTTTTGGACTGAGTCTCTGGAAAAACCCAGGCTCCAGATGGTCACTAAGTGCTGAAACTGGGGTGATTCTTTCATGGAAACAGTGCAAGAGGGAATCACGGTTTCGCCCACATCCTCGGGGTCCCGGACATAGCTGGGCTCAAAGGGAACCGGGCAAGGAGCTCAGGTCAAGGGCGTTCTGACTCCATGAACGGGCTAAACTTGGCCACTAGGGTCTCTCAGGTGAGCCGCTGGGAAAATGCCCTAACCCTGGGAGCTGGTAGCCTAGGCAATAATGCACCTGTGGAAACAGGGAAAGCCCCTTGTTTGAGTGGCTGGACAGAGCCCTGGAGCACTGACTGTCTTGAACAGAGTGCACATCTGTGCAAGTTTGAACTGGTTTGTCAAGCGGCTGGAGTTCCCATCTCACATGTCCAGTCAGAGAGGCAACCTTGTGAACTCCGCGCACTAGCTTCCCGCACGGTCACCGCTGTTACCCTGCCTTGACCCGTGAGTTTCGGGGCCTGCTTGCTCATGGCAACGGCTGCATTTCCATGGCCCCGAATTTCCTCCTAGCAGACTGATGTGCAGTCATGGCCGCGAGACAGGAACCGCTTGGCCTGTGGGGCACAAGCTGAAAGCGGGCAACAACTGTGAAAAGCGTGAGCTGGGGCTTACCCCGCCTTGTGCGTCACCGACGGGATTATCGGCGAAGTTCCCCCTGCGGCGGCTGCTGGCTCCCTGGTGAACAGGCGGCAGGCAGGAATTAGAAGCTGGCTATTCGGATCCCCCCTCGAGGGTGCGGCCCTGGCGCTCAGGAAACATCTTCTGCCCCTGCACGGTGATCGACAGCTGCTGAGACGTTGGAATCCCACATTTGTGTGACAGTCGCTTTCCAGAAGCACCAAAGTCCAGCCCAGAACCTGAGCTGCTGACTAGCTGCACTGGGGTGGGGGCTGTCCGTCCGTCCCTCCTTCTGGGGAAATGGCCCAACCTGTTCTAGCAGCTGAATGTGCTCAGATTGTTGAATGGCACTTTGTTTCCAGCCGGCAAAGAGGCTGCTGTGTAGCATTTTGACAGAGGGGGATGCAGGGAGGGAGGGGGGGAATATCCCCTGGAGAAGGTATTAATCCAGCCAACTATTCATGGCCAACAGAAACCTATTGAAGCATGAACTAATGCTCACACAGAGGAGCTGATGTGGGCTTCGCCGGCTCTCCCCGCGCGCTGCTGTGAGGGAAAGGCCCTTCCCTGCAACTGCTGCTAGACAAAACATCCGCGAGGATCCCCTGGGCAGGAGCAGAGCAAGCGCACGGCTGTTGCCAACAGGTTGGCCGTGAACATTCCTGCCTGCTTCCCAGCCCCGCCTGCTCCTGGAGGGAGGGTCTTGGCATCATTGTTGCCCGCAGGGCTTGCTCATGACAGTCAGCGAGGGAGTGACAGCCCTAGAGAGGGGCACCCTCCTGGCAGCCAGGGGGGAAGCTGCAGCATGGGCTCCCACGGGGTAAACTTCCTCTTCAGGCTGCTTTCCTGCTGGCTTGACCCACCCCATTACACACCTGTGGCAAGAGGGGGTATCTCTGTGCCTGCAGCCCCGGTACTGCAGGATCTGAGCTCCTCCTCGTCTTCAGTGTCTTTACCCTGTCAGCTCCCAGCAGTGCTGCTCTCCCTATTTTGCAGGTGGGAAACTGAGGCACGGCAAGACTAAGGGACTTGCCCAAGGTCACCCGGGGAGCCTGTAGCAGAGCTGGGAGTTGACTCCTGGGCTCCTGCAGCCCCCAGGTTAGTGCCTTCACCACTGGGTCTCTCCTTGCAATAGCACGGGTTACGGAGGGCTGCAGGGAGGGCAAGCGGAGCTTCTGGGGGAAGGGCTGTGACCAGGAGCATGAACAGAGGAAGCTTTGGGGTGCAGAAAGAAAGGCAGTGTGGTATAGTGGCTAGAGCACCTGAGTGGGATTCAGGAAACCTGGCTTTGAGTCCTAGTGCTGGCCTTGGGCAAATCCTTGCATCTCTCGATGCCTCCGTTTCCCCTCTCCCGCCCCTCCGTCTATTGATCTTGTAAGTGCGTTGGACAGTGGCTCTCTCTCACCATGGGGACGTACAGCGTCTTGCACAGCAGGGCCCTGTTCTCGGCTGGGTGCGCCTCTAATCCAGTCAGTAAATAACGGGCAGAGGAGGTCCTAGACAGCATAAGGGCTGACTACAGAGGGGGCAAAGGGATAAAGGGGAAAGCAAGGTGCTGGTGCGCCGGCAACCCAGACATTCTCCCACTGACCCAAGCGCTCCCTTGTCCTGAGCAGGTTCTCGGCCATTCAGGACGTTGCTTGGGAGGCCGTGTGGCCCCACGTGGGGAGCTCAAGCGGGCGGAGGGAAGAAATGGTCAAGGACATCAGTGAGAAAATTCTAGGCCCACCAGATGCCCTGATATCCGGGGCTGTGTCTTATCTAAGCCACTCTGCCCTGCCTCCCCAGGGAACAAAGAGTGTCCTGAGTTTCCACACTTGCTCTCTGGTCCCCCAAAGACGGACGGATCTGGGTGAATAGCGGGAGCTGGGACTCCCGGCCCTGACTCTCCACACATGGGTGTGACCCCATCTGCCATCCAGGGGCATCCGTGCGGGCAGAGGCGGACTGAGATGTGCAGGGGCCCAGGGCACAAAGAACATTTAGGGTCCTCCCCCCTCCTTGGGCCCCAGGATCACTGGAACCAGGGTGCTGGGGGGGGCACGCCCCCCCCCCCCTTTTTAACATGGGTGTGTAGACTGGGGCAGGTGCGGAGCGGCGGGGATGAGGTGGTCAGCTCCCCCCACCGTGAAGTGCAGCCCCTGCTACCGGCACCAGCCTCTTCCAGGTGGTGGGGGCTGAGGTGGGCCTTAGCCCCGCCCTCACTATAGGGCCACACCCCCTGCTCCTCCTCTTCCCCCTGAAGCCCTGCCCCCTGGCCAGGCTGGACACAGGAGCAGGGCCAGGGAGCCCAGGTGGTCGCTGTGTGGAGCCCAGACCCTGCACCTGCGCTGGGCGGTGCACCTGGCGGGGCTGGGACATGGGCCGGGGGCTGCTCTCAGGGGCGGGGGAAGAGAAAAAGGAGCCGGGGGGGCAAGGCCACAGTTCCAGTGGCAACCCCCGCCCCCCACTTCTGCACAGAGCTCGAGGGGCCCTCAGATTGGCTGGGGCCCTGGGGCATGGGCGGTGCATTAATCCACCACAGCAGGCAGGAGAGGCTAAGGGTCCAATCCAGCTCCCACGGCCAGGTCTTCAGTGACCCTCATGCCAGCATCCCATCCCACCAGGCCCTGGGCTCAGAGGAAAGCCAGGGCTGGATTCTCTAGGCAGCAAGCTGTTCCTTGGCTGCTCCAAAGTCCTGGTCAGGATCCTGGAGGGGAGGCTCCCCGGGATGTTATACCCACGCTGGGGATGACATTCAGGGCTTTGTGCTGTGTGACCTGCGGCTAGGGCTTCGGGCAGTCCGTTGCCTATTGCCTGGTCCCGGTGCTTTAAAAAAGCCCTTTCTGTTTCAAAGATAAATGCTCCCGCCGAGCCGCAGCCTCAAATAGACATCCCGGCGGCACACCCTGTCATTAGAGAAAGCGGGCGTTCCCGGCAGGAGCACGGAGAAAGGAACGGCCCAGCCTGCCAGCCCCTCGCCAGCGCACGGACGCAGCCAGCGCCTCTCTGCGCCCTTTTGTCTGATACCCCCCTCCTCTCCGAATTCCCCACTCCGGGAAACCCCTCACCTGAACTAGTGCTATTATTCATCGCAATGATCCACACGTCCTCCCAGGCCTGTGTCTGGAGCAGATGACCCCACACAAAGCTGCACGGGGGGAAGGTCCCTCTGGGATCCCTAAAACGCTTTAGGATCGAACAAGGCTCTGAGGTCTGCCTCTCTCGGGGGCTGCATGATTCACAGTGTCTCTGTGCTCAGTTCCCCCGGAAACGCATTTCTCATAGAAGGATCTGGGTCCTAACCCTGCACCCTTGACGCCCAGAGCAGCTTCCCCGTAGGCTTGGGTGAGCTCGTGAGTTCGATTCTGGTGCTACTGTGACTGCGGAAGAAAATATTGCTGCCCGGAGCATTAGTAGCTGCTTTACTGAGCGGAGGAAGGTTGGCCAGGCGTTTCCAGCTGCAGCGTTCAAAATGTGCCAGGGGGTCTCTAATTGACCCAGAGAGGTCACCAGAGCCAGGACAAGAGGGGTGGGGCTTTAACTTCTCACCTCAACTTAGACCGCAGCCCATCCAGCTGCAAGCCAGACCAGCTGGGGCCTTAAACCCTATGTCTTCTCCTCCATGGCTGAGCCTGGCCAGCCGAACCACCACAAGACTGTCACAAACCCTGGAAAGCTCCTCTCCATGTTCCTCCCCAGGATGTCGAAGAAGCAGAAAGGAGACGTCTCTTGAGACTCCATCTCCTGTTTGGCACAAGACCCAGCGCATGCTAGGACAGATGCTCTGTGTAGATGGCCAACCAAAGTGGATGTGCTCCATAAAGCTGCAGGAGAGTGAAAAACGGGATCAATTCCAGGCTCTTGGAGATTTGGGAAACATACAGGGTTACCGTGGAGACGACACCCTTAGATCACACCTGAAGGAGGAAGCTAGCGGCTCGATCCCTTGGCTGATGTTTCTTGGGTCTCTTCACGAAAAGCTCCATCCCCCGCAATGACCGGGGAGAATATTTAAGCAGGCTCATGCTGAGCATTTTGCTTGGCCCGGGATCAGGCTAGAGAAGTGACCCTCCGATGCCCGGAGCTGAAATGGGTGGCTGGTGCTAAGCGTGCCTGGGGGCAAGGATCAGGGTTGTCCCATGCAAATCCGGGCTCATCGGGCTGGAGTGTTACAGGTGCTGTTCTTTGGGAAGTGAGCCTGGGAAACCAAAAGCTGGCTGGCGGCAGCAGGGATGGTTTCCAGAAGAATTTGCTGAGGGGAGAGATTTTGGGAGAAACGAGCTCCAGAAGGGCCCAGAGAAATACAAGCCAGGAGTCTCTGCAAGCAAGCTCTGTCTGTGGCGGAGGACTTGCCATTCGACTGATCTACCTATTCTACTGGCCTGTTTATGACGATGGCCAGGGCCAGATGCATGAGCTGTAACGTCCTCCAACCAGGGATGAGAATCATAACTAAGCAAAGCTACAAAATATTCTACCCCAAGCTGTTGGCTTCAATTCCCGTCATGTTAGCCAGGGCGCCCCTCTTAGAGCCAGCTGCATCCCACACTCTGTGCTGGGGGCACAGGCACCGGAACTCAGCGATCTCCCTTAGCAGGGAAAGCTGCTGAACAAGAGGCAGGCACCCAGACAGACAGGGCAACAGACAGAACAGGGAACGCCGGGCACCTAAGTGCACCAAATGGGGGATTCCATCATCACATGGAATTGCAGCGTCTCCAGGGCCCTGACTGAGGTGAGTGGGGCAGGTCACGCCTCCCCGTGCTCTTGTGTCAGGCTCTCTGCAGACACAGGTCGATGGCTCGGCATCGGGTTAACCCCTAAAACCAGCAGGGCAGGAAACAATGGTTTTAAATGTTGGGTCAGGTTCTGGAACCCAGTCCTGCCGCCAGGGGCTGCAGCCGATTCCGCTGCCAGAGAATCACGGAGCTACCAGCGGGTTCCTGCCCATGTACGAGATCCAGTGAAACCATCACCAGGGCAACTATCCTTCATGCTGCCCATGTGCCTCAACACAACCCCGGAGAGATCATCTCAACAGGACCGATTGCACGGCCTCTCTCCCACGACTGCCAATGAGAAGGGCCAGCTAGGGCCAGGAGGTTCCTGTGTCCACTGGAAACTGTCACGAGGAGACTCATTGAACCCTTTTCTCCTCTACTAGCTAATAGCCAACAGAGAGTAAAGCCGTTGGACATCTGTCCCTCCTCCCGGGGATTGCTAATG
The DNA here is from genome assembly GCA_007922305.1 of Dermatemys mawii. Classification (NCBI taxonomy): domain Eukaryota; kingdom Metazoa; phylum Chordata; order Testudines; family Dermatemydidae; genus Dermatemys; species Dermatemys mawii. Next base: position 9,630,581 of record ML677382.1, read on the forward strand.
CGCCCATCGCTGTGGTAGCTACAGCAGCTGCTAGATTTGAACTAACCCCATCGAGTGGAAGGGTGAGTCTCCTATTTATCCATCCATCCCCATTATGGTGGCCACTGATGCATCCCCAGATACTGGCCATTCACGGGCCCGGCTCTACGTGTGTGCACCTGCCCCTTCCAGCCGGACCTCACATGCACGGTGTGTGTGAGGCTGTGCCAGTGGGGGTGGAGTTGTACGTTGTTTAGAATGGCTGCGTCCTCCATCCTGTGCGGGATACGGGACCAAACCATGGCTGGTTTTATATCCATACCGGACAGGGGACAGGCCTTGAAAACCAGGACTGTCCGGCTTACAAACTGGATGAATGGCTGGCCTAACCCACATGTATCCTTACAGATCTCATCCATCCTTACATCTCTTTTCTCCATCCATCCATGTTCTGTGATGGCCGCCATCACCAGGCTATCTGGATACCCTTCAGTCCCCAGCACCATCCGATCCCTGCAACTTCCTCGTTCGAAGAAATTCTAAGAGGGATTTCTGAACAGGATCTTCTTGGCGACCTGTTTAACCTCTTGTCACATTACTGAAATTATCTGGGATCACATAGGTCATTGGTGCAACCAAGGTCCTGTAGGGGCACCAAATATTAGGTAAAAGGGGTCATATAAGATGTCTACGACCTGGTTATGATCTGCTGGTTATGATTCTGCTATCTGTATGTGTGTATCAATTTTGTAGAGGAAGTTATGAATATTGGCTCTGTACTGTCTGTCTTTCCAAATATTGTGCTAGGCTGTTGGGGACACTTTCAGAATCCTTGGTGTTAGCTGGGCTTACAGTGCTTGAAGGCCCATTAAGGACTATCAGCTACACAATGAACTTTGTAGATGCCCATCCACACCTGAGCTTCCCCAGGACTGTGGCCTGGCTGGTCAGGAGCTGAATCTTGGAGAGTCATGTGACTGGACCACATGGCTCCAAAACTCCATGGTACAGCTGGACTCTGGATAGCAAGAAGGAGGCGGTCTCCACCCACAAGAGGAAGTCTATATAAACCTGGGAGAGAGACCTCCATTTGGTCTTCAGTCTGCCACTTTTACCCTGGAGGAAGTTTGGCCAAAGGATTGCTGACCCAGCCCTGGAGGGGTGTATTCCAGAGACTTTGATTTGAACCTGCAGTTTATTCTACAACGGATGCAAGGGATTTGCCATTACTGCATGTAATTGATTTCCTTTAACCATTCCTAACCCTCACCTAGATCTTTTTCCTTGTGTAATAAACCTTTAGATTTTAGATTCTAAAGGATTGACAACAGCGTGATTTATGGGTAAGATCTGATCTGTATATTGACCTGGGTCTGGGGCCTGATTCTTTGGAATTGGGAAGAACTGTTTTCTTTTATTGGGGTATTGGTTTTCATAACCATTTGTCCCCAGGACAGGTGGCTGCTGCTGGTGATACTGGGAAGCTGGAGTGTCTAAGGGAATTGCTTGTGTGACTTGTGGCTAGCCAGCGGGGCGAAACCAAAGTCTTTTCTGTTCGGCTGGATTGGTAACCCTCTAGGGTGGAGAAACCCCAGCCTTGGGCTCTAGTTGCCCCTTTTGAAGCAATTTGTCCTGATCTGACACTCTCAGCTGGTCCCACCAGGAACGGCACCATCACACCTCTCCAAATGACATCACCTTCAGCAGTACAGTGCCCCCTTGTGCCATGCCAGATATACCAGGCTCAGAGAGGGGCCTGCCCCAAACTGATTCACCCACCTGCTTCTTGCATCACCTTAAGGGTGTTACATTGGGGGTGGGGGCATGTCTCCCATCCAAGCACTGGACAGACCCATCCCTGCTTCACTCCCTGGGAGATCTGACAGGACTGGTAATGCCCCCTCCCAGCGTTGGTGCCACGCTGGCGCTTGCGATGTTGCTAATCTCTGAGATGCAGCCACACACCGTCCCATAATAACCAGCCGCCGGCCCTGGCAACGCCCTGCGGGGAAGAGGGAAATGTCCGTTGGCTCCTCTGCTGAAAGACCAGCCCCCAATAGAAGGACTCTTGGAGGGTGCTGGTCATGTGAGTGAAACGAACGAACAGCTCCCTGAGGTGCGCCTGGGGAGGGGGAGATCAGCCCCAGGCGCCCCACTCCTGCCAGCTGGGGGGCTTCCGGCCAGGCCAGAAAGAAAAGCAAACAAACAGGCAGCCCAGGGCGTCTCCCCAGCCTGGTAATTAGAGCTCTGCCGTCTGGGTTTAAGTGCAGGCTCTGGCAGCCACACACGGAGCGCGGCTCCAAGACGGGCGTGAGGGGGGGCTATTTCTGTGTGCGTCCCCCCACACCCCGTCCAGCTGTTCTGATGCAGGCGCTGCCGAAGGCGAGAGTCTCTCCTGTCTGGCTCCCCCGTAGGCTCCACAAAGCCACCTCCTGTTTCTCTCTTGCTTTCCCCACCGGGAGCCTTCATGGTGCAGGCCTCTGGTCCTGGCAGGTGTTTAGACTGGCTGATCCCACCAGGGGATGTGTTCCTGTCTGCCTTGCTGGGCTGCAGCGTGGATGTAGATTATATAAACCCTGCCCTCAATAGTGTGGGAGAGGGATCCTGGGCAGGAGGATGCAGGGGGCACCGGGATTACAGACCCCCGAAGAGTGAGCGAGTGCTCTGAACTGTGGCAAGAAAACAGCGTGTGATGGACGGCTGGCCGCTGGCTGAGTGTCAGAGCTCATGATGATCTGTCTCCTTTTTTGCCTTTATCAGGGAGGCCCAGAAAACCAGCTGCTGAGGTTGTCGCCTGGGGGAATTATCTGAGATGTCATTTCCTTCAGAGGTTCCCATGGACCAGCTCTGGCTGAAGATGAAAGCCCCGAGGTGTGGGGGGAGGGGTGACTCCAGACTTTCCCATTCTCCCCCATGCTCTTTCATCTGCTCCCAGACTTTTTCTGCAGGGCAGCTGTGGGAACATCTCAAATCCCGCAGGCACTCCTTGCATGAGCTACTTCTAGGATGATAGAGCAGCACTGCCAGGTGTTTACCCAGCACCAGGCAGGCCCATTGTACAGATGTGGAAACTGAGGCACGGAGGGAAACGTGACTAGATCCAGGCCTAGAACCCAGGACTCATGATACTCTGCTGCTGCCCCACTGTCTGTTGTTACATTTAAATTGAGGTGCTGTCTTCAGGCCCCTCAATAGCTACTGCAGCCCTCTGGGTTGCCTAGTTGGGGGCATCCCTGTCCCGTCTGACATCACAGCACCCGGGTGGAGCTGCTCCGAAGCGCACAGCGTGCAGGGACGGATCTGAGCTGAGTGGTCGCTACCTGCGCAGTGAAGGGGAGGGTAGTGCTGAGAGCCCAAGGGGGCTGGGCTGTGGTTAGCCAGGGGCCCTGAGCCCACAGTAACTAGAACTTGGAGCAGAGTGCGCAGCGGGTGGAAAAACACCTCTGTGGCTTTCGTGGGAATTGTAGCCAGAAAAGCTGGGCTCGGAAGGCTAAACCCCTTCTATTTTCCATAAGAAACCACGTCTGAATTCTCAGCCTGACTGAACAAACCCATGGGAACGGGGAAATGTGGAGGGGGCGGGGGGCTGAAGAACCAGACCAATGCAATAAAAGAAACCGTGTGAGTCACAGGTTCCAGAAACCCATTCCTTGGGAGGTGAACGCCCTAACTCTCTCCCCTTGTTCCCATGGAAGGTGGCAGCCGGCCTGTGATATGTACCCCCAGAGCAGCCATAGTGCCCAGTTTATGCCAGAGAGAGCAGCCAAAGAATCAGAGAAGCTGGACAATTAGTATCATGACTTAGAAATTGTTTGTCACCTGATCCCAAAGCACTTGACAAAGGAGGTCGGATTCATCAGCCCCATTTTACAGATGGGGAAAATGAGGCATGGAGCCATGACAGGACTTGTCCACGGTCATGCCGCAGATCAGATCATGGGAGAAGACCCCAGGTCTCTTCAGACCCATGTCTCATTGCAGAATTGCTCCCAACAGTCCTGTTTGAAATGTCCCCCACCTTGGGGGTCCCTTAGCAAACAGTTCCACAGATCTTCGGAGCAAGATCCTTCCTCCATCACTAGCTTACAAGGCCCCTTTCCCAGTGTTACCCCCTAAGTTGTGGGTAGACTGCCAGGCATCCCCCGAAGCAAGGCCTGTCCCTCTTTGGCATTTGCTAGAGATGAAAACCTGGATCTGAACTGCCCCAGACACTGGGCAAACCAACTGTGCCTCTTGCAAGTAAGGCTCAACCCCCCTGTCACTGACCTTGTCGCCACTTCCGGACTTGTCAGGCCTTGTCTACATGGGAAAGTTGCACCGGTGTCTTTTGAATTGGTTTTAAAATCAGTTTCATTCAAACAGACCCTGCGGGCTGGATGCTCTGGTTTGATTTAAGAGCAGCTCGTTTCCATTTCGCTTGAGTCAATTCCTGCTTGACTGAAAGTGAAGTAAGTGGATCTGAAACTGACAAAAGAGCGTCCACACAGGGGTGTACCCTAATCTAACTAAACTAGGTTCAAATCCCACCTGCAAACTGGCCTTATGGTACTTTCCTAGCCCTCGTTATGGTAATGCTTGAGCACCTCACAATCTTTACCACATTTACCCACCCCGTGGGGCAAGGCAGTGCTGTTAACCCCAGTGTGCCGCTGGGGAACTGAGGTACAGAGGGTCTGTCAACACTGCACACCAGGCGTGGACTCTGGCTCAGGTCTGAGCCCAAACCTCCTTTCTGTTCACACACAAACCAGTCTGACTCAGGTCAGCAAGCACTCCAGGCCCGGTCCTAGGACTCTGCTGGGGAGGGTGGGGGGTTAGTCCAAGCCCCTCCAGTTTGCCGTGTGGATACATCTCAAGCCACAGCACCTAGTCAGATGGCCCGTGGGGTGTCGGCCAGCGTTAGCACAGCCCGGAGCCCTGGGGCCAGCGGCTGCACACCCAGGGTTAGGAGCTGGGGGCCCACAGGCCTGGGGAGGGGAACATACCCACTGCTTGTCTGGAGCAGGAGGGGCGAGCATCTGTGGCCTGCCCTGAGCCGGGGTCAGGGTGGAGGGTCAGGGCCCCTTCCGGCTTTAGCTCTATGCCAAGCTCTTAGCTTAGCCTTGCCCAGAGGCCCCCCCCCCGTAGCCCTTGTAACCTCTTCCTGCAGCGCCCTGCTCCCCCCGAGCCGAGGCTCCCCCCGAGAGGGCTGGGCAGGTCCCCCTAGCCAGGGGCCGCGGGGCTAGCGGGGTGTCCGGTTACAGCGGGCCGGGCCGGGCTGGCGGGGCTCCAGGCGAGCTGCTGAGCGCTCGGGCTCCGGCCGCGGAGTCACGTTTCACTCCGACATCAGCGGGAAGAGCGAGCCCGCTGGAAGAGCCGCTCCGCGTCCGCCGGCAGGGCCCCCCGGCGTCCCCCCAGGTAAGGACACGGGCCGCCGCGCCCCACGCGGGAGCGGGGAGCCCCGGGCGCTCAGCTCCCTGCTCCACTGCAGAGATCCCGCCCCGGGCCGCCCCCTTCCCGGCACTGGAGAGGGGCCGATCGCACCCCGCAGGCGGCCGGCGCCTCGGGGATCCCTCTGGCCTCTGCTGCTGCGACCGGCCGCCCCGGAGCCCCGCTGGGAACCGACCCACCCGGCGCCCCGCTCCGGGGCCGGGTCGTGGCGCTCAGCCCCTGGCCCGGCCGCCTCTCCGCGCCGGAGCGCACGGGGCGAACCCGGCGCAGCCCCGGGGAGCAGCAGGGCGCTCGCCCCCGACCTCCCGGCTCACAGCGGGGCTCCAGGACTCTGATCCGGCCGCTGGAAGGGGGCGTGTCCGGGGGGTGGGGGGAGACTCACAGTTGTGGGGAGGCTTCGAAGACCCAGGATGTTGTTTATGGCCGGGGGTGTTGATAGAACAGCCCCCCCCCCCCCCCAGGCCTGCCACAAGGAGCTTTTTCACTGCCCTGCCCTTCGGGGGGATTATTGGCTGGGATTCAGGCGTGGTGCGCCCGGCTCCCGGAGGGGAGTGGGAGGGGGCCTGGCAGTCCAAGCAACGGAGAGCCAGGGCTCCTGGGGTCTGGTCTTAGCTCCCGTTGGCAAGTGAAGACAGAGCCAGGACTCCTGGGTTCTACATTCCTGGCTCCGGGAAGGGAGTGTGGTCTAATGGTCAGAGCAGGGGCCTGAGCGCCAGGACTCCTGGGTTCTACACTCCTGGCTCTAGGAAGGGAGTGTGGTCTAGTGGTCAGAGCAGGAGCCTGGTCACCAGGACTCCTGAACTCTGCTCCTTGATGTCATCTTGCTGAAGGGCCTGGGTTACCTCCCGCTGGTTGCAGTTTGCCTCCCCCTCAAATGGGGATGATGGTGCTTCCCAGTCTGAGATGGGGCTTGGAAAGGGCTTTGAGATCCTCCCGGAGGAGGTGCTAGAGGAAGGGAAAGAAGGGGTACCCGCTGGGGAACAGGAGGAAGTTGCCACCCAGCCTGGGCAGGAGGGGCCCGTCTGGGGTCTAGAGAGAGTGATTTGCACTGAGAGTTTTTTCCCTCTGAACCACTGGGCCAGGGGCGAATCGCCAGGCAGGACAAAGCCACCAGCTGCCGAAGTGCCAAACAAAGCGTTTGCAGCGTCCGTCCCCCCGTCCCCCCGACAGAGACGGCCCAGGATCAGCTGTAGGGACGGCACAGGGGGTGCCCATGGCTGGGGTGCTGCCGCATTCTGACGACCCCTAGGAATGGCATTTTGGGGAACGCTGCAGCCGCAAGGCACCCAGTCTCCGCATACCCAGCCTCAGCCCCGTGGCAAGTGTTTGAGTGCCTCAGAGAGGAAGGGAGCACTGGTCATCCAGCCAGCCGTCGGGAGTGGGGATGGGGGGAGCACCAAGGGAAACTGGGGTGCAGCAAAGTCAGAGCACAGGGGACCTCAAGAGAATGAAAAGCCTGGCTCAGCTGGGAGCACATTCTGGCGTGGCTCCTAGCAGCTGGTTTTGGCCAGAGATGAACCAGCTCCGGCCCTGCAGAACCGGCTGGTTCCTCTGGGTACATTGGGATGGGGACAGAGGAAATGCAAAGCGATTCTTGCAAGAGCAGCTACTTGTGGTGGACGAAAGCTCAGCCTGGCTCTCCAGGGGGCATCTCCCCTCTGGGGCTCTCAGCTGCTGCCCGGGGAACGTGGAGATGGGGGCTGAAGAGCCCACTGGAGTGGGGTGGGTATAGCCGACAGAGAGTGAGGCGGAGAGGTCTGCTCTGGGGTCGAGCCTGTGCAGGGAGCTGGGCTGCCCCACTTGTAGCTAAACCTGCTTTCTGAGCAGCGCTGAGCACCCAAAAACCTCCCACTGAACAGGGAACAGGCCGTGGGTCCGGGGAACACCCCTCAGCCCCCCTTCCACCTCCAAAAACCACAACGAGTGAGACACGTTTAAGGCGCCCATTACCGGGGTGGCTGGGCGCCCTCCTCTGTCTCTGTGATCTGGCGGGAGAAGGAATTGCTTCTTTGATTTGCCATGGCCCATGCTGGCATCTGCCCCACCTCAGTCGTTGTGTCCATTGATCCTAACCATACATTGCCATTCCCGAGTGATCTTTGAGCAGTGATGCGTCCTGTACAGGAGCGGGGAGAAGTACCCAGAGTTGGCATCATCTCTGGGTCCCACATGGACCATCTGAGACTCAGCAGGCCAAGGCTGCCGATCACTTGCACTAACCATTAGAACCCACTCCCTCCCTGCACCACGAATCTCCATCTATTTAGCCTACTGAAGGGAAGATTAAGAGGCAACCTGATCACAACTTGATACGGCTCCCTGCCCGGGGCAGGGTGGGCCGGGGCGCAGGGAAGTTGGCCGATGGCAGAAGATGCTTTCATCTATCGTAGATGATCCAGTTCGAACAGGGCACGGGACGCACATTTTTAACAGGCGGGAGATGAACCATCGGAACAGGAATGTGGTAGGTCCTCCATGGCCTGGAGGCTTTAATTTGAAGTTGGGTCTTTCTAAAGGATGTCCTCCCCCAGGGTCCCTTGGCCCTTCCCTCTCTCCTTCTGGACACCGTGGGAGGCTGATCGGACCCGTATGTCTGAATGGTCAGAGATAAGCTCCGTGCTTCGTCCCACCCCAGGCGGAAGCGTCTAGTAACCCAGTAACCGAGCTCTCTTTCCTTGCAGATGTTAATGGCTTCTTGGCTTTGAAGAGGGAGTGGCTGCCCAGAGGTCCGTGTCTATGTGATGGTGGCGACCGGACTCCGAGCCCCAGAAAGCCTGTGAGAATGTCCAACCCTGCCAGCCCGACCCCCTCGCGACTCGCCTTTCTCTTGCTTTGTTTGAACTGGGCCTGGCCCTGCGGGGCGCTGCCCAGTGCCCCAGACTACCTGCAGCGCGGCTGGCAAAGGCTGCTGGAGGAAGGAGAGAGCTGCTCTGACTGCAGCCCGGAGGAATGCCCCACCCCCCGGGGGTGCCTGGCTGGCATGGTGCGGGACCCGTGCGACTGCTGCTGGGAGTGTGCCAACCTGGAGGGGCAGATCTGCGACCTGGACAACACCAACCACTTCTACGGGAAGTGCGGGGACCACCTGGAGTGCAGGCTGGACACGGGGGACCTCCGAAAGGGCGAGGTGCCCGAGCCCCAGTGTGCTTGCCTCTCTAGCCAGGCCCTGTGTGGCTCTGATGGGAAGACCTATGCCCAGATCTGCAAGTTCCAGGAGGTTTTCCACGCCCATCCCGGGGCAAATCTCACCGTGGCCCACGAGGGACCCTGTGAATCAGGTAGCGTCTGGGGTCAATCCCCCTTCCCCTCCAATGCCTTTCTTTCAGCCTTCCGCTGCATGCCAGCTGAAGGTCCAGGGGGACATTCCATGCACCAGACAGGAGTCCATGAAACAATGGGGGTTGTAGATCTCTTTCAGACGGGAAACCGAGGCACAGAGAGATGAAGTGAGACAGTCAAGGTCACGCTGGAAGCCTGTAGCAGAGCAGCGATTTAACCGTCCTGCTTCTCCAGAGTAGTACAGCAAATAGTCCCCGGTGGAAATCTGCAGTAACCTTTGCCAAATTCTTCCCAGAATTTCTGGGAAGCTCTCTGAGGGTTTTCAGAAGCTAATACACTCAAAACACATGTGAAAATTCCAGGGAGTTGTTAGCGAATTCTTGGTTTCATTACTGACTAGTTTTAAATCAGGCTGACTTATTTCACCCTCCCTTGTCATTGCAAAGCGAAAAAGCTGCTTCCCTCCGCCCCGCCCCCCTGCAGGCTTCCTGGGATCTTCCAATCACTCCTGGAAATGGAAATTGGGGCGGTTTTAATCTGGTTTTCCGACTTGTTTTAATTTACTTTTTAAAAACCATCTCTAGTTTGTAGGGTAGGTTCTGGAAGGAGACTAGGAGAAATATATACCATTCCACACTATAGCCTGGGGTTAGTGCTGTTTTTTAATATTTCCAGTGTTTTGTGACAAATTTACTTTAATTAAAAAAACCCAGCATTTCTATCCTTTTATGTTGTGAAGAAAACTTCCACTGAACTGTGGCCTGCCTGAGCCTGCAGACAGACACTGAAACAATCCTGCTAAAAGAGAGATGGGTCTCTTCTCAACTGGTGTAGTGAGTGTGTTCACTCTGAAACCTAGTGTTAGAATCTTACACCTCCTGCTATGCAAATTGCTTCACAGTTTATTCCCTTCACAGTAACCTCCTTCTCACGTGCTTTATCTTGTGAGATCTATTTATTGGCAAGGATACCGCACAGGAATGTGGCTGCCTGCTCTAAATGAGGCAAATAATTGACTCTTCTTCCAGTTGCTTGCAGCTGTGTCAGTCCTCAGCATGTTTAGGTAGGTAGCTGGAGGTATAAAAATACTAAGAAAGGTGCCGATCTGAGATTGTGGGAGCCCCTGACACAGGCTACAAAAATAAACTAATACCAGCAGCTAACCTCCAGCCCCAACCGCCTCTTCAGAAAACTGCCCTGCCCTGCCCACACCGCACCCTTGTAGGTGGCAGAGACAAGCCCCCAGTCTTGGAGAGATGCAGCAGCCCCCCTGCCCCCTTTGCCCTCTGCAAGGTCGCCTGGAGAGCTAATAGCTAGTGCGCACACAAGTGGGTTCCGGGGTCCTGGCATGAAAACCGGGCTGTGGCTAAACAAGTCACCCTGAGACTCGCAGTTCCCCCTTTCCTGCACTTGGCACAGGGACAGGAGTAGGGAGGTAGCTTTAAGCCACCTTCGTGCTTCCTGCATTCTAGAGCCTGCTCGGTCCTGGTAGTAAGTTAGAGGAGCCTCTGGGCTGCTCTAATTTATATCCGCTTCCCAGGGCCTGAGGGAGCAGAGAAAAGCCGCAGTCGAGTGTGCTCCATTCGTGCCCCCAATGTGCTCTCTATGCCCGGGTGCCAGCTCCATGTGAGCTGGGGAGGCCCCTTGCACACGGTCTGGGGGATTCACCCCTCCTTTAAGCAGCTGGAGTTTCATGAAGGGGCCTTGGCATAGCCGAGAGCCTGCACGCTACTGATCTCACCCCCCGACCCAGGGAAGGAACTTAAATTATCCCCCAGGGGCTAGGAGGGGCCCCCAAGACACAGCTCCTCCCACAATTTGCCCCATTGGCAGATGGAAGCCACGTGAGGTTGTGTTGGAGGGGCCGTGCCCCCGTCACGTCCCCTGAGATAGCTGCACCAAGAGGTTTCTGCACCTCTCCTCTGTGGTCAGCGGGATCTCGTGGAGGACGAGGGGAACAGGCTGGTATTTAACGAGCTTGCTTTCCAAAGCTTGTGGCTGTGGCGAGAGAAGTGACGGAGAAGCCCTAGGCCGCTGCTGGGATGTTATTCTGCCTCTGAAATTGGCCAGACAATTTTTAAAACAAACACACCGAGAAAGCGCCCGCGGGCGTCTCTTCCCCATTTCCTGGTGGGAGCCGTGGGTGGTTTGATGATCTCATTTCCTTGGAGAACTCACACTACCAGACCAGGCGAGGATGGTACCAAGTCATGGCCCAGCCTGAGATAAGCTTGAAACCTCCCCCGTCCCCCTGCTCCTAACAGCCCCCATTTTGGAAGGGGTCAAAACCCGACGGTGAATTTTGCAGCAGTATTTTCTGCACAGACTCTGTATTTTCAGTCTCAGGCTGACTAGTGCTGGAGATTCAGCAAATCAACTGTGAGAAAGAACCAAAGCGCCGCCTCCTGCAGCAGAGCGGAGTCCAAAACAGCTGCTGTCTCCACAAGCGGGTGGAGCCCCCAGGACTGGAAAGGTGCAGCACATGTCAAACAAAGGGGTCGCGGTCTCGGAGACCCCCGCCATGATCTCAGACAAGCTGGCCGGAGGGCAGGGGACTTCTCCCCTGTGACCTCAACCCCTCAGGTCTGCAACGGGGCCTGGTGATCAATTGAGCTTCTGGTTAGGGTGGAAACCCAGGGCATGAACAGCTCTTTTTGGTGATGTTTTTAACCCTGTTTTTTCCCCTATGGGTGATGTAACCAGAAAGGCTGCCCACGGGCTACTGTGAGTGTTATCCTGTGTTATATGTATGGTGGGAGCAGCTTTCCTATGTGCTTGAAAAGATCCTTGCAGACAGAATCAGAGGAGTGTTGGACTAGCAGGGACTTTGAAAGATCATCTAGTCCAGCCTCTGCACTGAGATAGGACTGAGTAATCCTAGAACACGCCTGATTTACCTCCCTGGGACTGGGGGCGGGGTGTGTGTGACCTAGTAGACAGGGACTGGGACTTAGGAGAACTGGGTTCATCTGCTGCTTCTTCCACTGGTTTACTGGGTGCCCTCTTAATGCCTCGGTTTTCCCAGCTGTACAATGGGGCTAATTGATACTGACCTCCTTTGGAAAGCACTTTCAGATCTAAGGATGAAAAGCACTGGGGATTATTATAAGCACTCGTCTACTACAGCCGGGAGAGCCAGAAAAGTTCCAGCATTGCCAATTCTCATGCTGTTTGATATCTTACCTAAAGCCTCAGCTCCAGGAGTCAAAGGATTTGGGGAGAATCTGAGCTTTCTTTTTTTCCCCCGTTTTCTTTATTTAAAGCAAGTTTCTAGCCCTCCTGCTTGCAGACAAAAGCCTGAAATCATGAAGCTTACAGGCTCGAAATGCAGAAGGCGAATGAAAAAGCCCCGCTTTGATTCCTGGTTCAAAATCGCATGAGCGTGAAGCCGATCTCCTGATTTTGGGGGAGGTCACTCGGGATGTGTTAACCTTTGCGGGGAGTCAGAGGGACAAAGCGTAGCTGGGGAAGACAGAGGTAAGCGTTGGTCTCAGAGGGCCGGCACTGGATGTTTGCAGGGGTTAAATGGCTCGCGAGAAGGTAGCACGGTTGGGTGGCTAATTGAATCTGCCTGGCCTCATGGTCGGCATGTACAGGGCGTGACTTTGAGTGTGCGGTGACAGTGGTGAACGCCTCGTGACAGGGGCTTAGGCTGGGGAGACCGGCAGGGTCTTTAATGTGAAAGTGGCACCCGCTGAGCTGCCGTCCTAGTGAACAGCTGCTCCTCAAATCCCTCTGCTTGCGTTCCACCCTGCTCCCCTGGCGCAGGGCTGAGGATCTCGAAGCACTTTACCGGCGTTCACTAGTGAATTGGCACCCATCACCCCACCTAGAAAGGTGGTGACCAGGCTGGGAGAACTGGGAGCGGAACCCAGGAGTCCGGAATCCCAGTCTGCTGGCCTAGCAGCGAGGAAAGAGTCCCCTGCCTGTCACGGTAACGCATTCACGAGTAGAGACTGAGGCCCAGTCCCTGGGGGCTGGGTGGGGTTGTTACGGCCTCTGGTTCTAAATGAAATGGTCCTGCAGCCGTGGGGTGGGTTGGAGGCAGCGATCAGGCCTGGGCCTGATTCGCCTCCAGTGGAAATCAGGAATGACTCCAGTGGGGTGAGACCGGAACTGGGCCCAGGAGCAGCTAGCGCTTGGCGCTCCCCAGTCCCAGTGAAGCTGCCGTCCGAGTGGGATGCTGGGCTAGGGCACGTCCGTCCCCCCCGGGGAGCACTATGGACGTGTCTCTGCCAGCCTGCGTTCGGCCCCACGCGCCTGCTCTGCGTGTATCTCCCACCCGGACGCTCTGGTGTGGGGCTGGGTCATTGCAGCGCCAAGCCTGCGTGGGTTGGGCCGGGCCTGTGAGGAACTGGCCAATCCTCTGACCCAACGGGCCCCTCTTTTCCTCTCTCTCTCCCCCGCCGCAGAGCCCCAGATCCTGTCTCCTCCCTACGACGTGTGGAACGTCACCGGGCAGGACGTGATCTTCGGCTGCGAGGTCTTTGCCTACCCCATGGCGTCCATCGAGTGGAGGAAGGACGGCGCGGAGATCCTGCTGCCGGGAGATGACCCCCACATCTCTGTCCAGGTGAGCGGCTGGAGCAGAGCTAGGGTGGGTCGCCCTGGCATTAAAGGGAACCCCGGCTCGCGGGAGGCACGGCAAACCTCCCCTGAACTGCGGGGCAGTGTTTTCTACTGCTCTCCTCGGCCTGCAGATGGCCTGTTGTATCCCTCAGTCCTGCCACCTCCCCCATTCCTGAACGAGGTGATCCTTCCGTTGCTGTCCGCGGTGACCCTCACGGCTGTTGATTTCCCTAGGACCCCGGGTCCGTGGCACGCGCTGCTGGTTGGCTCCTTGTCTTCTCCCCCAGCGGCGCCGCCCCTTCCAAAGCCCCCAGGCCTTTGTGCCCTCTGCGGCCAAACCGCCATGTAATCACCTGGCCATGATGCTTTCTGCGCCCCATAGTCTCCACAGTGCCACTGGTGGCCCAGCGCTTACTGCCCCATCGAAGTGTCTTCTGATGCTCGGGGAGGGCTGGCAGCCGGCTGAGGGTCTGTCTCCCGTTGAACAGCAGTAGAAGGGCAGAGGGTGGTCAGCTCTGTTGAACCCAGTCATTAATAGGGCCACAGGCTAGTCAAACCCAAAGCCAGGTATTGGAGTCACAGGGGGATGGACGGTGAGGGCCAGAGAGGGGCAAAGTAACAGGAACAAAATGCAGCACGGCTCCAGCAGGATGTTTGGTCGTTGTGGACCGTTGAAAACGGTCCGGTTCCTGGGGACAGCTGGGTTAAGGGGCAGGCCAGGCTGGCACATGGTCCTGCTGAAGTTTTGCCTCCATGTGAAGCAACTCCCGTTAGATGAACGCGTAGGGAGCTCGCCAATCCCACTGGAAGCTTCGTTTCCCTCCCTGCCACAGGGAGAGGTGCCGTGGCTCGCTGCCAGATATCATCGTGTTTAAGTGGCTGGGGCCTGACCGGGTCATAACTAGAGAGCTGCTTCTTGCCTGAGAAGGACAGAAAACAACGTGCTCTGAGCACGATCCGGAGCAACCTCATAACAGGGTTCGAAAAAACTAGATAAATTCATGGAGGACAGGCCCATCAATCACAATTACCCAGGATGAGCAGGGATGGTGTCCCAGCCTCTGTTTGCCAGAAACTGGGAATGAGTGACAGGGGATGGATCACTGGATGATTCCGAAGACGCCAAGAAGCGGCGAATCCGCCCCTCCCTTTGGTAGTTTGTTGCAATGATTCACCACCCTCGCCCTTAAAAATGTGGGGCCGTATTTCCCCCTTGAATTTGCCAGACGTTCATTGTCAGATTGACAGATGTTCAGGTCCGAAGGGCCCTTTGTGATCCCCCCGGCTGATCCCCTCAAAGCACAGACCAGAGCCCCTCAGCCAGCGGCTCCTGCCGGGAGCCAGCGATCTGTGCTCGGACCCAGCCCATCTCTGTAATGTGGCTGTAGCCTGTTCTTTTCTTCCACCTCAGGCAAGGGGAAGAAACCAAACCCCACAGCCGGGCTCGCTGAAGTTTCCATTCTGGGCTCGCTGAGGTTTTTCCCTCCTTGCTTGTCCAGTCTAAGAGCTCAGTTGTGTTAATGACGAGCGGGAAAGGCCCTCGCTGGGTGAGAACAACGCCGGTTGCCATGGGTAGGCAGCCAGCCAAGGCAAGAGACAGCGTCACCCCACGCCTGGCCCAGACCCGTTCCCTCAGGGATTCAGCTTTATTTCAGCCATGTGAAGCTGGCGACACCGATGTCACCTTCCCTCATCTGGGATCTTCTGCAGGGACCCCCTCGGTTCCCTCCAGATAACATGGCTGCTGGTCACATGGCTCCAGGACCTGTCAGCCTGTCTCCTGGACCTCTCCCCAAATGCACTCCTGATTGACTCTTCTGATCACCTGTGCCCCAGCTGATCCATCTCAGCTGTGTCATCCCAGGGGAGGCTGGGCCCAGCTCCCTTTGAAGGGCCAGCTGCCCTGTGCGACTTCACCAGGCACTAGCAAGACCCAGATCCCCATAGGCATGTAGGCTCCTAACACCCACTGAAATTGCCCAAAGATCAGGGACTTGAAGCCAGGTCTGCCCTGTCCCAGATTAGTGCTGTAATCACTGGCCCATCCTTCCAGTGTGAGGCTGTAATGGAGATCCGGCTCAGCTGTGTGCTGGGCTCTGGACAGTGACAGGCTCTGCCCAAGCAGCTGACAGTCTAGGCAGGAAAAGGGTGAGAGAAATGAAAGAACGTTACAGATGGGAAACTGAGGCATGGAAAGATTCAGTGACTTAGCCAAGGTATGTGACCGAGGGGGGAATTGAGCTTCATGAAACGCAATGCAGAGCCTTAGCCCAACTGTCCTCGGTTGCTTTTTGGATAACCTCTTTCCTTCAGGAAGTCCTCTTTTCATTTCATTGATTTTATTTGTATCAGCCATGCACACACACTCCTGAATTTCCACCTCTGTCACAGGCAGGGAACCTGCTACATACAGGAATGCAGGGCCGTGCACCAGAATTCACCCGGAAGCTGATATATGTTTGTCAGACAATAATAAAATGTGCATCACCACTAAGATGCGGCCACTTCTGGGGTGGAACTTAATGACCTTTCTGCATCATGAACAATAGAGGAGAGAAGACATGTTTAGGGTAGGTGGCAGAGGCAGAAGTGGGAGTAACGGGAGGAAATTAAGCAAAGGAAAATTGAGTCCTGCGAGGAATTACTTGCTCTCATGGAGACGTTAGACCGTGGGAGGGTCTCCAGAGATAAGTGATGGAATTCTTATCACTTGGGCCATTTTTTGTGGCATGCCACGATCATCCCGATTGGTGACAGACTAGCTAGAATCCGAAAGGAACTGGGAAGCTGGTAACCTTACACCACGAACTACAGGCTAACAGCCTTCTGCTTCACTGGTCACCTACAGCCACACTGAAATCACTTGCCAGAACAAGGAGTAGTGGTCTCAAGTTGCAGTGGGGGAGGTTTAGGTTGGATATTAGGAAAAACTTTTTCACTAGGAGGGTGGTGAAGCACTGGAATGGGTTATCTAGGGAGGGGGTGGAATCTCCTTCCTTAGAGGTTTTTAAGGTCAGGCTTGACAAAGCCCTGGCTGGGATGATTTAGTTGGAGTTGGTCCTGCTTTGAGCAGGGGGTTGGACTAGAACCTCCTAAGGTCCAACCCTGATACTCTATGATTCTAAACTGCTCCAGTTCCCATGTCTCACTGGGATAGGCGAGCAGGAGGCGGGTGGAGGTGTCTGGGTCGGATGAAGTTGGGGGAAGAGTCACCGGGGATGAAGGAAGGGATGATATGGTCTGACAATGGGAAGGGGAGGGGTGTAGGGTGGTTCCCAGATCAGATAAAAATGCTGGATGGCCATGGATGGCTCTGGGCTGTCATGGAACTGGTAATCAAGAACAATTCCACCCTTTCCTCTGCTTGGTATCACTTATTCCCCAGCACCATGTCCTGGAGGCAGCTCAGAGGCCCTGGGTTTACAGGCAGGGCAGGGATGACAGGTAAATGTTTGGAGTTCCAGTTTGGATCTGGAGAGTCGTGTTTCCCAGCTGGCTACAATGGAGATCTCTAGATAGGGGTGTTGCAAAGGAAACAGGGCTCCCTCTCTGCCCTCAGTCACAGCCCTTCCTTCGCCTCCGTCCTCCAGAAATCCCCACACAGCTGCTACTGCCTGCGGCTGCTGGCCAAGGGCCCTGTGTTGTTAGTCCAGCTGCGTGGAGCCACCACCTTTACCAGGCCACTAGAGGGTGCCAGTATCCCAGGGCGGCAAAGCCAGGCCTCAACATGTGGCATGTTGCCTTTTGTGGTGATGCCGATGGGCTACATTCACCCCTGGGGTCTCGGAATTACACTAGGGTGGAGGGGATGGCCCCAGGAGGGCTGGCCAAGAGAGACCCCTTTCCCTCAGTGCTGTCCTGGGCATGGCCTGACAGATTCCCACCGCTGCTGCCGGCTTCTTGCTCTGCCATACGTCTGGCTGGCGCTAGCTGAGAGTGTTTGACCCCAGTTCAGGGGCGGCCCCCAGAAATACGAAGTGACCGGCTGGCTGCAGATCCAGGGCGTCCGGGTGACGGACGAGGGCACCTACCGCTGCTTCGCCAGGAACAGGGTCGGGGAGGTGGCGGCACTCGCCAGCCTGACGGTCCTGACGCCGGGTAAGTGAGACGCCCCCCGGGAGCCGGGTTCTGCCGTCCTCTTGCAGTGGTCAGGACATGGCCTTCCCCAGTCAGCCGCTGCAATACGCTGGGGGGTCCCGGCCTCTGGCTTGCTGCTACGCTCCATGCGGGTCACCTAGAGGAGCTGGGGAGAGGGGCTGGCGGGGGAGTTGGTTGTGGGTCTGTCGTTTGTGCGATCAGCAGGGGCTTTCAACACCGCAGCAGCACTCTGTCACCTGGGATAAAGGAGGAACTCCATTCTCTGCGGCGGCAGTAGGCTGTTATCCTCTAGCACCTCAGCCGCTTGAGAGGGCTGTCACACACACACCTTGCTGTGAGTTAGCAGAGGCAGCTCTGTGTTGGGCTTGGCTTTGGGTCAGACTTCACTGATGGGAGTGGGGATGAACCCAGGGATGGATTTGGCCCGTTGGGATTAGGGAGTTGATGCCACTATTGGGTTCACCGTCCCCAGAGGCAGGGAGAGGCGAAGGGGCCCGGGGCCCATACAGCGGAGAGGAGGTAGAACTGTACCCCCCGGCTTCTGTGCTGTCTTTCCAGATCAGCTGAACATGACGGGGTGGTCTCTGTCCAAGCCGCACCTGGCGCCCGAGGATGACGCGGAGAGCGAGGAGTCGGACGATTATTACTAACGGCTGCGGGGGAAAGTGGGGCCAAGCTCGGGAGATGCCGTCCGCCAGCCTTTTTCCTCTACGGCCGTCCAAGGCATGGACGCCTGGCCCCCTTCCTCTGAAACCTCTGTGGGTGGAGTTTGTGGGGCTCCGCTGAGCAGACCCCTCTTCCCACGTGGAAACGCCTTCCGCTAGGGACAGTTTTGGGTGGAGATCTTTTCTGGGGTGGGGGTGGGGGGTCATCTTTCAACACGTCCCTTTGCTGGGTGAGGGGGCAGCGGGAGGGATTATTAGGTGTTTGGTGGATCCCAGGAGAGATGAATGCTAACGGCAACTGGAGCCATGCAAACAGCCTCTCCCGACTCAGCAGCTCAGCAGATGTGCTGACTTGGTTGCAGGGCCCAGCAAACAGGAGCTGGGCTCGGCTCCCTTCTGGCTCACTGGTACCAGCAGACCATGTGGACCCCGATCAGCGTCTCAGCTGTGCAGAACACCCCCACCAACCTCCCACCAAGCGAGCCTGGCCACTAAATGGGGATGCCACTAATTGTCCACTCCGATGTCCGGCTACCAGCTGGCGACCAAATCTAGCCCCGACGGACCTGGCCAGGACGTGCTCTTTGGAAATCCTCGGGTGCACCTGGTCCCTTGGTCTTGGGGAGATTTGGAGCCACTTTCCTAAGATGGGGAGCCCCCCAGTGCCAGCATTCTAGGATCCTCCCGGAGCGGAAGGACTCGCTTCCCAGGCTAGGGTAAGACCTGAGAAGGGCGGCTGGTCCCCGCTGCTGGGGGTTGGGAATGGGATTCAGAATCCTGCCCCCATGGAGCGACCCTGAGGCCTTGTCACTAACCCGTGAAGATGACCAGGCCCCATCCCAAGCAGCCTGCGTGTTCCTAGCTCTCTAGCCCCCTGCTGCAGTAGAGTGACAGCCAGTCCTGGGGCCATGCAGGTGTGTGCAGCTGGAGCTGGCTCTCGGCGCGGTGTGATCAGTCTCTGGGGCTAGCACCTAACTGCAGAAAGGTTCCTCTCTCCTGAGTCTAGGTGAGACGCTCTCCAGTTCATTAAACCATCTCTCGGCGGCTCCTGCGCGTGCCGGATTTTCTTCTCTTCCAGCCATGCTGTGGCTTCAGGAGGGTGGGGCAGGGAGGGCCAGTCCACTGCACTGGGGCTGGCCCTAGCCTCAATGGTCAGAGGTTCCCGTGTAGAATGGCTAGTGCAGCCCTCCAACCTGTTCTTTCTGGAATCGGCCCCCCCCCTTCTTGTCCTAGTAGAGGAACAGTAGCCAAATCGCAACACTGTGTGGCTACCGGCTCACAATGCAGCATGCCCACTGGGCAACACGGCTGGAGCAGAGGGATCTAATTCACATGGTACAGGAGAGTCCTGCCCCCAGCCTGCCTGCTGCACCTGGTACCAGCCCCATACAGGAGCACAATCCAGCACGTGCTTGTTGCGTTTACACATGCCTAAGGGAACACGTGGGTGCTTCGGCTCGTAGGGCTCAGGGTCTGGACCAGGAGGGGTGAGGCTGCTCTCTGGAGGCTCTTCTCCCCTCCAGCAAAGAGGTCACCGGCCAGGGCTGGCTGAGGGCGAGAGACAAACTGGTCTGGTCACTATCAAGTGATAAGGATTCAATGGCCGCTGACGTCCCCAAACGCCCATTTCTGCTCACACCTGTCCTGAGCTCCTTGGCGGCCGCTGAACTCCCGCACTGACACATCGCTCCCAACGGGGAATGGAGCTGCCGACCGAGCGAGGACTGCGTGGGCATGTTGGGCAGCTGTCCATCCAGTGCCCACTGACTTGCAATGGCCATCAGGAGCCGCTCTCGGCGCTCACAGATCATGAGTCAGGCCACACACAAATCAGGCGATCCACCCCCAAATCAAAATAATACAGTTTGGAGTTCCCTTTGCCTTCGGAGCACTCCAGGTCACATCCTCCACCTTTTCTCTGCTACCAGCGAGGTTAGAAACCTACATTTTTGGGGAGGGGGTGTAAAATGAAAGCAGGGATTCTTGCATGATCACATGACTCCGAGAGCTGGGGCTTTAAGCAAAACACCCCTCCCCTCATCGTGAGACTTACGCTCAAACTGCGAGACTTGGCCATGCTGCAGCCCCTCACACTTTCGAAAGCCCTTCCCCCTGACTGGCACCGTCGGGCAAGATGTGGGGAGCCGGATTGCGGCCGTCACTGCAGAAGACAAAAAGGGCCGGCTTCATTTACCAGACCCAGTTCTGTCCCGGTGTCCTCCAGCCAAACTCTCAGTGATAGGGCTTGTGCCCAAGGGAGCCCTGAGTGAAAGTTAAGGACCAGATCCTGAGTCCAGACACAGCGGTGTAAACCTGGAGCCGCTCCACAGAGCTCAGTGGAGTTACTCCGAATTGACACCAGTCAGAATCGGGCCCACCATACCAGCCCTCTGCAGGATCTGGCTCCGCGGCCACCCCACAAACATGACCTGGATGTTTGGGCTGGTTGGAGTTTCACTTTCCTTTCTCACCTCGCACGGGGAGAGGGGGTCAGGGTGTGTTAAGCCGATGCAGCCGATGATTCTGGAGTCAAACCTGCCCAGACAAATAAAAGGGTTTTGTGTGGAGCTGGCAGGGGAACAAAATTCCTGCAGTCACAGCGGCTGGGCCAGCCTGGGCCCCTCTCCAAATAGCCCTGCCTGCCAGGCCCCCCACGCCTAACCCACAGCCCACGTCCTACGTCAGCTCTGGACTCCCCTCCACCAGAGTCTGCCGATGCCCCTGGCTCCCAACCTACAGCCCCCTGGCTGGTCCAGCCCCAAGGCTCCCCCATCCCAGCACAGCCACCGCCCCTCCGTAATTCTAGCCCTAGGTTCCCCCCAGAACTTTGCCTCACCCCTCTGTCACAGCACCCCCTAGCTGGGCCAGTTTCATCCCCTGGAAACGCACCCCGCATCCTGACCCTGCCACACCCCCAGTGCGGCTGTTCCGATCACAGGCGCCGTGGGACGTCCTAGTGCGGAGAGACTCCTGCTGGTGAGCCCTGCATTGAGCTCACTGGGGTGGGGGTTACAGGTCTGTTCCCCCTCCCTCCCCACCGTGCCTGATCCACACAGACTCTTCCAACCCCAGCTGATGAGCCTTGGCTCCTTAGCTAGCCCTTTTACCTCGGGTTCGGTCCCTGGTGAGTTGGCCGAGATGGTGGCCATCACCCCTACTTTGGCTGAGAGGCCCAGCACCGCCTCGTCCCTGCGATGCGAGCTGCTGGGGGTCAAAGGAGCCCCAGGGCCTGAGCTGACCCTGAAGCCACGGGGAGCTGTTCCCTGGACCTCAGCGGGCGCAGGGGCAGGCTGGCCTCCTCTGAAATGAAGCGGCTGGGCGGAGGGGAGGGGCCCGGCTCGTGAAGCCGCCTGCCGAGCCTGTGACCCCCAAGGAGGAGCCAGCTGGAGTGTTCGGGCCTCTCCCCCGACATTAGATTGTGGCACATGCCACGCTGAGGTGCCTTTGACTGGAGTGATGGCTCCAGAAGCCCCCTTCCTTCCCTCACTTCCCAGGTGTCTCTTCAAGCCATCGGGAATAACGTGGAGGATTCATTTACAGGGGGAGGGGAGCGGGGAGCCGGCACGGTGGGCCGGAACCGGAACAGAAACCCCAATTAAAACAGTTTGATCCATGGCAGGTAGAAACAGCTGAAGGATGGGTTTTGGGGCCAAGGGGAGGCAGGGCTGAAAGGAGCAGGGGCAGGAGAGTGGCAGGATAATTCAGTGTTTAGGGCCCTCACTTGGGAAACCTGGCTTCAATTCCCTGTTCTGGCACAGGATTCCTGGGCAGCATTTCAGTGCTCTGTGCCTCAGTTTCCCCCAGCATAAAACTTACCACTGACGAGCTATGGATGCCAACCACTAATAGAAGCCTGTGGGGGCCTTGGCTGTTACTGTTTCCAGAGGTGGCGCTAGAAGTATGGTGGGTTGTGGGATTGGTCCCTGTGTCTCCACTGACGTTCTGTACAGCTGCCGAGGGTCTGGCTCTAAAGCTCTTCCTTGATTATTCAAGTTGGCAGGACATTTCCCACCAGATGGGGTTGGGGGGATTTTGGGATGGAAGATGGTGATTAAAGGACAATTTTTCATGTTCGTCCTGAATATTCAATGAACCCACTGTATGTAATCAGCATACAGCTTTGTATCGACTAGGAGCGACCAGACACTCGGACTATGTTGGGGCACCACCAGCCCGTCCCACACGCCAGGAAGGAGGAAGAGCCGTGCAACGGTCAGGGACGGGCCTACAGCAGAGCCAGGCTCCGGGCATGGGGCAACCTAAGAAGTGGAGCCAGACTGATGACACCCCCTGCCCGGCTGCAGTTTGGTGGCTGCCCCTGCTGGATCCGAGAGAATTAGGTTCAGTTTTGGCCTGTGCCACGGACATCCAGCCTGACCTTGGGTAAGTCCCGTAGGCTGGGTCTCCACTGCACGCGACCTGGGGGACTCAGGCTGGTGGGCTTGGGGTTCCAAGCCTGTGTTCACGTGTCCACATTGTATTGTTAACCCCAGTTTACAATTGCTGGGGCTGGGTCCCACAACTGCGCTAACACAGCCAGGCTGCACTTCGAAGGCCTGACTTGGAGCTGAGGCCTGGGCTGCGTCCACACTGCAAACCGACAGGGCTTGGACCCACGTTACAGCGGGACTTGGGCTCTGGCCCACCCCCCAGAAGGTCCCAGGCTCTGAGTGCCCGAGTCAGACTGACGTGTGTGTGGACAGAAGGGGGCCCTGGGCTCAAACATGAGTCAGAGCGTGGGCTTGGGGAGCGGGGTAGAGATACCCTGAGTCGTCCTTGTGCCTCAGCTTCGTCCCAGCAGTGAGGATAAAATCCATTAGTGAGCGTGGGGAGCTGAGATACTAGGGAGGGGAAGAGCAGCTAAGTGGCTAGACATTGGGAGGCAGGTGTTACAATGTTTTGTGATTACAACCCTTCCCATCAGACCAGCTCTTTTCCTTCCTTCCGCCGACCCCAAACAGGCAGTGCACAGCAGTTACCATTCACCGAGCCAGGCTGTTCCCGGGGCGAGTGGAGAAAACCCGGCTCTTTAATCTTCCTCATTGCACCGTCGCCTTCTCCGGTCCAAGTCCTTTGCAGAGGTCATTAAAAAGCAATGAAGGAAATGGAGCACTTGGTACCCTTTGCAGACAGGACCGTCCGCCAAAACTGTGGCTTCGGTGGGTCCCGCTGGGGGCTGTGAGTCAAAGGGAGCAGAACCACAATCCATTTCCAAAGGAGGGTGAATGAAAACCCAGGGTAATTGTCATCAGTTATCGGCGGAGCGGCCGGGTGTCTTCGATTGTTCTCAAGTCACCAGTTCTCTGGAAGCGATCGGTTTCTAAACAGGCCTGAGACACCAGACACAACGTACCGAGCAGAGGAACGCGCTGGCTGAGTCGAGGAGATAAACATTCCTCCGGCGATTATTTATCGATTGCTCGTTAGGTGCTGAGGAAACACCGGACAGATGCTCTGTGAGTCACAAGCGCTGCTGGCCAGCTATGCAACCAAGAGGGCAGGGAAGGGGAGGTGGAATTTTTCCACTCGCAATTTTTCACTCAACTCCAGCTCAGGTCGCTAATGACTGGTCTCAGGAAAGGCTGGCGAGTGGATGGATCCGGATCCAGTGGGACGTCCATGTCACGACAGCCGGACAGGCTCGGTGCTCGCCAGGAGCTGGGGGCTGAGCGGGTGAGGCGAGGGGAATTCCTCCGTCGTGCCTAGAAACAGCCCCGGTGAGATGAGAACGCGGGGGCCTGGTTTGTGCTGGGGAAAGGCTGTATGCAATGGACAGAGCAGGTCGCAAGCTCTGGGCTCCGACGCCAGCCCCGTTCACCAGCACGAAATTCACTTAAACATTCAAAAAGCCAATAACCTGCCCCGTGCCCCAGATCCAAGAATCAGTCACTGCCACGGGACTTAATTAAAGTTATTTGTTGTAACTTTAAGAAATGGTTGCTCAGCACTCGCCTGGGATCCTGGCCAGACGTTCCTGTTAACCCTTTTGCTGCTGGTCCTCCCCACGCCTGCGGTGCTGCTACTGTCCCCCACCCCGGCAGGCCATTGTACTCAGTGGAGCATGAAGACACACCTGGGTCCCTGGCCATTGTAAGTTACACACAGGAAGCTATCGGGGTGCGGGGGTTGTTTCTCATTCTGCACCTCTGGGAGGCCTAGATGTGTTTCTTGCTGTGGGACCTGCTCGTCACGTCTCAGCTGGGTGACCATTTCCAGAGGTGCCCAGATTTCTCTGGCTCTGGCCCAGCATCCCTCTGGGTAGAGCGGTCACCTGTCCAAAACTTCCTTCCCTGGTGCCTAAAAGCCCTGCACAGATAGTTCCAGGGGAGTCGTGGGGTCGTCCAGGGTGGCAAGTGAAAGCCGAGCACCCAGCTTGCCAGCCCAGCAGCCTGCAGCCAAAGCAACAGCTTATGTCCAGATGTTGTGATGACGTAATGGATGGGGTTAGGCTGGGAGCAGCCGGGAAGGGGGGTGGGGGGGGGTCAATCTAACTCCGCATTAGCTCTGTGCCAGCCAGTTCTTCAGAACAGGAAAATCTTCCCAGTCAGATTCAATCATATTTGCCTTGATCATGGACAGATAGCAGACAGCGAAGTCTGCTGGCTCCTCGGGGCTGCTTCCTGGGGTCTGAGAGAGGCCCATGTGGATCTCACGCCAGCGTTTGGGGCAGACTCATTTCTAGGTGGCATCTCCCTTTTCCCGAAGAGCATGACTACCCCCTAGCCTGCAGTGACAAGGTTCCCACAAGATGTGGGTTTGCACCTCGTGGGGTCAGAGGGAATCAAGGCAGTTAGAGCTGGCCTGAGTTTTGCATTCAAAACGTTTTCACCACGAAAAGTGGCTTTTTGGTCACAATGAAAATTTCTATTGGAAATGTCGGTTTGCTATGAAATTTCGATGGCTTTCACCGAACCCCCCCAAGTGACCAAATATCCCAACTTTTGGGGCCAAGCACCCAAACGTTTTTTGGTTTGAGGATTTTCAAGGAAAACCCAAAAGCTTTGGAAGACAATTTTTGATTAGAAAATACAACCAAAAAAACCGCATTGTCACTTCCATCAAAAATGGTTCCCAGGAACAAAAGTAACTTCCCGACTGGGTCTTGGAAGGAGGCTCGTCTGGGCCAACTGAACCTTGTGGTGCTGGAGAATTCACCGAGGAGACAGGAAAATCAGCGGGAAAAGGAGGATAAGCAGCTAACAAGCCCCCCAAGGTGTGACTTTAACAGAAGCATGTGAGGAACCAAACGTCAGAGTGTCTCAGAGACAGCGGGAGGGGAAAATCGTCTGCTGAATAAATACGTAGAAAATCCAGAAACTCAAGTGACCCTTTCTCACATCCTCAAATAAAATGGGACTCCGATCCAAGCCACCCCATATTTGCAGACCTCCAGTAATTAACCAGGAGGAGAGCAACAGCAGGAAAGACAGATGACCCGTCCTAGTCAAGAAGCATCTGATGAGAGGCAGAGAAGGAGAACCACTTTAGAGGCATCGTTTAGCCTGTGATCAGTAGGGGCTGCAAACCCACCAGGGGTTAGCGCCTGACCTTGCAGCCTCAGCGGGAAGGGGAGTGCACTGCAAAGCAGCTGTGCCTGATCTGGGCTTCATCAGCCACTTGCTCCGACAGGACAGTGTCACCGACGGGCAAGCCGCTGGCCAGACATACGGATGGGCTCTGGGACTGGGTGTCAAGAGCTGTCTTTCCGGCTGCTGCCGCCTGTCTCCTCCTGTGGAAGGAAAGGCTATCGATTGGGGCAGGGGGTCATTGCCCTCCCTGTGTTGCCATGATTGAAATACCAGCACCTGCCAAATGACACCCCTAACTAAAGGGCAGGGAGTCACCGGCTGCCCCTATGAGAGTTGCAGAGACCACTCCAACCCAGCAACCCAAGAGCTGTTTCTGGTTTCCCTCAGGCTATAACTTCGACAGCTATGAGGGATTGTAGGGTTTGGGGCCGCCTGGGCTGCTGAGGAACGTAGGTATTGCCCAATTGGATTCAGAGGAAGGTGCCAGAACCCTTGCAATAGGCAGATGGGGCATAATCTACTCTCCTGGATAGTTCCTTCCTGACCCCATGATGAGAGGTTGGTTTAGGCCCTGAAGCATGGAGATTTGTTGGCCTCTTTCACAGTCTTTATGTTATCTTGGACCTGTTGGCGTGCCTCTGGGGAAGGAGAGAGAGGATTTACTCCCCCTGGTTGAACACACCAAGAGCATATGGCAAGGAAATCTGTGCTTTCTAATGAGAATGGCACATTTACATCAGACATTCCAACCTGAAGGATCCCAAAGCACTTTATAGCCCATGGACCCAGTGTTCCTCTCTCACACATTGAGTGTCCTGAGGGGTGGAGAGGAATCATTGTCTGTGGTATATCGGAGAGAGGGCCTGAAGTGGAGCAAAGGGCAATGCAGCCATGCATCAGGATAATCTCCTGAACGCGGAGAGCTCCAAGCGTAGGGGGCATTCTCCCCAGGGAAGTGCCAGACCTTTGAGCCCTGTTGGAGTCATTTGAAATCGAACAGTGCTGGGCTTGATCCTGTAGGAGGGTGATCCTGCCTTGCAGAGCTCACAGGCCTGTTCCCTCTCTTCTCTGCTTCACAGCTTGGTTTCAAGCTAGCTAGAGGCAGGAAGAAGGGGGTGAGGCAGGAGGGGACATTGACCCCAATCCCCACAACACAATGGCTGCGAGAAGTCTTGCAAGTTGTGTCTGTGGCAGGGTGGATGCAGGGGAAGCTCTGCCTGTAGATTCACATGGACGCCGGCCCCCAGCTGGGATTAGGGTGACCAAATGTTCCCATTTTATAGGGACAGTTCTGATCTTTTGGTCTTTTTCATATATAGGCTCCTATTACCCCCCCTTGTCCCGATTTTTCACATTTGCTGTCTGGTCCTCTTAGCTGGGATCCTTCAGCTCCACACAGAAGGTTTCATAAACCCACCGATTTTGTTCCAACTTAATTTTTCCACCATTTTGGAATTTGTGCTGCTGTCCGAAGGCCTCGGCCCCGTCCCCTCCCC
Source organism: Dermatemys mawii (assembly GCA_007922305.1). Lineage (NCBI taxonomy): Eukaryota > Metazoa > Chordata > Testudines > Dermatemydidae > Dermatemys > Dermatemys mawii. The sequence continues at coordinate 9,657,626 of ML677382.1, forward strand.
TACACGGACATGCCTAGGGGGAGGCTCCCCCACTAGGGAGACCCTATGTGTTCTCCCACCCAGGGGATGTGCATTAGGAGACAGGGAGGGGAGGCGGATTTCTATCGCATCCATTAGAACATGCCTAAAACCGCCCTTCAGTCAATGTTCCCTCTAATTTTTCACAGGCTGTGTGTGCGAAAAATTTCTTCTGTGCAAATTTTTGTGCACGCGGTGTTTTGCCGTGTGCGCAGGGTTTAGGATCTGTGTGCACACGTGCACAGCTCAGAAGGAACAGTGCCTTCAGGGATTGCCTGCTGCTGGGATGATTGGCCATTAAATAGCACCACCTACTGGCCACATCCTCGCAGCACACTGCAACTTCCTAGCATCCCCTGGAAGCACTCCTGGGCCATTCCCCCACACGGCCTGTGCCCCAGCCATGCTGGTACAGAAGGCTGAGGCAGAAACCCCACAGATGGCGAGTGATGGAGCACCCTACCCCATGGGGGAGAACCTGTTCAGGGTCGGAGAGGCCCCTTGGCCAGCCTCCACACCCCCGTTCCCAGCCAGAAGCACCCAGACATCACGGGAAAGGCCTGCCCATGTTATTCCAAGTCAGAACAGAAACAAAGGAAAAGCAACCTCCCGAGGAAGGTGCCTGAGCTCTCCAGTCCTGGAGCACACAAACCCCGGGCTCTCCCCGGCTCCCCAGTTCCCAGAGAGTTCGGAGGAACACAGCATGTTTTCAGTGCGGATCTGATGCCAACTTGGACCCTTCTGCAAGTTGCTCCTTGTACATTTCACCCCGTTGCTGTTGATGACACACAAGTTTCTCAGGCAGCCAGGCACCCCACCGGAGGAGGGATGGCCCCTTGGTGTAGGGGGACACCCCCCCACCCCCCACCTACCTCCTCTGGAACATGCCCCCTAGGAACTTAAAGGAGCAGTGCCCAGCAAACAAAATAATTACAGCTGCATATGCCACAGGTTTTACTGCTGCCTCTGTTGCCCCCCTTCTTGGGCAAGACACGTATGGGCCAGCCCTGCAGCCTCTCATTAGATGAGTAGCCCCATGGATTTAAATAGGGCTACTTTCCTGAATAAGTGCTGAATGGCTGAGGGGATAGTCGCTCTGTGCCTCAATTTACCCATCTGCAAAGTGGGGCTAATAACACTTCTCTGCTTTGCAGGGGGGTGTATGTGGTTAAAATCACAAGTGAGTATAAAGTACTTTGAGGTCCTCAGGCAGAAGGTGCTAAAGACCTGCAAACTCTTATTCATCAATTGTACAGCACTCACATGACATGGCCCTATCTATGGGACTTGTCTGGGCACCTCACAGTCTTCAACAGATTAGCCTGGCACACCTTGTGAGGCAGGGCAGTGCTATCAACTCAAATTTACAAATAGGAAACTGAGGCACAGAGAGACTCACCAGGACATAAGCCCAGATCTCCCGAGTAGAACACTTCTGCCCTAACATCCAGAGCACCCTTGCTGGCTAGGGATCACGTCCCAGGAGATGCTGCCTGTATTTTAAGAAGGGAGGATCCCCCCAAATGTTCCCCCACTCCCAGTAGCCTGTGACTAACTTTGCCTCCCAGGGAGACAAATGTCACAGAGGAGTTTAAGGTGGAGCAGAGTCTTATGCTTGGGTCTTCTAAGTCCTAGCCTAGTACTCTAACCACTGAACCATTCTTCCTGACGGTCCTTGCACTTGACCATTCCACTGGTATGACATAGCCCCTGGAGTTCAAAACTGCGGCGACCATCCACCCCCTTTTTAAAGGGACAGTCCCATTTTTGGGACTTTTTCTTATATTGGTGCCTATTCCCCCCTACCCCCATCCCATTTTTCCACAGTTGCTATCTGGTCACCCTACTCAAAACTAACCACTTCAGCTCTGCCTCCTCCCTGCGCCTAGCCCATCGTATCAGTAAAATGTGGGAGGTGGAAGAACCCCCCAGACCCTCTTGTATTTGAAGCAAGCAGGCCCCCGCTGGGGCACCTGTTTTAAATAATTCAGGCACGGCGCTGCCCAAGCAGCGTGGGCTCGGGTGGGTTTTAATAAACACAGCCATAATGTGACATGCAATTTATTATTCAACTTAAAGCAGAAAGAGGCAGGGAAGAGAGGAGTTTAATAAAACCGGCCGGCTTCCCAATATTAGTCACAGCAAACAGATGAGAGTCTGCAGGTCTGGCTGGGCTGTTTTAATGAATAACAGCCAAGCTGGTCTCCTGAGATGCCGGGGTCCTGCATCGGGGAGGGGGAGCTGGTGGTGGCTGGGGGTTTCTTTGCTAGACCATCTGTTTGCAACTAGCCCCTTTGATAGCTCCCCTATTAAACTCCTAGCAGCGCATCACCTAATGCTCAAAGAGATGAGCCTATACCAGGGCTTCAGCTAGGGTGACCAGACAGCAAGGATGAAAAATCAGGACTGGGGGGGGGGGGGGGGTAATAGGAGCCTATATAAGAAAAAGACCCCAAAATCAGGACTGTCCCTATAAAATCAGGACATCTGGCCAACCTACTTCAGCACCCAGGCTGGGCTTGATCGATTACCCAACATGGGATTGAAGCAGCACAGGCTAGAGAGAAACTCAGGCTCTGGGTCTCCAGCCACCTCAGTGAAGTCAGCCCGGGGTAGTAACCGCAGCTGAGACAGGCATGTTCTTTCCAGTGCAAAATAGCAGAGACACAAATCCCAGGCCCTACCCACACCCCTTGACTGCAACTTTCAAAATTCAGCCCTAGAGAGTCTGCATAGTGGGGGAGACACTCATTAGCAGCAACTTCCTCTAGTGTTACTGGGACACCCACAATCAGCTCACCCCTGCGTACATGACCTCAGTCTTCCCTCCCTCCCCCACTCACTGTGGGGATTTTATAGCCCTTCTGCTCCCACCAAGCCTGGAGCCTCAGGCCAGCAAAGGCAACTAACCCACCTTGAGCTCCTCTTGATAAAAAACCTCCTGCTTTAACCTGTCCCCTCCCCAGTCAGGGCATTTAGAGGCAGGACAATAACAGGAAACAATCCCCACCCTTCAACCTGTCCCCTCCATGCAGCTGAACCAACCGTGCCCCACCCCTGCTAAACCCAGCCCCACCTGCCCTTCTTCCCACTGAGCATGCTCCAGGAAGGCTTTAAAAGGGAGAGCATGAGCACCCACAGCCTCTTAAAGAAAATCCTGGGGGTTGGGTGTGCAAAGGAGGGTGGAACAGGCTTCTGAGAAAGGGGGCATTATTCCTTAGGGAGATCCTGGATTTAATGCTCCTTCCCCTAAAATTAGCTTGGGCAGGAGATGTCTCAGCCTGTTCCCCTGCATAGGTGACCAGCTCACCTGCTCTGCTCTGTGTGATTAGCGATGGGGGGCTGGGATGGAGGAGCAGCTGCAGAGCAGTGTGTGTAGAGAGCCCAGGCCTGGTTTTAGGGGAGATTGGCTGAGCTGCAGGGGGTGGGGGAGACCGTGCTGCAAACTAGAATTGAGAGAATGGCAAACCATGCCGTGGGGCAAGGGAAGGCATCGCATAGAGGGGTTGCTTCAGCGTCTGACTGGGCTGCCTTGGCAGATCCCGTAGGCTGCGAGGCAGGAGTAGCCAGTAGGAGGCAGGACAGGCTTGGAAAACCCAGGGGAAACTTAGCATTGACCCAGGAGAACACGTCCCTTCCATCCGCATGTGTAAGGAAATAGTATCGCTCAGCCCCTCTCCTCAGCACCATCCCGGCCCATCACACGCTCTCGCCAGTGGACTTAGGCTGGAGATGAGCTGCAAGGCGCTCTTTAGTTAAATGGACCATATAGGTGTCCCTAGCCTGTTTGTCGGAGGGGGTGATGGATGGCAGGAGAGAGATCACTTGATCATTACCTGTTAGATTCACTCACTCCAGGGCACCTGGCATTGACCACAGTCAGTAGACAGGGCACTGGGCTAGATGGACCTTTTGGTCTGACCCAGCACGGCCATTCTTCAGTGGGGCACCCCCGTGTCTGATGGTACCGTAGCTGCTGTTGGCTGAGACTCCGTATGCTAGTCGGATGACCACAGTTGTGGGTCTACAACATGGGGGAGCCCAGTGTGATTCCAAATCATGCCCCAGGCCTCAGGAGGGTTTCACTTCATAAGAAGGGATAGTGGGCTCAGTGCTGTATGGAGACATAGAGGGGGCCAATCCATGTCTGGAACAGGGGAATAGCGCCATCCAGTGGACAGGCTCTGGAATTGGGAGTCAGAAGAAAGCGGGGTTCTAATCCTGGCTCTGCTATAGGCTTCTTAAATGTTCCTGGGTACGTCTCATTAACGTCTGTCTATTGCTCCCTGCCTCAGTTTCCCCATCTGTATAAATGAGCATAATGCTGCCTGCCCCTGTGATCTGCTTATGTTTTGTTACAATCTACTCCCTGGGGCAATTCTGCACCAACAAATGAAAAATACTGTGCACCATATTTTAAAATTCCTCATATTTGATTTGGCAAAATAACACAGTAGACTCACACCACCTTCAATTATTTGGGTAGTTTATTTCAAAATACCCGTCAGCAAGTCTGTCTGTAACGATACAGACACACAGAAGATTCAGGAAATGTGTTTTGGCAAACGGATTCCTTGGTAGCTATATTAATACAGAACTTTGAGAAACAATTCATTTAAACGGCAATACAGAACTGCATGTCTCATACCCCTCAGATGCAGGGCAAAGGCTTGGGGGAGTCAGGGAGGGGGATGTAATTCCTGGGGATGAACTTGGACAGTTGTTGGATGTGGCTGGGAGAAACATAGAACAGTTTTTGGAGGGAGGAGGGGCTGTTCGGGACCCTCTCCCATGCAGACCCCTGGCTTACCCCTACCCTCTCCCATCAGCTGCAGACAGGAGGAAACCAGCCCCGCATAAGTCTGTAGTAGCTTTGCTCAGGTGGCCAGGTGTGGTGTGGGTTCTATTTCCAGACCTGGGCTCCCCTCCCCCAATCAAAATTCATTTGGGAGCAGGGTTGCCAGTCCCACCCCTGGCGGTGCCCATTTTGGTTCACATGGGGCTGCAACCTCCAGCTGAACAGCTGAGACAGGAGAGTTTCCATCATTTAAAAAAAAATCTTTTGTTCCAAAAATTTCAGGTGACTCATGTGAGGTTTCTGTGTCATCGATCCTGAAATACAAACCCTTGATCTGACTAGGGTGACCAGATGTCCCGGTTTTATAGAGACACCCTGCAATTTTAGGGTCTTTTTCTTACTATAGGCTCCTATTACCCCCCACCCCCTGTCCCAGTTTTTCATATTTGCTGTCTGGTCACCCTAAATCTGACCCCTCCTCCCAGCCCAAACCCCTCTCATTGGCCAGTGGGGGATGGGGGATTCCAGGCTAGCTGAGTGGATAAACCCATAGGCTCTGGAGATACAAAGAACTGTTAGGGTCCTACCATCTTGCTGGGATTATGTTGCGTTCATGGCATAGAGAGAAATTAGATTCCGCACCCAACCCTGCTCTTTCTGGAAGCTTGCAACATCCCAGAACTTTATTTCTTAGAATCTAAAGGCTCTAACATATGAACCCCAAAGGGGTGTGAGACAAAGCAGGCTGCTCCCTAAAGCAGAGGCAACACTTGCCCACCATGGGCTAGGCTGGCTTGTGCAGACTGCTTGCTGAAGCCCCAGATCACATGCTTCCCTAGAAAGCCCCCTGGCCCATGAGCAGAAACCCCCGGAGAATTAAAGTGCTAGTCTTAGCCAAAGGCAGGGCTGTCCACCTCCCTGCTGATGCAGCATGGAGCATTCGTGTGTCGCGCCATCTAACGTTCCTTCCAGTGTAGCCCTGACCAACAGTGGAAGCAATTCTACCGAGCAGGCCTCATCCCATATCTTAACCAGGGCTCTCCAGCTAGATAAAGCCATGTAAATGGCCTTTTCCTCCCGCCTTATCTGAAGGGCGGCGGTGTCGCCCGGGAAGTGGCTTTTCAATATTTTCTCAAGTGGGTTGATAGCAGATGTGTCAAGACTGAAGTTTTCTTTGCACGTGTTGTGTGTTACATACGGAGACTGGGCTATATATGTGTTGATGTAACGACCAGCCTGACTCAGTGCTCAACTGCCGCACGAGGTTTACTCGTGAGTTGATTACGAAGGGACTTATTTTAATATAGGTTTTTTGGGAGATTCCTCCTCCCACATTATCTACATCTACATTATCTACATTCCTCCCCCTCCATTATCTACAGCCACATCCCCTCTCTCAGGGATGGTCCCTGAGAGAGCCTGGGATGGGTCCATTAAGGGATTTGAAGACTAGAAACAGGACTTTGACTGATAAATTCTAGGGCCGAAAGGGACCAGAGAACTTCCCTGAAATTCCTATGGGAACTCGAGCGGAATTTTTAGAGAAAACAGCCCAGCTTGATTTGAACATCGCCAGCGATGGAGAATCCCCCAAGACCCCTGGTAAATGTTCCAATGCTTAATTACTCCATTGGACCCAATGAAACAATGGAGGAAGCAGAGCACAGCTGGGATGTGTTCCCTGCCACTAGGCCTGCTGAGGAAGTGGCCGGCTGTGTGTGGATCAGCTGGAGTTTCCGGCTGGCTGTGAGTGATAATCCAAAGTAGGGGCTTGAAGGGATCAAATTCCTGGTTCATGTGGCTTAGGAGCCTCATCTCAGAGGGTGGGGAAGTCTCCTGGAAATTGGGCGGTAGAAGCTGTTCCTGGTCAGGTGTTGCTTGTGTCTCAAGAATCAGGGATGTGTCTAGCTGGATGCCAAGTGCCTCCGGTACAGAAGCTGTGTCCTGGTCTTTGGGAGCAGCTCAAGCCACTTCCCTCTTCTTCCAAGCGTTGCTCCGTTCTTGCCTGGGTTGAGCTTCAGCCAGCTGCTTATTATCCCTCGCAGGCATGACAACACCCATGAAAGGTCGTATCTGCTTGAGGATAAGTGGGACAGCTTGGAGATCTCCACAAATGGGTGGCAATGGGACACACTGCGGGCTGGGGGAGACACAAACCCTTTCTTCTGAGGGTCTCCTGCAGGTGTGCAACAGGAAAGGACACGACAGAGCCCCACAGGACACCACATGTGAGGGCTCTTGGAGATGAGGTGCATTGGACCCATCACTGCTCTTTGGGATCCATTGATGAGAGATAACTGGGTCCAGGACTGAGCGGTGCCAACAAACCACCATGTAGGCTGCGTCAGCACCCCCTTGTGGTCTGCAGAGAAGTTCAGCCTGATTGTGAGCCATGGGTGGGTGCTATTGGGGGGAGAAGTTCCTGCTGCTCTTTCTCTGGCCAGAGAAGGCACATTGATTTGCACGACTGTTCTTCCCCATGTTGTGTGTAGATAGCCTTGTCTGTAGGGCTTGTGAATGGCAGTCGTTCATTAGCAATCCTGTTATCACTTTCCACTGGCCACGGTTCTACAGGGCTTTGACTCTCCCTGGGCATCCCTTGTACAGGGGAGCTCATTCGATGGAGTAAGCAGAGAACTATTGGAAGGGACAGGATGTGGGTCTGAGAACTGGTGAAGGCAGTTTGGGTTTATGGGCCGGTTTGTTTATTCATGAAACAAAAGCGAAAATAGGTACAAACCAGCCTATCCTCTCTGTCACTCACAGACAACACAGGGCAGGGGTACTCCAGAATTCAGGAATGACCTTAAAAACTCAAACCAGCTCTGAAACAACCCTACAAAAATGAAGAGTTTGAATAATCTAGTGTATGTTTCCTGAGCAGCCTGCTGGGCCAGTAATGTGAGAGGATGCCATGTTGGTAAAACTAAACTGGCTCTTTATTCAGAGAACAATTTACAGAGATGCTGCAACTGCAGCTAGCATGCCAGCCATGTGCACACAGACTGACTTCCTGGTACCTCCTCCAAACTCTTCCCTGCTGCAACTCAGGCTCCTCATTCCAAGTTCCAGGCAGGTTGCTACATCCTGTCCACTGCACTCACCTCCCCCCCGCCCCCCAAAAAAAAAATCCAATGAAGCATAAAGTAAACAAGCAAGTACTGCATGACAATCCGGCATTGAGAAACACCCCTACAATAGCAAACCAGGGTGCTCTGCGTTCCTAGCCAGCAAAGCAGTTAGGCATGTGCTTCAAGTTAAACACATGCTCATGTGCTTTCTGGATTGCAACCTTAGCCAGCTCATGAAGATGTTTAGAGCGAAGATGTCCAGAATTATGGGCCAGCTTTTTCACTCTATGTGCTCTGTTTCCAAACAATTACGGGAGTGACATAAATATTGGTGAGGCAATAAGAATGTAGGACGCGGGTTGTGGGTCAGGTCCTTCTCCTCCGGAGGCACTTGCCCTAGAAATAAGATGGTCTCAATGAATGAACAGCCAGCGAGCACCCAGAGTTACAATTAGCAAATGAAAGTCCATTGCATGGCAAAGATTTCCCCAAGGACCTGCTGCTGTCTCTTGGCTTGTTCACCTCAGGGTGGTGGGGAGGCTGGAGGTAGGATATGGAGCCAGTGTCCATTCTTCCCGAGGGGCGGGGGGAATGGGAAATGCGGGGACAGAGCTGTCGGTGGGATCAGAGAAGCAGTCCACGTTTGTGTGTGAGCTGGAGTCAGCAAAGAGCACAGGCAGCCATCCGTTCATAAAGCCCCCAAGAGCGCTGGCTTCAGTCATTCCTGACACCCGGCTTTGGGTTATCTCCCGGAGCTCTGCGCGGTGAAACGGCTTATCAAACAGCAGCTTAGCTGGCTGTTGTCTCTCCTCGCTGCAATTCCCAGCCCGGGGCTGCTCTCTGTCACCTTCCTCCTTTGTGACAGCCAGAGGCGGGCGGAAATCAGAGCCTTGACTCTGCTCTCTCACAAACCAAAGGCGTTTTCGGGGCAATGGATCCAGATCCCAGCCTTTGGGTCTGGGCCCCAGAAAACAACCGCTGCAGCTTCCTAAAAGTAGAACCAAAATCCCAAGGAACCTGAGGTATCCTAGAACTGTTGAGCTGGAAGGGACCTCGAGAAGTCACCTGCTCAGCCACTGTGCTGAGGCAGGACCTAGTCAACCTAGATCATCTCTGACAGGTGTTTGTCCAGCCTGTCCTTAAAAACCTCTGTTGATGGGGATTCCACGACCTCCTTGGGAAGCGTGTTCCAGAGCTTAACTCGCCTTAGAGTTAGAAAGTGATTCTGAATCTCCAACCTACGCCTCCCTTGCTGCAGACTAAACCCAGCTCTTCTTGTCCTACCTTCAGTGGACTTGGAGAACAATTGATCTCTGTCCTCTTCCTAACAGCCCTTAAGACACTTGCAGACTGTTCCCAGGTCCCCCCCTCCTCAGTCTTCCTTTTGCAAAACTAAACAGGCCCAGTTCTTTTAACCTTTCCTCACAGGTCAGCTTTTCTCAACCTTCTCTCATGTTCGTTGCTCTCCTCTGGACTCTTCCTAGTTGTCCTCGTCTTTCCAGATGTGCAGTGCCCAGAATGGGACATGGGGCTCCAGATGAGGCCTCACCAGGGCAGAGCAGGGTAGGGCAGTTGTGTCCTGTGGCTTCCGAACACTCTTGTTAGTACGCCCCAGAATATGAGCCTTTTTCTCAGCTGTGTCATGTGTTTGTGATCCACTGGGATCCCTGGATCCTTTTCAGCAGTAGAACCGCCCAGCCTTTTGTGTTTGTGTATTTAATTTTTCCTTCATAAGTGTAGCGCTTTGTACTTGGTCTGGTTTGGGGATGGGAGACCTCCAAGGAAGCAGGGCTGGTTATTCAGTGGGCGACTCCCTTCCCTATGGCTCAGTACTTGGGGGTTCTGTGCTGCTTGATTTGGTTGACATAAAACCAATTTTCCAGAAAGGTGAAAGGGATGAGATGCTGGTTCCCATCTCCCAGTTTGGGCCATTACCTTGTGGCTTCCTAAATTCCCCCTGCAGTGTCAACTGGAAGAATAATTCTTCACTTCCAGTCCTTACCACTTGGTGCAGCATCACTGTGTATTGTTAAAACAGCTGTCCCGCTCCACCTCAGAGGTGGCTGCATTGCCATGCAACTGGTGAAGCGAGTCCTGTATGTGACTTATAATTCACCTAGTGATCTTTTGGGGGGTTCGATGTACACTGGTTGGAGTCACAGTTCAAATGATTTTGCTGTCACAGATTTGATGATAATATTTCACCATGGGAATCACATGGGCTATGAGAAGGTGATTTGGGGAACAAAAATGATTAGGGGGATGGGCCAGCTTCTGTATAAGGAGAGATCAATAATACTGGGATTTTTCAGCTTGTAAAAGAGATGATTAAGTGGGGATATGATAGAGGTCTACAAAATCATGACTGGAGTAGAGAAAGTAAATAAGGAAGTGTTATTTACTCCCTCTTATAACACAAGAACCAGGGGTCACCCAATGAAATTAATAGGCAACAGGTTTAAAACAAACAAAAGGAAGTATTTCTTCTCACAAAGCAGAGTCAACCTGTGGAACTACATGCCCAAGGATATTGTGAAGGCCAAGACTATAACAGGGTTTCAAAAGGAACTAGATAAATTCATGGAGGATGGGTCCATCAATGACTATTAGCCAGGATGGGCAGGGATTGTTTCCATATCCTCTGTTTGCCAGAAGCTGGGAATGGGTGACAGGGTATGGATCACTTGATGGTTCCCAGTTCTATTCATTCTGTGGCACCTGGAACTGACCATTGTCAGAAGACAGGATACTGGGCTAGATGGACCCTTGGTCGGACCCAGTCTGGCCTTTCTTATCTTCTTAACTAAAGCTTGCATCAGCTAGGGGTGTGAAGTTGGTGGGGTTTTTATTTCGGTACTGAAGCAGATTGTCTCAGGGTATTTGGGCGTTCTTATGCTATGTTCTTATGTGATAACTGCATCTACCAGCTGCATACAGCAAGGAGGAAAGAGTCCCACCCACAGTCATGATGAGTAACTATGTGTGATGAGCCCCAGCATGGGTCATCAATAGGGGAAAAACCTAGACCTTCAGCACCAAAGCATGTCCCTCTATCACTTGAGCTAAAGGAGTAAATTTCCTCCCCACTTAGCAGTAGAAGGCTGTTATCCTTTAGCTGAGCGGCCACTAGTGAGGAATCCGGCACACCCACTGCCAGCGTGATACACCCGGTGTGCAACTTTTAGACAACTGGGAAGACCTACCTGGGAAGGGCGGTCCCGTAACCTCTTGCATTCTAAAAGCACCGTTCACTGCAAAGCCATTCACAAAGGATGGGAACATCCAGGAATTGTTCCACTGGGGACTACTGGGAAAGGAGGGTTGGGCAAAAGTTCTTATATTAGCCAAACATTCGTTCTTCTGTTTAAAGGTCCCTGGTGGAATTCAGTGTGTCAAATCACTTCCCTTCCTTCTTTCTTCCAGCAACTGAGAGGCAGAACAATAGGCAGAAAGCTGCCCTCATTGTCTTTCTACATCAAGGTCATTAGGAGAGGGAAGGGGGTCAGATCTGATTCAGAGACTATTCCAAGAGCCAGAGAGTTTAAGTCCAGAAGGGACTCTAAAATTCACCTTGTCTGAGCTCCTGAATATCTCAGGCCAGAGAATTTTGCCCGGTTACCCCACCGCTAAACTCAACCACTGGTGTCCGATGAAAGCACATCGTTCAGTCTGAATCTGAAGCCATCAAGAGAACCCACCACTTCCCTTGGTAGCCGTGGGGGTTGATCAACCTCGCTGTTCAAAGTCTGCACCTTATGTCTCCTTTGAATGTGTCTGATGTCAGCTTCCAGCCTTTGGTGCTTGTTGTTTTTGCGCTTGATTAAAGAACTGGGTATTTTCTCCCCAGGAGTGGACTTCTGCACCCTGATCAATTCCCTGCTTGATCTGCTGGGGCTGGTAAGGCCCTTGATCAGAGCAGTAGATTTCCCAGTTTGCCATGGGCCACAGCTGGGTAGAAATGGACTCCCCTTGCAACCTATCCGTGCTGCTTCCCGCATGGGCCAGAAAGAGTCGCTCAAAAGAAAGGTAAAGTGCCTCTCTGGGTTGAGTGTGTTGCCTCCATAGTGAGCTTAGTTCCTTCCAGCCTAGGATCCCATCCCCTCCCATAGCCAGATCTTGCATGGCTACACCAAGGCTACAAACAGCTGGACTTGGGGAATGAAGGGTTAAGCTTTCCAGGGTCTCAGAAGATCGAGTCAAACCGACGGCACTAAACAAAACCCAAACACCCCCCCTGCCCCCGCCCTTATCCACCTCTTTTATCTGCAGCCCTGAAGAGGAGGGAAGTCAGGGCACTTCCCCTGTTAGCATCTGATGGGGAACAGAGCTAGCGCCAGGCGGAAATTGGTCACGACCATGTGCAGGGATGGGGAATTGGGCTGGTCAGCACGGACAGATAAGGCTGAAGAGTAATGAACTCCTGCCCCCGGGGGAGGTGGTTTTCCTGGTGAATGCTGCGGGCTGAGCCTCCGGCTCTTTAAATGCACAGTTGTCGCGTCACAGAGACTTGGGAACAGAGGATCGGGTGGGGAACAGCTTCAAACCCGTCGTTCCACCCAAGGTGACTTTGGTCCCAATTCTGCTCTCAGCCAGACCCGTGCAATCCCACTCACCCCCAGTGGACGTCCAATGAGCTCTTTGGATAGGGCCCATGGATTGAGGGAAACAGGACATGGGAAAGGACATCTGGCGGGAAGTGGTTGATTTCACTGGAAATACAATTCACCAGGCATCCAGGGGACTGGAGCCTTCCTCACGGAGTAACTGGATGAGCCGGTTCTCACTTGAGAAAGCCATTCCCATGTGTTTGGTGGTCTGCTTGTCTCTAACCCTTCTCTAGTGCGCTGGTGTCCAGGAGCTAAGAGTTGGGAGTCTCAGCACAGTCGCTAAGGGTGGAACAGACCTTGGTGTTTCAACTACCCTGTGCCCTAGAACCAGGCCTGCCAGGGCCAGTGTTCCACTCCCTCTGTCTGTGCTTGGACCAGTTCTATGCCTAGAGAGTTTGCAGCCGTTAAAGCTCGACGGGTGCGTTCCGATTATCTAGTCTGACCTGCAAAACGCAGGCCTGAGAACCTCGCTAGCAATTCCTGCCCTGAGCCCTGTCACGTGCGGTAACACGAGGGCCGCTCTGCCCGAAAGCCAGCTGCTGCTTCGGGTTGTCAATCCTGCGCTGCGTTGGTTTGAGGGATAAAGGCTTGCGAACGTGCCGTGGGTTTTGGCTCCGTGTTTAATTAACTTTGAAGGGCTCCCGCTGATCTCGGGCTCTGCAGCCTTGAGTGACTTTCTGGAAAAGAGCTTTATTAAAAAAAGGAGAGTCTTGGCTCTGACGTGCAGCATTTCAAAGGGAAAAGTCATTATTTCAGCTCGTTTGTGTGCGGAGAAGGAGGCGAGCTCGTGGAGATCTTAAATGAGTCGTCTGCACACAGGGAGTGTGTGTGTGTGTGTGGTGATCTGTGATCAGATACTTAAGCACTGTGATGGGTTTGGAACTGCTCTGGAATAATTGACGAATGCTGTTGTATACTGATCTGGTCGTTGGAATGGTCACTCTGTGGCTACGTTGCTTTTGTTTAATAGGAGCCTCTCATGAGCCAAGCAGGAAGGAAAAAACAGCTCAAGAGAAGTCACCCCACACTAAACCCTTGAGGGCTGTTATGGGACAATGGCTCTCAGGAGCCTGGCTTGGCCTTCTGCAGAACCTACCAAACTAGTGTGGACGAGCAGGCCCGGGAACAGACAAGAACAGAGGGACAGCTGGGGTAAATGGGCTGTCTCTAGGAAAGGACGAGCAGGCCTGGGAACAGACAAGAACAGAGGGACAGCTGGGGTAAATGGGCTGTCTCTAGGAAAGGAGGTAATTTGTTGCTGGGGAACTGTCCCAGGAAACCAGATTGAGGCAGGTACCCACTGGGGACAGCGCAGGTTAGCATCAGGGTGGGTCAGAGACACGGGTGCGTAGGTGGTTTGCAAACCCTTTATTCTCTCTGATGGTTCCTACTTGTGAATAAACAAGGCACTTGTTCAGGGTGGCTGGCGGGTGTTTCTAGTCGCGACTGGTCATTGGCTCCCAAAGGGAGGAACGGCAGGTGTCGAAGCACTGGAGATACCCAGGAGATGGTGGCCTAGGGTGGGAGAACTGTGGTATCCCAGCCCTTGGACTCAAGCCATTGCAGGGTGCGGAGGGGGCGGGAACTGGGGAACTTGGCTTCTGAATGGCGTGGGCACAGATTCCTGCTTCCATGCCTTCAATCTGCCCACCTGAGAAGAGCTCACGAGCTAAGCAAGGTTGGGCTTGGTCAGGGGAGACCTCCAGAGTGTTTCAAGCAGAGGTGCTGGTGCACTGGCTGGGAGAGTGATGCACCCTGTGGGGCTCGTATACCAGTAGCAAACGGCGAGAGCCATGGGGCCCACAGAGGGGACGAAACCCCCCAGATTTAGACTTAGGTGATGACTAGCCTTGGACTTAGAGGGCTGCAGTTTGCTGTGATTTCTTGCTCCAAGTGGCCTTCTGGCTCTGGAGGGGTTGCCTTGGGGGATGTGGGGAAAGGTGCAAGTTGGAGCAGAGCCGGGCCCGTCACTTCCACTGCAATGAGAGGAAAGAATCATTGAAAATAAGAGGAAGGGGCCTGGAAAAACTGAACTCCTTCATCCATGCAGGTCGGCAGCCAGTGCTGTTTGTGTAGCAGTCATTTTGCTGGCACGCTATTGCTGGGTAAGTCGGCATGGGGGCATTAAAGCTGCTGTATAACCGGTATTTAAGAAGGTGGGAGGGGCAAGGAGCTTGGGGTAGGCTCCAGCTCAGAGCCCCCCATTCATATTCCGCTGTTTGGCTGAAAGGAGGGTTGGGATCTCATGGTCTCCCCCATCAGCCTCCTTGGAGATGCCTTCTTCCTGGTGCTCATGTTGATCAGTCCCTAGAGCAAAACGCACTGCCAAGGCAATGAATGCACCAGGGGCCAAATATCTCCAAATAACTCCCCTGGGGGAAGGTGTCTCCGGTCACTTCCTGAGCCCTTCCCCGGCCAGGCTTCCTCGCTCATTTCCAGGAGCTGAACCTCTGAATCCAATAGCGCGTCCTAGATCTCTTTGCCATGTGGGGCAGCCTCCCTCCGGGCTTTTGCTCAGGCAAAACTCTTTTGTCTTTCAGTGGACAAGCAAATGAATCGATTCCTTGGTCAGACATCCCCCTCTGCCCCCGCAGCATCTGCATCCCTGAGGTTATCACAGGTGAAGGGGAGACCCCTTAAAATATAGGTAGCACGTCTTGGGTGCAATCCCCGAAAGGACGCATGGTGCAGTGGTTACGGCACTCACTTAGGAGACCTGGGTTTGAGTTCCTGCTTGGGTCAGTCCCGTAGGATACGTCCACAGTATGAAATTAGGTCAAATTTATAGAAGTTGATTTTTTGGAAGAGATTTTATCCAGTCGATTGCGTGTGTCCCCACTAAGTGCGTTAAGTCGGTGGAGTGTGTCCACAGTACCGTGGCTAGCATCGACTCTCAGAGTGGTGCACTGTGGGTAGTTATCCCACGGTCTCCGCTGCCCATTGGCATTCTGGTTTTTTGAACGGAGTTCTGCCTGCACAGATTCTTCTCCCCATACTATGATTGGATCCAGCACCTCCCATTCGGTCCATGTTGGAGCTCTTTTGCGATTCTGGGACTGCAGGAAATGAAATTCAAAAGTTCCTGGGGCTTTTCCTGACTACCTGGCTAGTGCATCTGAGTTGAAAGTGTTGTCCAGAGCGGTCACAATGAAGCATTCTGGGATAGCTCCCGGAGGCCAATACTGTTGAATTGCATCCACAATACCCCAAATTCGAACCAGCGAGGTCGATTTTACCACTCCTCCCCTTGCCAGGGAGGAGTACAGAAATCGATTTTAAGAGCTCTTTAAGTTGACAAAACCAGGTTGGTTGTGTGGACGGATTTAGTTTTAATTCGCCATAATGCGGCTAAATTCGACCTAATCGCGTACGGTAGACCAGGCCTCAGTCTTGCTGTGGATCAGTTCTTCCTCTGCAGTGGTGCCAGAGCACTGTCTGGCAGCACCAGTGGAGTCAATACTTTCAAGATTGTGCGGGGCTCAGACGCTGCAGTAACGGGCCATAGAAATGACAAAAAGGGAGGCTAAAATTAAAGCCTGTCACCAAAAGGCCCCGGGCTGCCCCTCCTGGTCTGAAGCCATAATGAAGACAGACACTGCACGGTGCTTTGGCAGCTCCACTGACATCAGCCCCTCCGCGCATGCAAGAGCTAAACCAGATCCCAGCCGCTCTCCTCTGAAAACTCCAAGGGGAGAGGAAAGAATCCATCTTCCTGAGCGTCGCCCTTGGGATGATGAACAGTTCCGAACCGTCCTGGAGCGGAAAACACGGGCCCCCGCTACCGACGTCACTGGGAATTCCAGAGTGGGAAGGGGGAAAGCTGGGGGAGGAAGGGAAAACAGACAGACTAGAGCAGGATGAATGAAATTCTGTGGCTGGTGAGAAAATGCAAAATTTCAGTTTTTAACTGAAATTGGGCAGGTTTTGAAAAACATTTTAAAAATTCTATTTGCGGGGTTTTTAGGGAAACTCCTTCCACAAGTGGAAGCAAAATTGGATGGACATGAAAATATTTTTATTTCATCAAAAATCTGAGTGGGAGAATAAATCATTTCCCAGGCGGCCCTAACTTCCCCTCCAGGAGATGGTCAGGGCCACATTTTCAGAGTGTAATTTTTGCAAATAACACTTTTCCTTTCTACATAGTCTACAGACATCAATGAACCAACCTCTTAATTTGAGCTATGCAATGTATTCCTAGCCAGCAATTTATTAGCCCTATGATCCTCTTTGGAATTTCTCTGTGAACAGATCACATTTTGATGAAAGAGCGACGTGAAACTGCTTCTCAACTGTTTATATTTCCACCTATGAGTCAGTCGCTCATGAGCTCTTTGCCACAAATATTGCTTTGAAGGACCAGACAGTCACAAATCAACCCCTGGTGTGTTCTGATTGGCCATATAAGTCACATGGTACTTTTCTGTTTCCCAACTGGAACTCTTAGAATGAGGTGTCTGACAGACACACTCACCATCATGAATCTGGGATTTGATTTCCACACATATACTCCAGTGGGCACATGGGAATGTGTGAGTTTTGCAGCCAAGGACCAGTCTGCACTAGAAAGTTAACTTGACCCAGCTACATTGCACAGGGGTGTGAAAAATTCACATCTCTGAGAGCTGGAGTTAAGCCGATCTAGCCCCCTAGATAAATTCATGGAGGCCAGGTCCATCAATGGCTATTAGCCAGGATGGGCAGGGATGGTGTCCCTAGTCTCTGTTCGCCAAAAGCTGGGAATGGGTGACAGGATGGATCACTTGATAATTACCTGTTCTGTTCATTCCCTCTGGGACACCTGGCATTGGGCACCATTAGAAGACAGGATACTGGGCTAGACGGACCCTTGGTATGACCCAGTCTGGGCATTCTAATGTTCAGTGTAGACAACGCTAGGTGGATGGAAGAATTCTGCCGCTGACCAAGATACCACCCCTCAGAGTGTGGGCTTACGGCTGTGATTGAAAGCCCCTTCTGCTGCTGTCTGTCTACACTACAGCGTTGTAGCATTTTTAGTGTAGATGCAAGTGAAAACAATGGGAGTGGCAGATGTTCAGTCCCTCTGCAACGCAGGCCCATGAGGTCTCAGGTGGGACACCTAAAAATTTAGATGCCCAAAACCAGTGGCCATTTCTGAACTTTTTGGCCTACAAGACTTTTCAAAGGTGACTTTGGAAGTCAGCGGTGGAGTTGGGACTAGAAGCCACATCAGCTGATTCAGGGTCCTGTGGCTGTATTGCCGCACCACCATTCATCTAACTTGCATTAGCATCATAGGAGAGTTCGGCACGGGAAATATGGTAATGGCACATTCCTGGGGTTCCACCGCTACCTTCGACTCAGGTGTATTTAGGAGCTAGAGCCGGCTGAAAGTTTGCTGTCAAAACATTTTTGGAATGATGGATCTTCTTTGGACCAAAGACCAACTTGCAAAAACCACAATCCATGTTTCCCGTGTCGAAAATCTGTCCCATAGTCTGTTCTCTGTCCACTCCGAGCTAACAGAAACCCTGTATGCACAAGCAGAACCTTTCCCCAAATTGGTGCGTCTCTGAGACCATTGCAGGGTAATGAGTTTAATCATGGCACAGAGCAAGATCTGTATACAGTCCCCACGGTATCAATTATTTATCTGATCAGTGATTCCTCTGAGAGGCCGGGAGTGGGGGGAGGTGGAACCCTCAGATAAAGGAATGTAAAACGAGGCTGTAAATTAACTCCTCTCCCTAGTTAATTCACTAACCCGCGCTGCACAGCACGCACACAGAGCTGCAAGGGTTAATGCTTTTTTCTCTCAGAGGGGCCCCCCCCCCCCCCCCCCCCCCCCGCGCTCCCAGCTGCTCTCGAATGATATAGTCAGGCCCAGAGTTCACGGGAGCTGTACCTGCGCTTTGTCTTCATCTGTCACCCCTCCTGACAGTCAGATCCATCTTAAATTGGGAGAGAAGGGGGGGAAAGCAATAATTAACCTCTGTGCAGCCCGCTCCCGAAATACCGCAGCCCGGTGATGCACAAGGAGATGTCCCTGACACTTTTATTGCTATGCCGTGCCCCCGGTCTGTGTGGAGGAGTGAATTCTGCAGGGCTGGGATACCTGAGACTCTCATTCCTGTCGGAGAGACGTTGGCACTTGCAGCCTGTCCCAGCTGGAGCGCATTAATGAACGTTCACCACCACAGCCCGAGTTCTCTGGGCCCAGGCGAAACTCGGAGGGATCCCCCTCAAGCAGCAAGAGTTTTGTGCGGATCCAGTTTGTTTTACACCCTCCCAGGTTCAAGAGGTTTGGATCTGAGTGTTTCTTTGGTACCCAAAAGGCCAGAATTAGGAGTAACGTTGCTGCCATCAAACAAACCATTCTCTAACAGGACTCTGGATAGATGTATATTTGTAAGAGGATTTCTTACTTATTACTTGTTATTTCTTATTACCATAGTGCCTGGGAGCCCTCATGATGGATCATTGTACTAGACCCTGACAAACAGTTGTGCTCAGTGTTGTCCACATACACAGTGAGAGATGATCCCTGTCCCAAAGCAGTTGCAATCTAAACAAACAAGACAGAGACAGGCGCTATAATTTTCATTTGCGGATGGGGAACTGAAGAACAAAGGAGCACTGAGATGATCAGTCGGGGAATAACGCCAAGTAGGGAATATTTCTCATAGAAGAGGGTGTGATGCTGGCAGACCAGGTCATGCCGGAGTGAATTCGGGCCAATTCACTTGTGTGTTCATATGGATCAAAGTGATTGTCAAAGGTAGAAGAGTGTATTTGGTGTTTAGACTTCGTAAAATGAAGGGAACCTTATCTGCATTGTTTTCACTTCTCTGTATCCTGTTATGATGCAGCAGCAAACATTTGTTGCATCCGACGAAGTGGGTATTAGCCCACGAAAGCTTATGCTTCAATACTTTTGTTAGTCTTTAAGGACTCCGTCATTTATGCTGTGTACGCTCCTGTCCCTAAATAACCCATCCGAAAAGGCTTGTGGAATGCGAATGAAGGATGTTAACCAAAAAATGCTAATTTCAAAGCAAGTGGCCATTGTGCGTGACAACTGGAGGTCAGAGACTCAAAGTACGTTCCTCACTCGCTGTCATCAAAGACAAAGCCCACGTGAACAGAGACACGGTGTCAGCTGGATTTCTGTCCGAAGAAGCTCTAAGTCTGGATTCAAGGAAAGATCCTGGATTTCCGGACTGTCTGGACTCTTACAGGGAAGTGTACCGGATGCAAAGCAGAGATCCCCAGAGACAAGCTGGATACCATGTAAAAACATTGATTACGTCACTGTCACCATTGGGAATTACAAACTGACTCACCTGTGCATATGTTTTACCTGCTTTACCCTCTCAATAACCCTCACTTCCTGTTCTTGGGTAATAAACCTTTAGTTAGTTTACAGTAGAATTGGCTGCCGGTGTTGCTGCCGGCCTTGTCTTTAGTGTGAGATCCAAAGGACCTTTTGATCTGGAGTAAGTGACTGGTCTCTTGGGACTCGGAGCAACCTGAGGGGATGGGATTTTTGGTTAGTGACCTTTTAGCCCAAAGTCCAGTTTGTCTGGGTTGGCAAGACAGGCTGGAGAGTCTCAGGGGACTGTCTGGGAGTGGTGCAGTGATCTGAGAGTTCACATTGGTCACTGGCTTGGTGAAATCTAATTACAGAAGCCACCACCAGCTCGGGGGTATCTGCCCTGGTTTCTGCCCTTGGCCCAGAGGCAGGTATGCCCGGTTGTGAGCCATTCCAGACAGCGTGACAGAGGCTTCGTTGTCCTAGCAGACAAAGGCCTCGTGAGAGCCCGTGGTGGGAAGCGGACGGTACGCAAATTCTGACTGGTGATACGTTTAGAGGGAGGACACTTAATCATTGCAACATGCGGCCTGGTTTCACACCACTGTGTCCGTCAGTCCAGACTGGCTGTCTTTCTAGAGGGGATGTTCTACCTCAGCCAGAAGTGATGGGGCTTGACGCAGTGACTTCTCGGGGGACGTTCTCTGGCTTGGGTTCTGCAGGATGTCAGACTAGGGCTGGGGGTGCAGAAGGCTCCATGTGCTGCCCTCACCTGCGGGTACCTCCCCCGAAGCTCCCATTGGCCGGGAATGGGGAACTGCGGCCAATGGGAGCTTTGGGGGAGGTACCTGCAGGCAAGCGCAGTGCACGGAGCCCTCTGTCCCGCCCCCACCGCCCCAGGGGCTGCAGGGATGTGGTGCCGGCTGCTTCTGGGAGCAGAGCGGGGCCGGGACAGGCAGGGAGCCTGCCCTGGCCCCAGGGTGTGCTTCTGCAACTGTGGAGCCCCTCCAGGTAAGTGGTGCCGGGTGGGTGCACGAACCACTTCTGCACCCCACACCCCAGTTGTCTGTCCTGATCCCCCTGCCACAGCCCACAATCCTCCTGCACCCCAACCCACTGCCCTGAGCTCCCTCCCTCACTTTGCACCCCCTCCTGCACCCACATCCCAACTCCCTGCTCTGAGCCCCCTCCTTCACCCACACCCCAACTTCCTTCCCTGATCCCCCTGCCACACCTGTCCTGCACCCCATCCCCTGTCCTGAACCCCCTCCTGCACCCTCTCCCCCTCCCTTGTGCCCCCTCTTACACCCCAACTCCTTGACCTGAGCCCCTT